>NW_023591140.1:29119-396619 GCF_014843425.1 Jatropha curcas
CGAGCTGTAAGAAAACTCTGAGCCACCATTACTTTGTCTCAGCGAAGATTCTCTAACATTTTCAAGTACAGCAACTAAACTCCCCTTCTTAATTCACAAATACAATAATTTCCTCTTGTAAGACACACTCTAAGAAACTCTATATTGTCTTGGTATTTAGGCCTTATTATCCACCCATTACGATAGTCCTATAAGTTGTATTAACTCTTACTTCAAGTGTCCCTATACGAATTCGTTGAAGAATCATCAGTTATGATTATCTGGCCGAACATTAGCACTCAGTATACCACAATATAACCTCTGGGGAGCAGACCTTCGTAATGACTATGGATACTTCTCAAACAGGGTTGGCTTCCTGCGCGTATCATGCTCAATTGAAGACGAATATTACACGGTTGAAATAGGACACTCACGACTGATTCCCTGTAATGGCAGAGTCTCATCACTCGTTTCCAGACAAAAACTCAATATAATATACACAAAGCAAATACATATTTTGACTGTAAGCTACTTTGTGTCAGATGCGTAAGTAAGAAAACAAAAAAAGATATTTCTCATATAGCTCTCTCTATCATACCTCGCTGCTGTAGGCGAACTCAATATAATATATGTGGTTCAGGTCTTACTATCATACGGAATCTTTTTTGGGCCAGTAAAAGTCTGCGTTTTTACAACTGCTAAATTAATGTTAATCAGATTGATCAAAAGCAGCAAGAAACCTTAATGAACAAATAGTAAAGCAACAACCAAGAATCTTAATAAGTTAAAAATGAAGAAGGAAGTTGTCTGACGCGTGTAGTCAATGGAATGAGGTAAAATTTACGAGAATCTCACGACTGTAGAACTCCATGCTCATGTTTAATTGCAACATTTCTATTCATTGTTGAGAAGCGGCGTGTCTCATATTGTGGTTGTCTCATCTCGCAACAAGTGTTTCAATTACTCTCTCGTGCACAGCGCGAATAGTTCCTCCAATATTAATATCCATAAGGTCCTGTTGTCTATATATGCTCTTAACTTCAGAATGGCATACCTGCGAGGTATCAGTGAGAATTAGATGCGAGACACACATTGTGTGAAATTGGTGCGTGTGTCCCCAAATCACACTCTTGGTGATATTCCTGTACAGCTTTACCTAAACTACACTCAAGGTAAGATTTCCGCGAGGTATTAGTGTGAGGAGTCAGCTAATGGCGTCCTCACTTAAAAATCCACTTGCGTCCTTAGACAGTCAATGTTATCCTCTAGGACAGTTATACTTAGGGACTCAATCTAACCACCCACTATTTTTGTTCTGCCGCGCCACGACATTGATAGCCTCAGTAAACTATAATACACTATATACACCACAGCTAATTTAAATAAAACGAGTGATTACCCAGATTACCTGTTATAGCCAGGCTCGTGCGGGCTCCTCATTTATACTTTTTTGGCCTACGTCCGTACGGAAACTAACTTATAATAATAATTGTAATATTTCCACTAAAGGAGGAACTACATACAAAGTGTAGAGGACGTGAGACGACGACTTGATTCTAACTGCACTTATTACAGAATTGGATAGTTAAGACATTGCGAATGAGATAACATTAAGAGCAGCCTTACACCTTCAGCTTTGTAATATCAAGCTACCTCTCACTCCTTGATACGCCTCTCCTCTTCTTCGTGCGATGCTGGGATTTTGCAAGCCACCTAACCCAATAAATCTTCCACCTTGGCAGATTACATTTGGTCCCCAGATTCCAAATGCAAAGCTTTGACTGCTATATTCTCTTCAACAGTATGTCAGATGTGTCTTCAAGAGTGTGGGCGTTGGCAATCATCGCGAAGCTTCAATTATCATAGCAGTATGTGAGCAATAACTCGATCAGAGTCCATAAGACAATTTGAAGTTGACTTGCACGAAGCTGTACACCACCTATTTGTCAAACGAGCTGAACAAGGCACGGAGAATTTCTTAGCCAGTCTGATATTCCTGGGGAGTTTGAAACCTTGTCTTTTCTACCTCTCCTAGATTTCATCTGACTCCCAAACATGTGACAGAAATCCGAAAAACAATCGATGGCCTCTTGCTTGGGGGCGATGGACTAACCTATCCGGTTCGTTTGACCAAGGTTGAATAAGCACTTTTTCTACGCATTTCAGCATTTTACCGTCCTTCACGTCTCAACCATAAACGATTCTCGCCACGATATCGCCAACATGGGCTATACTACAGCAGCTGTTGTGCTTTGCCTATATTCTCCTCAAGATTCATCTAATGTCTCATCTTGAAGCAAATTGCCTCAGTGTTAAACACCTCCTCTGCCGTAACGTGGCCATTTACCCTCCCTTCATCGTGTAGTTTAATAATACACTCTCGATTGATCTGTGCGTATAAGGAGTGCACTTGCCAGACTAATCTGTTCGTTGCTTTCAAAGATGTGAGGACAGCAAAGTAATAAGGTATTCACTGAGTTCGAATACTACGTTATTCCGAAAATCTTACCAGGCGATAGTCAAGAAATTCTACACTGTATCCGAACTAATGTGGCGACCTTGCCACATATTCGTATCCGTGTGCAAGCATTAACTCGCACCATCGCACCGGTGTAGTTTTGATATTGACTTGCACCAGCAGCAAACCATGGTCAGGAAGACTTACCCCATTGTCATCCTCTACGCCGTCCATCATGCCATAGTATCTGGGCTACAAGCAACCGTGCCATATTGAGCAGTGACTGAACCTGCTGAAATTCTTCATGGCTTCTTGTACGACACTCATAGCATCTTAACCAAGTGCAGAGCTATCGGTGCGTGCATAGCTCATTGCATAGTAATGAGCTCTCACTGGTATTCTCCCGTCTCTTTGAGCATCTATTTTTGAAGAGCGAGAGCTAGTCTCGTCACTAGTTGAATTGAGAGTGAGCAAGATCGGTGGTACTTCTTAACAGTTATCGAGTTATGTAACCGTCCAATACCCCAGAAACCCCTTTAGGAGTCTTTTCTCATAGGATATTGCTTTCTGATTAAGACAAAGTCCACCATTTCCGTATCTCTGGTTATTACCAAATGCCCGAGAAATCCTTTGCTTTCGCATAGATCTTTCATATCAAATTCTTGATTAACCTGATTCTTCAAATTCTCAATTATCTTGTTTCCTTACTTCTTTGAAGACTATTAGCTATTAATCATCAAACATTTCACAGAGAAGAAGATAACATGAAAGAGCCAATTCTTGTATAGCATTGCGCCAATACACACATGATCGTATCTTGCTTCTTGGTGGTAATTCTGCCCTTTGCATATTAAAACTATCAAATCGCTCTGTTACACATGACCTCGGAGATTGCTTCGAATCCATAAGAGCAATCTTTTCAACGTTTGTCCAACCATACTTTTTCCGTTCTCCAACAACCTTGATCCTTCCTGGCTCGAGTCATTAGATTTCCTCTTCCAGATCTCCATGTAAAAAACTGCGCAGTTTTTACATCCAATGTTGAATAGTTCCCAATTTCAAGACTGTGCTACCCAATGGCTAACAAAAAATACGTCTGGGAGAATGTATTTTGACAGCTCGATTGGGAGAACATACTTTTCATATAATCATTCCCTCGTCTGACGTGCTTTAGCTGACAACCTCGACTTATAGTGACACTGTCTCTGTCAGGAAATGCCATCTTTATTGGGCATAATTACCTAGCGTATCGCGCATGTCCTCACATTGCCCTCTTCTTTCCCTTTGGGGTTCATACTTAAGTTCCACGTGCTCGATTTTATGTAAAGGGACTTACATCTTTTCATTCCCATAGAATTTTCCCACTTTACTTCTTTGACATCTTCTTATCACGCGTTCCATTGAAATGGATGGAGATGCCTATCATCTGCAACTTGAGGATGCACTAGGCACCCATGATCATTCACAACGAGCCAGGCTTTCTTTAACTTCCATTGGGCGCCTATTCAAGTGCCGAATTTTGAGCTCTGCAAGTATGACTCTCGAACGGTCTTGGACGACTGACTCCTCTTCATTGCATTCTCGATGAACCTCCTTCCTATCACACTGCTCACGGTAGGCTCTACCTGCACTAAGTTCGGTACTTGCCCATCTGGGGAGTTGTTTAATCGTGCGCCCACTAGCGCCACCTGTTATAGAGTAGTATTCCCGCCACTACTCGTTGTATGATACGTACCATCTGGCTTGCTCTACTGCAATCCACCCCTTTTCTTCTAACATGGCTTGTATGATTCAATTCATACAGTGACAATATCGGCTAAAGATTACTTATCTATCATTGATTCCTCTGTCATACACTTCTAGTCTCCGCTATCTCTTTTTATCACTCGCTGTATTGTCCCATGAGAAATGGCTATCTATTCTTCAGCTCTCTATTGAGCGATTCTAGCTTCGATCCTTAACATTATAATATGCAAGTGAACCAGACTCCGTAGCAGGCAATTCTTCGGATATTCAATACACTTTAGCTATGGTCTATACCTACCAACACCTATCCATCTTATAGGCCGTGTTTGCCCACCTTCTCGCAAAATGCAAGTTGTTCCCTCGATTGGTAACCTTCGAGTTAATGTATAGATGGCTACGCCTACTGACAAAAGGCCTCAGCCAATAATTATTCTTGTGGTAACCAGCATCTAGACATTAGGCGCTCTCCTGCACTACACCGAACTTTCTCCGCACAGGCAAACGTTCTGGGTTCACGTGTTTCTCTGGCCACTGCCCTATCTATCATCGGGTTGTATTTCGTAACTGTGTTATCCTTCTTGGCGATTGTGCGTCGAACATTGCCTTCATTCGGTCGCAAAGTTTAATCAAAAAGGCATTCATTCTTTACTCTCCTCAATTGTCTTCTCGGAGACATTTTTGGACTGCGACTCTGCCCAGTCTGAGTTTTCACAGTTTTTTTCCAAGTTTTTAAGGAAAACTCCTCAGGGCACGTTCATCTTTTTTTTACAAAGCATACACCCAAAGACCTTCGATGCAGATTCATCAACCAAAGGGCCCCCCAAAAAAAAAAAAACCCCCCAATTTATTTTTTAAAAAAACAAAAAATTTAAGTTTTTTTTGGGGGTTTTAACACTCAAATGAAGCTGTTAGTAGAGGGGGGTCCCCATATCATCAGATGAGACATAGTCCAAAATTCACCCCTTGTATATGGTATTCTGGTGACCAAATTTCACTCTTGTCTGCTTATCTGGGTACAATGCTTCACAGAAGTCACAACTTTGCAAGTTTTCGAGCATACTTTCAGATAATCCCTTTGATCTGCACAGTATTTCTTCAAGGATTTTCACCTGCATTTTGTCCCAAACGCCTATGCACAATCTTGGTTGTTTTCAACTCTTCTGTTCATCAGCTAGAACACAACTGCTGCTGTTGATCCAATAACTTGTGACTTACCTTGATAGTAATACAGAATTATTCCTTCTACCGAACTTCCTTTCATCCCACAAGCATGCACCAGAGATGACTTTCATTTCACTCCATCTTTCGCAATTACAGTGAGTCCTTTTTGATGTCTAGGGCTCCCACTGAAAGAGTTCTTTGTCAACTTAGTGGACATATCGCAACATCAGTCAGGATCACTGATTGACCCATCATGATTCTTTCAAAACGGACTTGACCAATCCCTTCTTGAATAGCAAGGGAAAATTATTTGCAGTGATAGACAACTTTCATTTTCACAGTCCTTTAAGTCAAAAACCAGTCTCGATGGGACCTCAGATGTGATGGACTGCATGCAGAGTCTTCTAGCAGGCCATACCTTCACCAGAAATTGTCAAATTTGCTGATAATGGTTCTTAGATGCCCATGATAACTAATGAAGTCTGAGTCTTCATCATCCACACTCAAGCTATGTTTGGAATTTAATAACAGCTTTTTGCCTTTGGCTTTGTAGTCCTGGACAGATCTTTCCTTCCCGAGTGACCTTTCTCACGACAAAGCACACTTCATCCTTTGTTTTCAACTCTGGTTTTTGAACGGTCTTACTTTTCTTCCCCTTTCTTTTGGCTTCGTTGAACGGCCTACCAACCACCAGAAGCTTCTTTTAACCCCTTTTCCAGTTGCCCTTTACCTCTCTTTTCTATCTTTCTCAGTTTCAATGACTGTAAAGATCAGCACAAACTTCACTGAAAGTCCACTTCTTTATTCCATCAGATCTAGAGTCGTTGCTAAGATGCTCATAATTCATCTTTGGAAGAGATTGCTGTAGCAACACACTGTCAAATTCTTTCGTCTCCAAATATCACATCCAAATCTAAACAATCCACGTCCACCAACTGATTAATTTGGGTTGATGTGTTCATCATAGTGGATACAGGGGCTAATAATTCGAAGCGATTACAATTCTTCTATCATGCAAGAGTTTTATTTATTGTTTTTCCTTCAAAAATTTCTCCTCCAATGCCTTTCCAACAATTTGGTTTGCAGAGAGTTTCTTACGAGAAAGCCTATCTTTTTTGCTCTTCAGAAAACACGGCGCCGAATTGATACCCACCATGCCAGACGATTGATGGTCTTCCATTCACCTCTCTCCATCTCGTTTTGTTTCTGCACCGTACTTCTAATAGCCAACATCTTAGACCTTGCTGATGAAGAGCAGCGTCTAGAACTTCACTTATGCAACATGCCGAAATGACCAAGGTTGCCATCGAAAATTCCACTTGAAATCTCTTGCATTTGATTACAGCATTTCTTATGAAGGTTGATGCTGTAGCAGGTTTGCGCTATTTTTCTTTCCGTCTTTGTCCCATTTCTGCTTTAAATATTTAATAGCTATAAAAAAACAATGTTTTTAAATTATAGAGAGACACAAACCTAAGGAAACCTTTTTTATGTTGGCAGATCAGGGACTATTGCTGCAACCACAGTGAATTACTTAGTAACCTGGCTCTGATACCCAATTGTTGTGGAAATGGGCTTTTCCACCAAAAAGCAATTTGTGAATTTACCTGTATTACTAACTTACACTAAAGTAAATTCCCAGTAATGAGGAGTCACAAATGGTCTCACTTAAACCCACCTTGCCCTAGACAGAATTTTACCTAGAATAATTAATAGACAATAACCACCAAAACATATGTGTGTTTGCCCCAACAATAGCTCATTAAAAAATAAAAACAAAAGCAATAAATAAAGAAATTTCAAAATTTAACGAGGTTTCGCGCCCAAAATTTTGCCTATACGTCCTCGGACACTACTAAATTTATCATTTCACCTATAGAAAGTACAATATTGAGAGAGGAGAGAAACTCTTGGTCTAACCCACTTAGATAATGAAGACAATTTTGGGAATGATTAAACAAAAACTTTACAGGAGGCTAAACCTCTCCTTTTATACCAACATAAAACTTAAGGAGCTAACCTCCTTTTATAGCCAAACAACTCCCTATTCCCTTCCCTTTCTTTCGATGTGGGATTTGCAAGCCACCTAACCAATACAAAACAGTCTGCCTTTCAGTTTTATTGCATTCAAAAATTTGTACAAGTTCATTCAAACACCATGTTGAATCAGCATAATTTTTAGAAACAATAACGACAGAGATTCGTGAGTCACGTATTGCTTTAGGGAGCTGCTGAGGAACGGACTTTCCTTTTCGAAGCTCTCTATCATCCTTGAAGGTAATGATTCCTTTTCGACACAACTCTTTATACAGATGGCTAGTAAAGTTATTTCGAGTGTCTTCACCTCTGAAACTAAGGAACACATCATATCTCCATTGATGTTTAGAAGAAGAAGAAGCCATGAGAAAATTTACTTTTTTTAAAAAAGAATTTTTTTTTGATACTATGTTGTAGTCTTCTTTATTCTAAACATTAGCAGGTATTTATCAGCTCTCTCTCTCACTTGAGCATGGCATCTTCTTGAAAGTGGTTTTCTCTATAGTAAGTTGTCAAGAAATCTCAATTTGGCAAATTCATGGTAGTTTAGTAAGTTGTCAAGAAATCTCAATTTGGCAAATTCATGGTAGTTTCCTGAGAAGGACTTTTCTAATGTTTTCTCTATAGCTGCTATGTCTTTGTAATATTATTTCTGCCATTAACGAAGGTAAACGCCGGAATATATAATTAATTAGGTGGAAGCACATGACCGGAAATATACAGTTGTTGTCAGGGACCCACACACAAGTTTGAACAATGAAAACAAAAAGGGCAAGTTTTTATTGTTGGTCAAAGAAAAAAAAAAAAAAGAAGAAGAGGTTCAAATGCGTGGGACCTATACATGTTTGAATGAAGAAAAAAAAAGGGGAAATTGTTGAAATTTTTGGACGCGTGATTAACGCATATATTCAGTGGACGCGTTAATGACGCATGCCCTTCTCCTATAAATAGGAGAAGGATTTTCCTAAACAATGTATAAAAACAAAAACGAATAGAAATAGATAAAGTGTATAGAAAATTTTAGAAAAAGGGTTCCTAAAATTGGAAAAGAGAGAAAATAATGAGGATTGTAATTTTTTTGGGTGTTCTTATTTTTCATCTGGCATTTACGGTAATTATTTAATTTTTACTGTGGTTATTATTTCTGGTGGATTCGATCATCAATATCCAATACGTTATTATTGGAGCATTTTTCCGCCGGCCCTAGTCGGGATTAGTTATAATCCCAACAACTGGTATCAGAGCCTAGTTGGTAAATTCTGTCAATTTTCTACAAAGTTACTATTTCGTGAATAGTAAAATTTTGTCAGATTCAGAATTCGACATGGCTAATGACGGGGCAATGATCAAGTTGACGGATTCAAATTATTCAATGTGGAAATCCAGAATGGAGGACTACCTCAATTGTAAAGATCTGTACGATCGAATTGAAGGTGACAGTGCAAAGCCAGAAGAAATGAAATAAAGGCAGTGGGAGAAATTAAAAAAGCAAACATTGGGTACAATACGCCAATGGATAGATGCTAGAAATTAAAAAAAGCAGAACATTGGGATTAAACCCATTTCCCTTAATCGCTCCATATGGATAGACTGCTTAGCCTTGTACATCACAGTGGAAATGAAAAACGAGATCCCCCAGAAGTTCTCTGGAAGAAACTTTAGAGCTATAAGAGCTATCTCGGCTACGCCACATTCAGTATGCTCGGAGGACAAAGTCTTGTCTTTGGAATTGCTGGTAAAGTCATGAATCCTTGAAGTCATTGATTAGCAGGCATGATCAATTACACAAAACTTGACGCTGATTTTGCAAGGGACTCGGTAAAGCTGATGTTCAGCAAGTTTAGCCACAGGGCACTGTCATTAGTGAAGACGGTGAAGATTTGCAAGCATGGCCTACTTGTTGCATCCAGATTCTCTACCGTACAGTTAATGATACCTCTCATGCTCGGGTATTCATTTGAGATAACTTTTTGCTACCAAATGGTGTGCGTAAACAAGTTTTTATTGGAAAAGAAGTATACTACTAATATGAAGAACTAACGAAGAAGAGATTCTGTTCATAGTACAGTTCACAAGCACTTGGCACAAATGGAATAGGATCTCGCCCGGCTATCACTATGTCTGTAAAGAGTATGACGGGTCCGATCGATTGTACGCAAGCTTGGTATCCAACTTAGAGAGATGAGAAAATTTGTTACATATTTGTCTCCCTGGTTATAAGGAGGGTCAGTGCTTCACAAAAGAAATTGTCATTTACTCAACCGGGAGCACTGCACATACTCGAATGTGACCACGAGTAATGACAGACAATAACATCTGCTACAATCTCACTGGACGAAAGCCATCGGCTGAGGTGTACATCTTAGTCACTCATGATGCAGATTGTTGTTCTCATGTTTGGGAGATGACGGATTACGATCGTGTACTAGTAGACTCCGATGCTTCAATACCCACTAATGTTCCAAAAAAACTGCGGCAATACTTTTTCACTTTATTAAAGCAGCGGAGACTTTATGCTAGCACTCATTAATGTGAGAAATAATCTCGCTGTTCTCGCAAGTGGTGGTGAGAGTATCCGCGTGATATCTACATTAAAGACAAGTGTCGGAGCTCGCACAATTAACACTTAAAAATGTGAGACATTAATTCACGTTGATTCTTTTTCGGTTAAACCTTCGTTGTTCTGTAAGTGTTACTGGACAAGTGAGGCTCATTCGTACTGGACAAGGAAGGCTATCACCATCATACAGGTGACGGTAATTGGAAACTCACCAAAGGGTCTTTGGTGGTGGCGAGAGAAAAATTATGTTGCTTGCTATATAAAACGCATGCAATAATATGTGCGGGTCAACTAAATACAGTTGCAGATGATGCTTCACCAAATTTATGGCATAGGCGGCTGGCACACGTTAGTGAGAAAGGGTTGAATATATTGGCTAAGAAGTCCCTCATCCCATTAGCCAAAGGTAAAATAAACCCTTTTGATCATTGTTTATTTGGGAAGCAACATCGTGTCTCATTTCAGAAAAGCTCTAGACGGAGAGACAACAAGTTGGAGTTCGTACACTCTGATGTATGTAGGTAGAATCACTTGGAGGAAGTAGGTATTTTCTAACCTTCATTGATGATTTCTCGCGAAAAACATTGATATATTTGTTGCGCACAAAAGACCAAGTATTCAAGCACTTTCAGCAATTCCCATGCGATGGTGGAAAGGGAGACTGGAGTGGCATTGAAGTGTTTGCGCACGGATAATGGTGGTGAATACATCTCTAAGGAGTTTAGAGATTATTGTAATACATCTCTAATGGTTTTAGAGATTATTGGTTAGTCAGGCACGGTATCAGGCATGGAAAAGACAGTAAGCCTGTTACGCACGCTCAGACATATGGGTGGTGCACTGAAAGAATACATTGCTAATCAGCCATTGTGAGAGAGTCAGATCATGCTCAAAATGGCCACTTACCTAACCATTTTTGGGAGAAGCTGTTCACATACTTCCTGTCTACCGTTATCAACTGACTACCTTCAGCCACTTGGAATTTTGTATATCTGGAGAAGGTCTGGATCAGGTAGATTATATTTCATACTCTTCACCTGTGAGAGTATTTCGCGCTGCAAGGCATTTATGCATTCTGAAGAGCAGAGATCAAAGCTTGGATGACAAGTCAGTTTCTTGCACTTTTAGTTGGTTATTGGAGACGAAGAGTTTGGCTATAGGTTGTGGGACCCAGTGAAAAAAGAAAGTTTGTTCCGGAGCCCGAGGACATAGGGTATTCCACGAGAAGTTGAGATCGTGTGCAGATACAACTTGTTTGAGATCCACAAGTTGATGATGTTGTGATATACACCAGGACAGCATTCCTAACAGATGATGCCACAGTGAGGAGGAATGCCAGTAATCAGAAACGAGAAGAAAACATAAGAGCAGTTGTAGGGGATCAAGAGACAATTGTAAATGATTAATAGTGATGCAGAGTGTGTTGAGTGGGGGAGCCAGAAACCCCATCCTAGCCAGAATGACGATTTGAACCTCAGTAAAGAAAGGGTCAACCCAGAGACACAACAACCATCTCATGAATGGTACCTAGTTCTGATTACTATTTTGATTTACTTGAATGCAGGGGAACACGAAGAGTTTAAGTGTGCAGTATGTGCAATCTTGCAAAGACAAAGATTGCTGGACAAAGGCCATGCAAGAGGAGATGAATTCTTTGAAAAAGAATGACACGTATGAGCTGGTGAAACTCCAAAAAGGGAAGAGAACACTTAAGAACAAATGGGTGTACAAGCTGAAGAAAGATGATGGCAACCTAGTGAGATACAAAGCTCGATTGGTCGTCAAAGGCTTTAATCAAAAGAAAGGTATTGACTTTGATGAGATTTTTTTACCAGTTGTGAAAATGAGTTCAATTCGAGTGGTGCTAGGTCTAGTAGCCAGTTTGAATCTTAAGTTGGAGCAGCTTGAAGTAAAGACCGCATTCTTGCATGGGGATCTAGAGGAAAAAATCTATATGGAACAACCAGAAAGTTTCAAGGTCAAGGGAAAAGAGGACATGGTTTATCGCTTGAAGAAGAGCTTGAACGAGTTGAAACAAGCGCCGCGACAATGGTATAAAAAGTTTGATTCTTTCATGGTGAATCAAGGCTACAAAAGGACAGATGCAAATCCTTGTGTATATGTTCCTTGTGTATATGTCCAGAAAATTCTCCCTGATTGGTTAAATTTATTTCATTCCTTCTTTACATGTTGATGATATGCTAATCGTTGGACAGAATGCACCGATGATTAGCAAGTTAAAGAGTGATTTGTCAAATAGCATTTGACATGAAGATTTGGATCGGCAAGGCGAATTCTCGCGGCATATGGGGAGATTATTTCGAGATAGAAAGGTCACTGCAGGTTATGGTTACTCGCTAGAAAAAAAATTATATTGAACGAGTCTCTTAGAGAGGTTCAATATGAAGAATTGGTAATAATAGTTAGCACTCATCTTTGCCACTCACTTCAAGTTGAGTAAGAAATCTAACCATCACGGAGATATAAAAAGGGATATGTCAAATGTTCATATCTTCTTCAGCCGGTCGAAACGTTTTGATGTACGACAATGGTGCTGAAGTACAAGACAGATATCGCGTCATGCAGGTTGGCGTATGTGAAGTCCCGATTTTATCCAAATTCCCCAGAACACATTGGGAACGCAATGGTGAGTGGTCTTCAGAGACCTGAGGAGGAACTTCAACTTTATAGTTTTATTATTTGGAGGTGAAAAGGCTGCACTTGTTGCGTCTATACAGAATGCCAGAATGGCAGTGATCTTGATGAAAGTAAATTACATCAGGATGTACCTATTTAATTCTCAAGGGACGCCTTTTCATGGATGGCATTCAAGATTACAAAAATGTGTTTCATTATCAACGACTGAAGCAGAGTACGTTGCAGCAACGGAAACAGGAAAGGAAATGCTTTGGTTAAAGCGATTCTTTTAAGAATTGGGTGTGCAGCAGGAAGAATACATAGTTTATTGTGACAGTCAAAGTGCGTTAGACTTGAGCAAACATACTATTTATCATGCACGAACGAAGCATATTGATGTAAGATATCATTGGCTTAGACTTGCCATTGAAGAGAAGCAGTTTCAGTTGTGAAAAATCCACACAGACAGAAATGCTGCAGATATACTGACAAAGGTCGTTCCGAAGGAGAAGTTCGAACTATGTGTCAAAACGGCAGGAATGGAGAGTCCCACCATATAGTCGGGAGGGGGAGAATTGTTGGAGGTCCCTCCAACATTTGGGACCCACACACATTTGAAAAGAAAAGAAAAGAAAAAAAAAAGAAAGGGCACGTTTTTTTTTAAAGAAAAAAAAAGAAAAAGAGGTTAAAACGTGTGGGACCCACACACTTTGAATGAAGAAGAAAAAAAAGGGAAATTGTTGAAATTTTTGGACGCGTGATTAACGCATCCATTCGGTGGACGCGTTAATGACGCGTCCCCTTCTCCTATTTTCCTAAACAATGTATAAAAACAAAAACGAATAGAAATACATAAAGTGTATAGGCAATTTTAGGAAGGGGTTCCTAAAATTGAAAAAGAGAGAAAATAGTGAGGATTGTAATTTTTTGGGGTGTTTTTTGGGAAACACTTAGAGTGCCACTATGAAAAAGAGAGAAAATAGTGAGGATTGTAATTTTTTGGGGTGTTTTTTGGGAAACACTTAGAGTGCCACTATTTTTGTAATTTTTTTTTTTTGTACCTACTATTTTTAGTAGAAAAATTATTCAGAGTTTTTGTCCTGTGGACGTAGCCCATAACAGTTGAAGGGTGAACCACGTAAATCTCAGTGTTCTTATTTTTCATCTGACATTTATGGTAATTATTTAATTTTTACCGTAGTTATTATTTCTGGTGGATTCGATCGTCAATATCCAATACATAATTATTGAAGCATTTTTCTGCGGACTCCACTCGGGTTATAATCCCAACAACAGATTGCGGAAATAATGATGAAAAAAAAAATTATTTGGGAGGGAGCCAACCTTTAACTGTCTCAAGTGACCTGTCGCATTTCCATTCCAATAGACAAAAGAGCCTTAACCCATTTTGTGTAAGGAACCGAGAAAGTAGCTAACTAAGCTTAGAATTTTGGTTTAAGGAAGATTTTTTCGGTCTTTTTTATAGTGCTGTTCGAAAATGCATCAATTTTTATCTGAAATATTAATATTTTTTTGTCAAAGATTAGAAAATTTTCCAAAATAGAAGATTTTAATTTTTCATATTTATATTTTTTATTTTTATAAGAATATTATGACATAATCCATTTATATTCATTATTAATGAATTGTTAAGTTTTAAAAAAACAAAACATTTTGCAATAAAATATTTTAACCAATATTTATAATGCAAATTCAATAAAATATACCAAAAATTTGGATTATTAATAGGGACCACCAACACTTGGAATGCTATTAAGATTGACATATAAATGAAATCGATTTGCTATACATTAAAACTGCTAATAGAGACCATCAATCCGATGGTTGAATTGATAAATAACTATAATGTTTGTAATGATGAGATCACAAGAGAGGACACAGAAATTTTGAGTTCTAGGATTTAAGGGAGATTAAATCTCCCCTCACTTTTGTAACAGTGTGCCAGCAACCTCATAACTCGTAACCTTTTGTTGTGTTTTGTTTACTTTTTTGACATTAAATAAATTCGTTTTTTTTACTATTATTTTATTTGTGCCTCTCTCATACTCATAGCGTAATAAACAAGCCTAAAAGAAATTGGGCTGTATGGACTTTAATTTAGTTTAGGGCTTTAATTTAATTTGGGCTTGGAATTCAATTTAGATTTCTGTTTAAAATTAAAATTGAAACAATAATGATGAGGGCTAATTTGTCATTTTCACATGGCAACGTATTATAATATCCCATAGGAGAATCCGATGGTCAATTTCTTATTGACGAAGCTGCTTGTGTCGTTTTATGTTATTTTTGCAATAACCCAATTTTCAATTTCACATGAAATTAGAGACCATCATATTGATTTTCATTAAAGAATCAATTAATTTCCCTAAACTATAATAAAATCAAAAGTAATTTATTTAAGTTACTTCTTATCTTATGTCATTACTCATATCTCATATCATTACATTATGTTTAACATAAATAAAAATAAAAAAATTTTATTATTATTTAAAATACTCAGTGCGTTGTAATAAAACAATCACCCTAAAAATGCATTCTCCAGCGTCAACGACTAATATAGGTTTTAAGCAATTAAATGCATCCATCAAATCAATATAAACAAACATGCTTCAAGTATTCAACTATCTCCTTTTTGTGTTACAAACAAACATGAATCACATTTCAGCTCATAAAAATTGAAAAACAAATTAAAACAACAACCCAAATTATATCACCAAATAAAAGATAGACATTCCAGTGTAATGACTAAAAACATGTAAATAGCCATAGAGCATAGGAGTACCATTTTTTCAAACCAATGGATTGGAATTAAGATTAGCCCAACCAATTTCAATTTCAACCGATCGGTTTTTTGGTTTCCAAAAGATATCGGACCGAAAACAAATGGATCTGGACAATTCTAATGACCTCAATGTCCAGGTTAGAAGTCCATCAAATTTCAAGATCTTTACGGTATGCATTTATTTCTCCTATCATTTCCCAGAAATAATTTTTCTGTTTTCTTGTAATTGTCAGGGACCATTTATTTGTGGTCTCAGCATGGCATCATTTAACTGAAAACAACAATTTATTGTTTCCAGATTGTTATATTCTTCCCTCTGCCTCCCTCTTCCATTTTTGTTCATTTTTTCTTTTGCTGTTTCATATTTCTGATCAATAGCTGTGTAACTGCTCAGCCAAAGAAGGTATTGGCATTTGAGGATACAAAACAAAGGGCATGGCAGTGGAAAAAGGCGATTGAGAGTCTTCAAAACCACTCTCAAAACCGGTGAAAATCTGTTCGTGGTTTAAGCGATTGAGAGTCTCAAAAACCACTCTCAACCGGGTTGAAAATCTGTTCCGTGGTTTTCACAAAAAAATTCTTTACTGTTAAATTGTGTAGAGAAATTTTGGGTTCCTTAAACAGTTGACTTCCCTGAATAGATTATATATTCTTGTGAAAGAGATTGAAGGTTATGGATTCTGCTTCAGTCGGCCTGCTTTCAAGGGTGCAGCAATACTACCTCACAAGGCTCTCTTCCAGTTTGTTTAGAACTGAGTTTTGTGAGGTTTTTTACTACATCCATTTACTTTTTGTAATAGAATTGATTGTACAATGTATTCTCTGATTGGCCAGAGTTTAGAGGGCTAGGGTTCCAGAACTTCTTTCTTGTATTTAACATTATCACATGAATTCAATGAAAAAAGCTCATTGCATGAAATTCTGTCTCAATTAATATAATCTGTCTCAATAATATTACCTTATTATTATTAATTTTCTCATTACTTCACATAGAAAATTTTAATATCAATCATATACTAAAAAAACTTAATAATTTGTATTGTTCCTAAGTTCAAAATAACCCTGGTAAGCCAACCAGGTATTGTTGCTTCTGTCTTTCAGACATTGCGTCGTTTAATTTTTTTTTTTTAATATATGTGAAGTTTAATCTCCTTCTATGTTTGCATTTGGGCCCATATTTTAGTTTTTTTTTTTTTAATATTTTACATGAATCTTGATTTGTTGCGATTCATTCAGATTCGCTGCCGATTCGCACAATCCACTTTCGATTCAGGTTGCTCTCTGATTCATCCCTAAGATTGGTATCGATTCTAACAATACTGTTTTAAACTTCTATTGAAGCCTGGTTAAACCTAATTAAAAAATGCCATATCTTCTCTTTTGGACTTGGAAGATTTAACCCAGCTATTTGTCAGAAATTAAAAAAGTTGCAAGAAACTCTCATATAGACTTTCTCTACCAACCTTGTGATCGTTTTGGTCTATATAATTAATTTCAAATCATAATTAATTTCAAATCTTGAATATTAGATCTACTATTTCTTTGGCATTAGTGTGGACTTGTTATAAAATGAACATAGCAGAATTCAGGAATCAGAATCACGTGATAAAATCACGTGATAATTTATAAATGTGGATGTTAGGTGAAATGTTTCTGAGTGAACTCCAAACAATTCTGTGTCAGAATCAGATGAGGTTTTTAATTCATTTGTCTTGCCTTGCAGTCTCCAAATTAGTCTAATATGAGGTTTTTAACCACCAGTTGAAAAATGACAATCATGTGCCTATTTTATTTACACTTGAAAGAAATCTGTTATTCTATTCAAACATGTGACAAATGATAATATAAAATCAAATTTTAATAATGGGAATATACTATTCAAAATCTTTTTACTATTCCAAAATCCTTTTATGTCTGATCTTCTTTACTGTCTGATCTTCTTTACTGAAAGAATTCGTCCATGAGAGACAGCTTCAGAAAGAAAATAATATATGAATTTATATAACAATTCTACAGTAATTCAATATTATATATAGGATTGTCAAATCCAGCTAAAAAACAACAGGGAACTCAGCCATGGCTGCAAGAAAAACTGCACAATGCTTTACAATGCTATTGCTGGTTTTGATTTTCTTGCAAGTTATATTAGTGTCTGCTGCTGTTTCATCAAAGAAAAGATTTTCTTGGATCAAAATCAAGGAAATTAACAAGATAGGGCCTTATATTGGTCTTGTTACTGTATATACACCTGAGGAGAATGCTTTCTTTGCAACCGGTGCTTTCATGCCTAATCCCAAGTACCCTTTTGTGGTTCAGGTAAACTATTTCAGCAAAATATACTATTTATAGCTACTGATAGTGTATTTTGCAAGTGGAAGTAATATTGTGAAATTGCAGGAAGGAGATTCAGGGTGGGAACAATCTATGAGAAGAAAGTTATCTATGTTAGATGTGGGATTGGATTGGTAAATCTTTTACCTTTCTTATTTGTTCTCCTTTTCTTTTTATCTTATTTGTTCTCCTTTTCTTTTCTTTTACTCTTTTTGTTCATTAGGCTCTGATTTAGTTCGACATGTTTGGTTAGCTCCGGATTGGGAATAGGATGCAATTCTTGGAATAAAATTTTCTTTTTTTTTTTTGGTTAATGAGAACTCCATTCTTTTTAATATTTTTTATTGGATAATTTCAAATATATACATGTATATTTATATTACCATGACTATGAGAGGTGATTCTTTCCGATATTAAAAAAAATTTGCCGTTGGTTCAATCAGGTGAATGCTGCTGCAGCAACACAACAAATGTTGGATCTGTTTGACATGACTGGCATTATTCATTTTGGCATATCTGGCAATTTAAACAATTCTATGTTCATTGGAGATATTTCCATTCCAAAGAAATTTGCTAACACTGTCCATTCCCACTTTCCATTCCAAAGAAATTTGCTAACACTGGCCTTTGGGATTGGCTGGTATGTATAAATCATTCCCTTTCTTTCTTCAGAGTACTGAAAAATGAGGATTCAAACTCGAGTCTTTGTCTAAGTTAGATATGCACTTACTACTACTAGGCTAAGCCGGCGACTGAAAATTACTATTATTTTCTTGAACCCAAAAGAATGCATCTTTTACATGTTCAGAATTTCTTGATTTTGCAGAACCCAAATGGAACTGTAAGCTCAAGTGATGTTGCTGAGATAAAGATTGGAAGCTACAATGTCCCTCAAGGAGATGGAAGGAGATGGCTTGAATATGCTGGGAAAACTTGGATACAGCAATGAGCAATTTTTTTCTGTGAAGGAGGCTAATGCGGCGGAGCCACTGTTCTGGGATGAAGTAAACCAGCATTGGCTGCATCTTGCTGCAAGCTTAGAGGTTAACCCTGCATGAAATTTTTGATTCCTTGATGTTTAACTTTTTGGTAGTTAAAAAGTGGATCCTCAGTACACAAGACTCTCTGCTTTTTTGAGTTGTAAGAATGACAACTTTAGGAATTTCATATACAATATCATATTTCATTATCAAAAGTTGTTTCAGATTTTTTAACTTAATCTTCGATACAGTTTCTTATTTTTTCTTATTTTTTGATCTTTTTAATAATGGGTATGTAATGTTTTTAATTTTCAACTCAGGGGATGGAACTAGATAAATGTGTTAATTCAAGCTTGTGCCTGACACAAAAGCCAAAGCTAGTTGTTGGGCTTAAAGGATCAACAGCCAATATTTTTTTAAGTTCCATATATTCAGCCAATATTTTTTTAGACAATGCAGCTTATACAGATTTCCTTTTCAAAACATTTGAGGCGTCAACTGCAGATATGGAGAGTTCTGCTGTAGTAATGGTAAGTTCCATTTTCTATAATTAATATGAGTATTTAGTTGTTCCGACACAATATAGTCTAACGGTAAATGTATATATAACTCGACCATAAACCATACTATTTTCTGTTCATCAGACATGCTTGTCTAATGGCTTTCCCGTGCTCATGATTCGAGGAATGTCGGACTTAGCTGGAAGTCAATTAGGAGATAATTCGATTTATACATTTGGTTCATTTGGTTTCACTTTGCTGCTCTAAATACTGTCAAAGCTGTTCTTAAATTTTATCAAAAAAAGCTTTCCTCAGGAGACCTCCCTTGTTTTCAAATTCTAAGTTTCAACATTGTAGTATTTGATTATCTTAAATTTATCAAAAAGCTTCCTGCAGGAGATGTTTTCAATTCTAGTTCAACATTGTAGTATTTGATTAGCATGGACAAATGCATTTCTAATAATTCTTTGAATCTTATCAATTGTTTTCTTATGGTTGTTGGTTCAACACGAATCATTTAAAAGGAAAGAGTTGACAGTTATCAAGATGATCAATCTTATGATATAAAATTATTTTGGGATAAGATAATTATTATTGATGTGTCTATATTGAAATAAATACAATTTTAAATCTAAAGATTGATAATGTCATTCATATATTCTTATTATACTCTCTCTATCCACAAATACAAATTATGTTAATATAATTATTTTCGTCATAAATAAAAGTTGTTTTGAAAATATTTAGGAATAATTAATAAAGTTTTTTCAATTTTACCCTTGTTTATATTTAATGTGATAACTATCTCTATACTTTTCTAAGGGGTAACGTAGTCAAATTAATGAACATTTTGTTACAAATTTAGGAAAATAAATTGTTTTTTTATCATAAAAAGTCAGTGGCCCGAAGCTACCGGGCCAACGAGCCGAGAGCGGTGAGGGCCGCCTTAAACTACAATTCTCATACGGATGGAATCTTTTATAGGCGACAGCCTTAAAGCAATATTTATGTCTTATTACAGTTAATGTACCTTTTCAGCAGCAAACAATATAGATAATCAATTAATTCCTGATAAAAACTAATCTAACTCTCGCAATGGCGAGCCAATTTCCCACACCATATCATCTTCGTCTCTCTATGAGCTGCTGATTTCCCACTCCACATCATCTTCCTCTCTCTCTGAGCAGCAGATTCCCAACTCCATATCATCTGCCTCTCCCTCTGACCAGAATTCCAACTCTGTACTTACTTCCTCTCCACTGTCAAAATTTTCTTCATGGCTTGGACTATATATTTCTTCAAAATTCTGAAAAGCATACAAATTTTCTAAAGGTTTACCAAGTTGGAGTAATTCTTCTATTTCTTTCTCATGTACAATGCGTATCCCACACTTTTTGATTTCTGTTTCATTGAAAGTTAGCTTCACCTTGGTGGGACTTTGTTCTTCATAAGGATCAATCAAGTGATTGGGAATAAAGAAGAGGTAAAGATGGTCTGATCTCCAATCTTTGAGATGATAGGTGGGGCCAAAAACAAACTTGTTTTTACTATAAACTTCAAATTCACAAGTAGGTTCATCATCTTCAGTTATCACAACACAAACAACAAAACCTACAATGTTCCACCATTTTTCAGAAGAAGACAGGTATATTTTCAACGGACTGTTGAAACTCTGATAGTTGAACCAGTCGGCAATTTCACTTCCAGGTAAGTACATAGAGAAGCGAGGGAATGAATATGGTCTGTATGTATAAATTCCTTTCTGCATCAAGTTTATTACCTGTAATGTGTTAGTGCTTCAGAATAAAAAATTAACTGGCATAAAAAGAAAGCAATGATTTCAGAGCTAGACCTTGCGGCAAATTTTTTCAAACTGATCCATGTTTGTGCAGATTTCTTGTATCCTGAGCAGCCGACGGATTTTTAGAAACGAAAGCAGGAAACTTTTCAGCCATGCAAACGCCACCTTGATTGTCCCTTGCTTATCATTTAACTTGGAGCAGTATGAGAAATCTATCCGAAAATGCTTCACATTGGGTTTGTCAGACAAATTTGGAAGACTTTCCAAAGAAGTGCAGTTTTCCACATACAGACCTGCGATATTCGATGGAAGATCTGGTAATGACTAGTTTTCCACATACAGACCTACGATATTCGATGGAAGATCTGGTAATGACTGAAGCTTCTTGCAATTAGATAATTCAAGACAATGGAGTTGGGAAAGATGATTGATGCTTGAGGGTAACGTCATAAAATTGTTTCCACTTAGATTGAGACGTTCCAGCAAGGGGAAGCCACTAAGGTCATTAGGAATGGCTCCTTCAGGAAGATTGCAGTAACTAAGGTCTAGTTCTTTCAAGAAGGGTAGAGCTGAAGGAAATGCCATAACCATAGGCTCTGGATTCTTCCAAGTCGAAGGCATCAACCATGACAGAAGATGGAAATTCCATTGCTTAGCTAATTCCAGTTGTTGCATACCAATTCCAGCTGCATCCAACACCTCCAAACAGTTCATATCCAAACATATTTGGAAGTTTCTTAAGTTTTGAACAGCCACGCAAGATAAGACTCTTAAGGGACTTTAAGTTACACATGCTGCTTGGAAGAGACACAAGGTTTCCGCAATTTTTCAGGTTAAGGAAAACAAGCCTTTTTAGAACTCCAATAGATCGGTGAACTTCATGAAGATTCTTACATCCTTCAAGATTCAACTCCTCAAGATTTGGGATCCCTCGGAAGTCCGGGGTCTCAATTAAACTTTCCGAGTAACTAAGATCAATGACCTTCAGCAACTTAATAGGCTACAACAAGATATACCAAAAAAATGAATAGATTATTTAATTACTAAATGAATAGATTATTTAATTACTAAGTAACATTGTGGTATAAAATTAAATCACGAATCACGCACCTTCATTGATCTCTTCCAAAGTTGTTCAATACTGCTGTGCTGCATATGGAGCTGGACAAGTTTATCTGGTTGAAAATTTGATGGAAAAGTTCTACATGGACATTTATACCATTCCAAATAACTTAATTCATTGGAAAGATATTCAACTTCCTGAGAGGTGGGTACACTTCGGAGTATAAGCAATCTCAGCTCTTTCATTCTGGAGAAAACTTTAGCACTTAAGTGTTGCTCTTCTTGTTTCCAAGAATGCAGGACTATTGCTCTTCTTGTTTCCAAGAATGCAGGACTATAGCCTTAACTTGTTCTGTTTTCTGTCAATTGAGGGTATATAAAGAATAATATATAATTAGATACCTTGTTAATTACCGAATACTATAAAAAAAACAATAAGTATTACTTACCATGTCCTTTACTTGAACGTGATAGAGATCCTTGTCAAGCCATATTCTACTACGTAGGCTTGGGTCTTCGCGAGATTCTTTACGAACAATTTCTCTTCCCATCTCTTGAACCAAATCATGCATCCGCAAATATCCACTTAGTATAGTTATGAGAGATTTATCGATGAGTTCTCCTATTCCGCTTTCTGGGAAGAATCCACAGCTTTCTAGTACTTTTATCACATATTCTTTCTTCATTCCTTTGAAGAAACATGCAATATCAAGGAATATTTTTCTTGATACTTCATCAAGCACATCATAACTCAATTGAAGCTTGCTCAGAATTTTTTCATTTGGAATTTCTTTTAGTCTGTCTAATGTGCTGTTCCATTCCCTCGCAGATTTATCACACAAAGAGGAACCTATAATAGTAAGAGCTAAAGGGAGGCCATTGGCATATTTTACAAAATCGTTACAAAGCTCCACATATTCCTCCTTGTGTTGATTATTCTTGAAGGCCTTTGAGCAAAAGAGTTTAAAGGCATCATCCTGACTTAACTCCTCAACTCTGTATATTTCATCTGCTCCATGTTTTTTCAAGATATGTTCATCTCTTGTGGTTATGATGATCCTACTTCCAATACCAAACCGATGTTCATCCTTTTTTCCAATCAAAAACTCTAATTGCTCCACCTGATCAACATCATCAAGAATGGCTAAAATCTTTTTACGACACAACCTATTTCTTATTTCGTCAGTTCCTCTATAAGCATCATATATTTGTATGTCTTTATCCATCAATGTTGCAGATAGAAGTTGATTCTGTAAAGAAACTATACCATATTTTTCAGAAGATTCTCTAACATTTTCAAGAAAACAACTCCCTTCAAATTGACAATAAATATCCTTGTAAACAACACTAGAAATAGTTGTTTTACCTATTCCACCCATCCCACATATTCCTATAGTTTTAACTTTACTCAAGTTCCCTAAATCTAGATAATCATTTATTTTCTCCAACCTAGACTCCATTCCCACAAAATCCTTGGCAATGCTATGACTTGATCTTCTCAATTGGCTGAGTATGTCTTCAACAATATCTTGAATAAACTCCGACTCATCCCTGTAATTCCTTCAACAATATCCTTGAATAAACTTCGACTTCATCCCTGTTACATGGGCAGATCCTCATATGGTTCAAACACAAAACCCGAATTACAAAAGAAATCATATTTTGAATAGTTTTCAAGAATCAGTAAGAAAAAAATAAAGTTTTTCTCTTGTATTTTCGTATGTCTTTAAGATAAATTATAATTTTCATTTCATATCATTGAGAACTTTTTTTGTAGTAAAAAGTGCGTTTTACAACGAATAAATCTTGTAATCAGATTGATCAAAAAGCAGCAAGAACTGAATAACAATGAGTAAAACAAAACCAGAATCTAATAATTAAAATGGAAAGCAGAAGTTGTCTGAACCTGCCTATGATAGGATGCACATCCGAGATCATTGGCCATCTCTGTTAATGCAACTCTATATGTTGAAACCTTCCTCAGATGTTGTCTTTGAACAGTTTTTCATACTTGTGAAGCAGGGGTCCCGTTAGAGTATTTCTCCAAATTACCAGCCTGTTTTTCTCACTTCAGATGGACTCACATCATAGAAAATGGGCAAAACAGTCTGCCTTTAAGTTGTCTATTGCAGTTCAAAAATTTATTACAATGTTCATTCAAATACACCCATTGCTTTGAATTGCAGGCATAATTTAGAAAAAAATAACGACCAAGATTCGGTGAGTTCACGTTATTGCTTTTAGGAGCTGGTCAAACTAAGAAACTTACCAAAGCTTTATGTCTTGGGAGCTGCTGAGAACGGAACTTTTCCTTTTCGAAGGCCTCTCTATCAGCCGTTGATAAGGTTAATGATTTCCTTTTATCGACACAACTCTTGTAATAATCAGTCTGATGGCTATTAAAGTTATTTCGAGTGTCTTTCACCTCCTTAAGAACTTAGAGGAAAACCCACATCATATCGCGGTCACTGAATGTTTAGAAGAAGAAGGAAGCCATGAGAAAAATTTATTCCTTTAAAATAAAGGATGTGTTTACTATACCTATGTTGTAGGCTGTCCTATTCTTCATAGCATACGAAGTGAGACAGGATTTATCACAGCCTCTCTCTCTCACTTTCGGGCATGGCAGCTTTCTTATGAAAAATGGTTTCTCTGTCATAACAGATCAAGTTGCAAGAAATCTCAATGTTTTTGGCAATTCATGGTAGTTTCCTGGAGGCAAGGAATTTATCTGTACATTTTTCGCTATATAGCTGCTATTTTCTGCAATTGACGACAGGTAAATCGCTGGAATATATAATTTAATTAGCGGAAGTACACATGACCGGAAATATTACAGCTTGCGGAAAATGAAAGAATTGAAAAAAAAATTATTTGGTGGAGGGAAGCCCAACCTTAACTGTATTCTCAGTGATCCCTGTTCGCATTTCCCATTCCGAGAGACAAACTAGAGCCTGAACCCATTTCTGTGTAATGAACCGAGAAAGTAGCTAACGTAAGCTTTAGTCTGAATTTGTCTGCGTTATGGATTATGGAAATTTTTCGGTCTTTTAAGAAGAAGAAGCCATGAGAAAATTTACTTCTTTAAAAAAGATTTTTACTGATACTATGTTGTAGGCTTCTTTCTTCTAAACAATAGCAGGTATTTATCAGCTCTCTCTCTCACTCGGGCATGGCATCTTCTTGAAAATGGTTTTCTCTATAGTAAGTTGCCAAGAAATCTCAATTTGGCAAATTCATGGTAGTTTCCTGAGAAGGAATTTTCTGATGTTTTCTCTATAGCTGCTATTTTCTGCAATTGACGAAGGTAAACGCTGGAATATATAATTAATTAGGTGGAAGCACATGACCGGAAATATACAGCTTGCGGAAATAATAATGAAAAAAAAATTATTTGGGAGGGAGCCAACCTTTAACTGTCTCAAGTGACCTGTCGCATTTCCATTCCGAGAGACAAAAGAGCCTGAACCCATTTTGTGTAATGAACCGAGAAAGTAGCTAACTAAGCTTAGAATTTTGGTTTATGGAAGATTTTTTCGGTCTTTTTTATAGTGCTGTTCGAAAAAGAATCAATTTTTATCTGAAATATTAATATTTTCTGTAAATAAAAGATTTCAATTTTTCATATTTATATATATTTTTTTATTTTTATAAGAATATTATGACATAATCAATTTATATTGATTATTAATGAATTGTTAAGTTTTAAAAAAACAAAACATTTTGCAATAAAATATTTTAAGCAATATTTATAATGCAAATTCAATAAAATATACCAAAAATTTGGATTACTAATAGGGACCACCAACACTTGAAATGTTATTAAGAGTGAAATATAAATGAAATCAATTTGCTATACATTAAAACGGCTAATAAAGACCTATCAATCTGGTGGTCGAAGTGAGAAATAACTACAATGTAACAGCTTGCCAGCAACATCAATTTGTTTAAAATTGAAGAGGTATGAGCAAGTAACATCACTCATTACACAAATGGAATTAATACAAAGTTTCATTTTATATATCACTAAAGTGCACATATTATTTTTTATTTTAATATGAAAGATAAATAAAAGTATTAATTAATATAATAATAAAAATCATTTATTAAAAAACAAATGTATAAGGGAGTCACTTAATTCTTTAAGATCAAGTACAGTCAGGTGCATACTTACCGGTCTCCGAGTTGCACATAAAATAAAATAGAACGAAAAAGTCATCTAAGAGGAAACGAAGTTAGTTTACAATTCTAGGCAATAACCAGCCACCCCATAGTTCGCCATCTGCGATCTGCAATTTCTCGCAAACACGCACAGAACCCATTATTCTTCTCGTGCAATTCTGACAGTCTCCCTCTGTGCAGTAATTTAATAAAAGGGGACAGCTATGACGCTTTCCCGGCTTCGACATCCGGTGATCTCGCGCGCCCCTTCTCTCTTGAGAGCTCGGTTTCTCTCCACCTACCCTTCTTCTGGATCACTTGCTCGGTACTTTCCGTTCTCATATAGTTATACATGCACTGGCACATATACTTCAATATTTAAGTACGTGTGCAGTTTTCCTTATGATCATATTAATACAAGCAATAAAGTATTAACCTTTTGTATTAGACAATGCAATTAATGTGCATTTGATTGGTTTTGCTTTTGGGGAGTGGTGATTTTGAGTGGATTTTGGTCAAAATCACATATTATGTGAAAATTGTATTTGGAAAGATGAAAAATGAATTACAAGTGGTTTGAGTGTTTATGTATACGAGTCTATATTTTGGAATTGATTTAGTTTACTAAAAGTTAAAACCTTTCCCTAATTATGGGATGGTGTTTGTGTTTAACTTAGGAAGTGAAATGTTGGGGGAAGAATGATTGAGGAGAACTTTCCAGTAATTGGATCAAATTCTACTGATAACAAATTTTATATGGAAACTGGATGGGAGATTGAACTGCTTAAGCAGATTCTTGAATTAATATTGTTTCAAATGGAAAACTTCATCTCAGACAGAACTTGCATCCCTGCCTTTTGCTTCCTCGTAAAATGTGGAACAGATGCTTTCCGCAACTTTCCAAATTTGCTCCACTATACTTATTCTAATGGCATCTCATTTGTCAAATAGAAATGATATGTTAGCTAGGCATGAGGCAGCAAAAATTCCATTTAAAGTTCTTGCTGTTTCACAGTTGATTTGTTCTTACCAAGATGACTTTGTAGGGTCCCAATGATTAGAGAATATTGACTTTGATGCTTCTATTGTCTGCTATAAATGTTACTAACTCATTAACCCTTTGTGAATAATACTGGATGATATACTATGAATTCTAGTTTCACTTATATGATAATAGTTCTAATATCCTTGCTTATTGTCGACTTGATGCAGTTGTTCTAATGCTAAAAACTCTTGTGTGGACAGCAATGGCTCTTTTTTAAGGTTAGTGTCCATTAACTGTTCCATTATCATTCTAAAAACCTGCTACTGCTGCTTTACATGGTTCTATTGCTCTTACATCAAACTTTGCTAAATAAATTTTGGGACTGTTACTAATATAGTTGTTTCCTTTAAAAGGAATCAGCCTTTTTCTTTGATATGATATGAACCCCTTGTTTTGATTACCACAAAACGAAAATTGTCCAAAGTCATACTAGACAAAGTGGAAAGCTCTGGCACATCCATTCAATAACAAATAACATTTATTGAGACTGTTTCTGTATTATAATTTAGTCTAGTTAGAGACAACAAAATTTCTGGTGATTGAGTTTCAAGCAATGTTGGGTTTGGTTGCTTAGTTCATGTTTTTTCACCCTTCACAAATTCAATGCCATTTAGATTATGGTGCATGCATTAAGTTAACTGTCTTTGGTTTCTTATTCCTCTATACAAACCAGTCTATCCCTATTTATTCTTTCTTTGTTTGTTTCTTTATGCTGGAAATTCACTTATGATAATGTTCATCAGGCCTGCTACCTTATCCATGATTGCTGGAGTAGATGATAATTCTTTGAAGCAAAAGGTCAGTATTCAGTTTTCAGTTCTACCAATATTGGTATGTCTGTTTTTAATGTTTTCTTTCATTTTGCAGTGGCGAATTGGTTTTCGAAATTTCTCATCTGCAGGTACATATCATCTTCCTGTGATTAGCAAACACTCCATATTTATGTTTCTATCTCTGGGATAGTGTCAGCTGTTTGGCTGTTCTTAAAGGAACTTTCTTGGTTGCACCTTCATTATCTCTTTACCTACTGGATTTGTTGCATTTGAATTACTGAAGCCAGTAATTATATGATCTTATTTAAGTCATCACGGCTGGTGTAAAGTTCTCAATTGCATTAGCTCTCACATGTCCTATTAGTAGCAGTAGGATCTTTAATAATTGTTGTTAACTATAGATTGTATTTTGGTGTAGCATGAAAGACAATTATGTCTATTGAACTGGTGAAATTTTTTGAAGTATGCTCTCAAGATATATCAATTAGTACTTGTCCACCTTGCTGGGACATAAGTGGAAGGATGTTACTATTTTGGTGTCGCAATTATAATGGTAATAAAATTTGGATTGCCCTGAGACAAGACTTAAATCACCTGTATCTTGTGCCCTGCACAATTTTTTTGTCGCAATGGTAATCAATTTTTCAATTGGAAGCAAGTATTGAATAAACACTATGGGGATGGGAGTTCATGTTGCGTGATGGGAGTTCATGTTGCGTGAAGTGAAATTTTGGATGTGCATAAGTTATCAGCCGCTATGAGCATATAGCTTATCTTAAACTCTAGTATGGAGTCCCTGGGTGGAGCTCAATACATGCATCTTCAAAAATTAGTTTTCGTCTTCTATGTAGGGTTTTGGGTTTTTTTGCTTTTTGGAACTTTTTTTTTTTTGAGCAAAAGAAAAAAAGGGAAAAGAGGGAAGGGGGGAGGGTGTTGGTTGCTGGGTTCACATGTAATCCAACTCAATTGGGGGCTTTATTTTTGTACCTTTTCTTTTGGTATATTGCTTGAAGTTGTATGTTCAGTTTTCTTTAGTAGGTTTCTTATTGTCCTCATGATGCTCTCTTCATTTCATCCTCGATAAAATTTCTTTTGTTTAGAAGGAAAATTCTTGTTGAAATCTTGTCAATTATAAGTATACATTTGTAAGATTTTCTCGTTTCTTATTCAAGGTTTGATCTTTGTTGTATTTTGTTACTATTCTTTTGGTGAATCTGGTCTTATATGAGTATATTTATAATTTCGAATTAACATGGCCTCAATCCCTCTCTAGCTGTGTCAACTACATGGATTCTTCTTCTCTACTGCTCTATCTAGAGCCATATTTTGTGCTATCAGTTGAGATATCTCTTCTCCCTTTCTCTTTTCTGCCTGAATCTGCTCCCTTTCTCCGCTCTAGTGATCTGCAGACATATTATGGATATTGTCTAAACATCTTAACCACCCTCCCTCAGATTGCCCTGAATGTGCCACATCAATATATTTATGACATTTATGCTTTTTGATATTATGTAGACCCCCACATGCCCCAGTAGGCAAATATGATATTTAGTAATGGAGGATGCTCAAATGGGAAGAGTTCGACTTAGAACTACTTGGCGGGAAGTCGTAGCTAAGAATCTACTGTCTTTAGATATTAGTGAGGACATGGCTATGAACAGAATAAATGGAGGCAAAAGATTCATGTAGCAAACCCCAACTAGTTTGCTTTGCTTTACATGAATATTGGTATATCAAATGTTTTTCAAATTCCTCTGTAAGATTTTTTTTTTTGTCCGGAGTTGTTTTTTCTTTTGCATGGATATTAACCTGATCAGAGCAGATATTTGAAACAAAGGATTGATATAGCCTTCCACAACAAGTTTGGGATTAAGGCATGGTTGCTGTTGTTGTGGTTAAAGGGCTGTTTTCTATGAATAGTATTGTTTGTCATTGGTTCTTATGTGCATATTTATCACTAATCGCTGTTATTTCAGAGCCTCCATCCCATATGGTCATTGGAATGCCAGCTTTGTCTCCTACAATGGTAAGATAATGTAATATCAAACAGTTCTTTATCTTTTCTTTGGACTTTTTCTCTTCTGCAATGCTATGTTCCTTTTTTTCCCCTGTTTTGCAGACTCAAGGTAACATAGCAAAATGGAGGAAGAAAGAAGGAGATAAGGTGAGTTTTATTTAAAGGTGACTGAATCAGGGAGAATATGTTGATTGCATCCCTATTCGCTCATTCTGCATTGTTGAACCAATCTGACAGATAGAAATGGGGGATGTACTGTGTGAGATAGAGACAGATAAAGCTACACTTGAATTTGAAAGTCTTGAAGAAGGGTACGTTCTGTTCTTTCTACCCTTTCCTTTTTCTTTATAATTTTTTATCTCTCCTTTTTCCATGTAGTAACCTGATTTCTCTCTTTTTTTATTTTTTTTTATTTTTTTATTTATTTATTTTTTTTTTTTTTTTTTTCTTTTGCATAACGGCAAGGATATAATCTGCTGCTATATCCAAGAGGCAAATGAGTATTGTATGAAAAACAAAAGGAAATTGATAGTATACCTTCCACAACAAGTTGCGATTAAATGCTGGTTGCGTTGTAATGGTATGCTATCTTAAAGGGCGTTTTCTATGATAATCCCATAAGTATGTTTGTCAATTGTTTCTTATGGTGCATATTTATCAGCTAATCGCGTTATTTCAAGCCTCTCATCCTACAATATAGGTCAATTGGAATGCCCAGTCTTTAGAGTCATAACACTAAACAATTGGTATGATATATCGTAATATCAAACAGTTCTGTATTTTTTTCTTTGACTTTTTCTTCTTCTGCAATGCTATGTTCCTGTTTTTTCCCCTGTTTTGCGAGACTCAAGGCTAACATAGCAAATATTCAGAGGAGAGGAAGATAATGAAGGATGCAAGAAATAGAAGATAAGAGTGAAGTTTTATTTATAATTAGGTGTCTTGAATCAGGTGCGACGAATTATAGAAGGCTGCAATTGTCGATCCCTATTCGCTGCATTCTGCAATTGTGTGAAACCAAATCTGAGCAGATAGAAAAAGTGGATGTTACTTGTGATTTGATAGGAGCCAATAAAGCTACACGTTGAATTTGAAGTCTTGAAGAAGGCGTACGTTCCTGTCTTTCTACCTTTTCCCTTGATCTTTTATAGAGCTATTTTTAGCTCTACCTTTATGTTCCATGTAGTAACCTGATTTTCTCTTTCTTTTAGTATTTTTTTTTTATACATTTTATTTTAACTTATTTTGTTTGTTTTTTTTTTTTATAGACTCTTCCTGTTAACGAATGCAACCATTCCACTTTGTGGACACATTGCTTTTTGTTGAATAGCTCATTTGCTGCAGAAGTATGAGGCCAGTTTCTTGTTCTGTGCAATTATTCTCCTTTCAAAATTTATTATGGTACATACTGTATCTGGCGACTCGGTGTTTTATTAATTTTTTTTTTTTTTTTTTTGCCTCTTGTTAACAATGACATTCCACTTTGTGGACACATTGCTTTTTTGAATGCTCATTTGCTTCAGAATTTTCTTGGTCTTGCAATTATTCTCCTTTTCAAAATTTTGGTACATACTTACTTGCACTTGTTTTGGACTAGAGAGCACCACATTAGCTACCTTTTTCTCCCCAGTTTGAAACTTTCATGGAATTGCTTTTCTATTCACTTATGTATTCTACCACTTCAGGTTTTTGGCAAAGATCTTGGTGCCTGAAGGTTCAAAGGATGTGCCTGTAGGACAGCCCATTGCCATAACGGTAAATTATGGTAGACTAAAAACTTGTTTGAACTTTTCTTTTATTACTTGAAAAAGACCTTGCATTTGTATGCTTATTTTACGTTAAAATTATTTTTAATATATACTTGCCCACAAATTCTGTTGAGAGTATCAATTATTCAGTTAACAGGCTGTTAACACTGTTTTGATGGTCTCACAAGGTTGAGGATGCAGATGACATCCAAAATGTCCCTGCAACCATTTACAGTGGATCAGATGTTGAGGAAAAATCGTCTAACCAGGATGCCAAAATTGAAGACAAGGGAACTGGCTCTATTAAGATTAATGCTTCTGAACTTCCTCCTCATACTGTTCTTGGAATGCCTGCATTATCACCAACAATGGTAAGAAAGTATGGACTAGGACATGCAATGTGTGTGGCTCCATTCTGCTGATTTTCTCTTTTCCCACAAAATCTAATTGCTTTTCTCTGTTCATGCTCAGAACCAAGGCAATATTGCCAAGTGGAGGAAAAAGGAAGGAGATAAGGTTTGTTTGGCGAAGTTGTAGGTTCATCGCTAAATTCCTTTCTGTCTGTCATCTACTAATTGATCAAATCATCATGCTTTGTTCTCTTGGCACTTCTCTTTTTCTCAACAGATAGAAGTGGGTGATGTCATATGTGAGATAGAGACAGACAAGGCCACCCTTGAATTTGAAAGCCTTGAAGAGGGGTAATAATTCTATTACGTTGGAGATTATTTGTTGCTATTAACTTGGAAGGTAACTGTTATAAAAGAGTACAATCTGCTGATAACTCAAATGGGAGTTAATGTGATTGGATCAAGTTACATATAAGTCTAAGGCCTATTTAATTTGACGAAGTGAAATGCTCTAAAGCATATTTATGTTCATGGTTTGACTATCCTATACACTATCAGATTAGTGGGTACTCAATAAACAGCAGACATATACACGTACCATAAAGGAAGTTCATAAAGAAATGTTTTCCAAAGCAATGGACCTGGAATTTTATGTGCATTAAGTTGGGAAAGACAAGGGAAAATTATTTGGCACAGATTTTCATAAAATCCTCAACTTAAATGTTCATTTCAATGTGTTTTCTTTTATTTGGTACTTTGGTCGAATGTTTAGCTAAAGGGAGATATTCCTCTGGTTAAAAGAATGGATGGATGTCTCCTAGCAAGCAGCACACGGTAAAGGGGTCTCTTCCTTGAATGGACCTCCATATTCTGTAAGGAGACATTCAAAGGAAAAGGCATTTTCTTCCTACTGTGAAAATAAAATTGTTACTGAAACTTGTCTGTTTGGTGTTTTTTTTTTTTGTCTGTCTTATGGAAACACTTCCTCCAATATTTCTGATATCTTTCTATTCTTTACTTTGGTGGTAAAGAGATTGATTCAAGTTCAAGAAAGGTTTCTGTTGAGGACGGTAAAATTTCACATGGTGAGAAAAAGAGAAGGGGGGCTATTCTTACTTTGAGTGGTTAAAAGATTGATCTCACGCTTCAATGAAAAGGTTATCTAAGTTTGAGGGACGGTAAAATTTTCACGATGTTGAGTATAAAAAGAAGCAAAAGGGAGGGGAGTGCGGCTAGTTCCATTAAAGACTTAGAAAACCCACTGGCGAAGTAAAGCTGGCGATTCCAGTTAAAAAATTTTTTTTCTGTCCCTTAGAAAGTATAAGATAGTAATATCACATTAAATAGTATTAACAAGCCTGGCTTTATGAGAGCTTTACTTTCTAGGGGGGGGGGGGGGGGTAGATGACTAGGAACCCACTGGAGAAGTGCATTCCAGAAAAATTTTTTGTCTCTGCTTTATAGAGCTCTTCTTTCTAAGTGGTTTTGGAGATCCATTGTTGAAAGGAATTATCTTCAGAAAAAGGTTATTGGCTTCTGTCAAACTTGACTGGATCACAATGGTTGGGTTTTGTAGGAAGTGGACATTTAAGGGTCTTTTTTAATATGGCATGATCTTGGTACAGAGACGCTCTTCTAAAATCTGAACTTCCAGGTCTTATGATGGTGTGGATATGGAGTTTTGAGAGAGTATTGAGTAATTATATGTTCATATCTATGGATTATATGTTGGAAAAATATCTTCCTGAGAAACTGTCAAGATTAGGATTCAAAGATTCTTATTTTGTTTTCTTGTATGGTTGTAAATGTGCAGTTAGATGAAGTAGTTGCAAAGCATGATGTATTGATTTGATGACAATACCATGATACTTATCATTGGATCCTTTTAAAAAATCTGGGTAGTATAGGGATGACTAAACCTGGAGCTCAGTTTGGAAGGCTTGTGTCTGGAAAGTAAAACAGTAGAGGATCCTCATCATGGAAAGCCTTTAGGGAAAAGGAAAAGATCATGGTCAATAAATGATATGTTAAAGAATATGGCTGAATCTCTAATTCATAAAAACTGAATGGTTTATGCATGTGTTTGAAATGTTTTTGTGATAGACTTTTTTTAATGGCATCACTCTTTCAATAGAAAATCACGTGCAGAGAATTTGTATGCATATAGCGCAGAACAAAAAAGCCTTGGAATATGTTCTGGAGAGAAGAGATATAGAGGGAGAGAGATTTTTGAGAGGGAGATTTTCTCTGGGACAATAGTTGGCTATGTGTTGGCTTTATGCTTAGATTTTCAGTTCAGTAGGCTGCCGGAATGGATATGCTAGATGGTTTAGATCTAGTGACTTTTTGTGTTGTAACTGATCCCCATTTTGTAAATGGGTTGTTGCTCTTGGTGTCTTTCTTTTTAAAGAATAACCTCTTTACTTATTAATAATATTTATGATAAAATCAGTTCAAATTGATTTTGAATGTTATGATTGATTTATTGCAGTCTTAATTGGAAATTCCATGCAGGTATTTAGCAAAGATATTGGCACCTGAAGGTTCAAAGGACGTGGCTGTTGGAGAACCAATTGCAGTCACAGTATGTTTCATATGATGAATTAATTTTTTAAGGTGTCTGAAGTAATGATGTGATTGGTTTCTTATTACTTAAAGTAGTGGGTACTCTTCATGAGCTACAGTTGTGAAATACATGTTCAATTTGTGCACACATCTTAATTTCACTTGTCTGTAATTCATGTTGAGCTTTTTGAGTGACTAGTTTGTCTGAGGTGGTGAGGATCATTGATGACGTTGTTTCACCAGGTTGAAAATCCAGATGATATTGAAACTGTAAAGACCAATGTTAGTGTTAGCAAGGAGGTCAAGGAAGAAAAATTGAGCCAAGGTGATTCAAAGGATGAAGGTAGAGAAGAGAAAACAAGTTTTAAAAGGATCAGCCCCTCTGCCAAGTTGCTGATTTCACAGTATGGATTGGATTCATCATTGTTAAAGGCAACAGGTCATCGTGGCACTCTTCTAAAGAGTGATGTTCTGGCTGCAATTAAGTCAGGAAAGGGATCAAGAAAACCTTCACCAACGGATAAAGCTGCTCCATCTGCTAAGACTGGCCCACAATCTTCAACCACAACTTTTCCAGAATCCCACTCACAACAGTCAGATTCTTTTGAAGATTTGCCAAATACTCAAATTCGCAAGGTAGATTTGAATAACTGGAATATAGTTACTTTTAAGTTTTAAGTTAAACACAAGTTTTTTATCTTCTCGAGGTCAAAATTTTGACGAGTTTCAGACAGCTTTAGACTTTGTCTTTGTACCATTGCTTTGTATAAATCTCTCAAATCCTAGAATAAAATGAAGCATCCATGTAAAACAAGTAATTTTTTATATGTTTATCAATATAGATGTTGCATAAAAACAAAGAATAACTTTTTATGGATTTTGTCATGCATAGCTTTGTGTCTAAAAAACATGTAAGAAGTGTATGTAAGCCATTCTTACTCATGTCATCTGGTAGCACTTTCCATATGATTTGTAGCATGCTTATATTAGCACATGAATTTTCTTTGTTGCTGCATCATATGAGTTCCTTGGTCAATTATCTATCTGTTGGGCTGGCACATTACTTATATATACATTTAATTTCTTATTACTTTTTTCCCTTTATGACTATTAGAATGTTACTTTTTCAGATAAGCAAATTTATCTGGGTTGTTGTTTTGCATTTGTTATCACGTCTTGTTTTGGTGTTGCTAGCTGTAACATGAGTATTAACATATGCATTGATGTACTTTCTGATGTTTGGAATAGAAGTTCAGTGCAGTTGTATTGAGATTCTGTGTTGTATAGTTGTAGTGGATTTTGCTGTCACCTATTTCTAGTTGCTCTCCTTTTCAAAGCTTGTGGATGTTTTAGAGGTTTTCCTCTTTTCTATTTCTTTATTATTATTTCTTTTTTGGGTTGGGTGGGTGGGTATTGCATGCATTCTTCCCATTGTTGGATTGGGTCCTTCCGTCCTTTCAGTAATTTTTATATGGAAGAAAATTTTGCTACATCTGTCTTAAAAAAATTAGGTTGGCATGAAGCACTCTATGCTCAACAACTAATGATGATTTTGCAGGTTATTGCTAAAAGATTATTGGAATCAAAACAGACCACACCACATTTATATTTAATGACAGGTTGTGAGGATTCCATAATGTAATTTATATCTCTTACCATTATACATTCCATATTCTAATTTATCAACTGTCTATCAGATGTTATACTGGATCCTCTTCTTTCATTCAGAAAGGAGCTAAAAGGTATAAAAGTTTGAAATTTGGCTTGTTACTTCATTTCTCTGGATGCCAATAATTTTTGGCAGGTTGATCATGCATCGGTGCTTCCTCAATTTGCAGAGAAACATGATATTAAAGTGTCAGTGAATGACATTGTCATCAAAGCTGTTGCAATCGCTTTGAGAAATATACCAGATGCTAATGGTAAGATACATGATAAATTCTTTTTAGATATTATTCCAGATAGAATACTCAATGCACAGATATTTTATAAACCGAGAATTGATAGCTAAACAGGAGCATTATCAATCATAGCAACCCATGTATGTTTGTTTTACACATTGCTAAATTTAGTTGGTCAATTGGAAATCAGCTAATGCTATGACAAAATCTTCGGTGTTGACTTTGATGGGACACGCTTTTGTTCTGGTGGAACCGGTCTGTGAGTTATAAATGGAATGCAGCCCTCCAAAGTCTGAATTCTTGTTAGAGCATCTCATATGGTGCCTATGCAATTATCAACTAGGGAATTGAACAGCTCTTTGCTCCCACTTCATTATCGGATAGATAGTAAATGCTTGGGTAAATAATATAGATGTCTCATATGATAATGGCAATTAAAGTATATAAAGGTCTTGGCAGAAATGACAGTTGAACTTTGAGTAAGAATTTGTCTCCAGGGCCTTTTTCAATTGAAGCTATCTGTATTTTGGATTTCATTGAATTATTTTTGGTTCTTCCTTCCCAATACTCTGACAAACTTACTGTATCTGTATTCATTGCTGGTACTGAATATTGATTACATCAATGCGTTGCAGCATACTGGAATACTGAGAAAGAGGAAGTAATTTTGTGTGATTCTGTTGACATATCAATAGCAGTTGCCACTGAGAAGGTATTTTTTTGATAGTAATCCACTGATCTACATGCGTAGGAAATATCTGGCTTCATAATATCTTACTTTACAGGGCCTGATGACTCCTATTGTTAGGAATGCAGACCAGAAGTCCATTTCCTCAATCTCCTCGGAGGTACATGGGCAAATTTGATATTTCAGTTTTATTTCTTTATGTAATTGTGCAGAAGCCATCACTAGAAAAGATAAAGGAATGCAGTGAGCTCTTTATCATGTTGGCTCTTAATATCAAGGGAACATCTTCTCAAACATAAATAGAAAATAAACAAATGAAAATTAAAAAAAAAAAAAATCAAGGGAACAGCTGTCAGCTTCTGTATTGTTACTCCTTACACATGTCATATGTATTTATCGGAAATTACTTATATGGAATATCAGGAATATTTATCACCCTCTCCTCACAAGAAAATGAATTTCAGGTCATTTTTTAACCCAGACGAAGAACTCGTTGTCTGTACATTGTTTTCCCTCTCCATATTAAGTTTTTACCAATTTACTACTTTTTGAAGATTTAACTAGTTGATTTTTCTTCCAATCGTCATCTTATTCCCAGCAAGAAGCTTTTTAATTTATTCCAAAATTAAGTTAGAAATTTTAATTTAAATTGTAAGGATTTGTATCATATTAATACTATTAACATGGACCTTTAGGTTAAGCAACTAGCTGAAAAAGCTCGAGCAGGGAAGCTTGCACCGAATGAGTTTCAAGGAGGTACTTTCAGGTATCGATATCTATATTATCTTTGTATCCACTACCTAACTCCCTCCTTTCCATTTTCAAAAATAGAAAACATAAAAAATTATCTTCCTTGTTGATCATTATGCAGTATTTCAAATCTGGGAATGTATCCAGTGGACCAATTTGCTGCAATCATAAATCCCCCCCAGGTTGTTTTCTCTTTCACTACATGCATGCATAACTTAGGATTCTTCAAACAAACCAATAACACTTGGTTTCTTCAATTATCTTTACTTGGCATGAAAAAGGTGTGCTATCTGAACTTCTCTCCAAGAAGCCAAGACCTTGTTGCACTTGGACCCTGAAAAAGTAAAGCTTAATTACAAAAAGAAAATTTCAACTTCAGCGCTTCTTGAAATTTTTTCATAAACTTTCAATTTTTGCAATTTTATGATGCACCTTTTAAATTTTTGCAATTCTCTCACTGTTCTAATTTTAAGGCAAAATCAAGCCTGAATTTGCTGATGTGGTAAGTTTGGACTTTTCCCCTTTGTTGTACATCTTGTGGAAAACTTAATATAATAAAATATTTCATGCCAAAGCATAATTTTGGGCTCCATAGCATAAATCAACCAAAAAATCGGAGTAGCAAATTTAGGTGTACTTTTGCCTCTGGATTTGTGATGGAACTGCAAACCCTTAATAAGATGCCGATAATATTGCCAAAATAAAATTCATGATAAAATTACAGGACACTGAATTGAAGCTTTTTTTTTTTTTTTTTTTTTTCTACTTGGCATGTAATAGTGTGTGTCTATTTTTGAGACTTCTTCTCCTTCCAAGGAAGCCAAAAGATACATTGCTTGCAACTTGGAAACCCTGAAAAGGATAAAGCTTAATTAAATAATAGATAAAATTTCAACTTCAGGCGCTTCCTTGAAATTTTTGTCATAAACTTTAATTTTTGCATTTTAATATGCAAGCCTTTTAATTTCTTTGCAATTTTCACTGTTCTAATTTTTAAAGGGCGAAATAAGCCTAGTTAATTTGCTGTAGTGGTAAGTTTCTGGTTAACTTTTCCTTTGTTGTACATCTTGTGAAAACTTAATATAATAAAAATATTTCATGCAAAGCATAATTTTTGGGCTCCAATAGCATAAAGTCAACAAAAAGTCGGAGTAGCAAATTTGCGTGTAATTTTGCCTCTGGTTTGTGATGGGAGGAACTGGCAAATTTAATGAAGAGTGCCTGATATATATTAGACACAAATAAATATAAGAATGTTACAATTTATGGACACTGAATTGAAGTTTTTTTTTTTTTTTTTTTGTAAAGCCAAAAATAATCAATTGTGGAGCAAGGTGTTTTATCTCTTGTAAGTAATTTTTTTTTTTTTTTTTTTTTGTAAAGCCAAAAATAACATTGACCAAGTGTTTTTATCTCTGTAAGAAAACCATAATGATATTTCATTATTATGATTGTTCTTTTTTCTTTTTTCTTAATTGACTGTCATTGTTTTCTGTCCATGTTAAAAAATTTTCTATACAAAATTTCAGGCTGGCATCCTGGCTGTTGGTAGAGGGAACAAGGTCGTCGAACCCCTGCTTGGAAGTGATGGTAAGTATCTCATGCTTGTAGACTCTACCCTGTAATTTTAGATGTTTTTGAATGAGTAATGAGGTAACATGGATTTACTTTCTACCAGGGATTGAGAGGCCTGCAGTGGTCAACAAAATGAACTTGACTTTATCTGCTGATCATCGAGTTTTTGATGGCAAAGTTGGAGGTCTGTAGAATGCTGTAAATTTTACTTATATTCAAAATTGGGAGGTAGACTTTAAAATGCGAATGTTTATCACTAGAGAATATTGAGGTTTTGATTCCTTGAGTCTAGTCTCCTGCTTAATTTGACCGGTAACCTACATTATATCATTCTATCAGGATATCATCATGAATGCAGGGTAAACTGATATACCCCTAGCAGTAGTTAATTGGATATTTTTCATCCGAATATGTTAATGTGATGCAATTGTGTAAAGAAAGAGGTATAGTATGGATAATTGTTGACCATAGTGAGCTTGTCTGCCAGTTAAACTTACATTTGGGAAGTCGAGATAATTAGATTCGTGGTAGGGTTGTATTTGGAGTTCCCTTGTTTGAGTTTAAAGCTATTTATTCTCTTTGCAGGTGCTTTTCTCTCAGCTTTGCGTTCCAATTTCAGTGATATCAGGAGACTTCTTCTATAGAGGCAAACGAACTAACAATTGGGTTTTACAGTATTAGCCATCCTGAGGATATCCGGAAGCTAATTATGAATTTTTCATGGCACTGTGCCAATTTGTTCAAGGGATAACTTTTGCCATTACAGTTGGTTGTGCCATACCATTTTACAAAATTTTGCCATTTGATGAATTATTTCTGTTAATAGTTAGAACTGACGGTTCAGGTGTTAATTCCTGCAAGATTTCACTGTTTCTCTGAAAATCTTGCTGCAATTTCATGTTCATCTCAATAAGAATAATGTATGAGAAAATAAAGTAAATTATACACTGTTTGATTATTAAACTGCTTGTTCTTCATTGACGATCTGCGAGTATACTTCTGTTATGTCTTCGTTCTGTGATGTGTTTGCTGATTGCTTTAATACTTAAACCAAATCATTACCAGGCCACTGGCTCAAAAATCCTTTTTGCTTTTGGGGGATTACTTAGAAAGCAGGTGCGATACATCATCAGACAGTAACACTGGCTTGGTTTCAATTTAGCTTGTGTTTGATTAAATCCTAGAATTGGAAATGAAATATAGTTAGTGAAGTAGGACGTCCATTTCTTTTTTGGTTCACAAGCAATTTAAAATGTTTTGGATAGTTGTATCTGGGAGTATATTTTGTTATTTAAAATAATTATATTGAAATAATATCTACTTAAAAAAAACTCATATACAAATAAAAAAAATGTTATTTAATTAAAATTTGTTGAACCCAGACTTTTGTTTCTATTGTCGTTCCATTTCCATGACAAACCAAATGTACTCTAAAAGAAACAGCTTGAAACAAATTGCAGATTATGAGCATATGGGTTCTTTGCTGGAATGAAAGTACAAAATGATTCTGTCCAATAGCGAGGTGAAAAAATTAATTGGGAAAGATAAGTTCTCAATAAGTGTTTAGCCAGGTTCTTGAAAACAATTGCATAATTATAATACTGGCAATTGAATCCATCTCAGTATGCTTACGCAAATGCCAGTATGATTCATGTTCTCAATAGTTAATAATAAGTTTCTATGAGAAAAAAGAATTGGTTACCATCCACATTTAATCCGTGGGTTGATGTCTTTGACAGCTAGTGGTTCATACCATTGAGGGCCAAATCCTGCAGCCTTCCTTGCTTCCTCGTTAAAGGGCGGCTTTAAGGGTCCTCTGAAGTGTGTTCTCACTATAGCATGAAACTTCTTGATAATCTCTTCATTCTCCTCTACTGTGATTCCACTTTGTCTATCCGAGCTGCCTTGAGATGCTAAGCTGTCACCAATAGCTGGATTTTTAGACCTCAAACATAGATATTTAAACCACTTGACTCCAGCAGCACAATGAGTAATCTCTTCAGGGTAAATTACTTTCTCCAGTAAATCAGCTGTTTCCTTGTCACCTCCATTGCGAAACCGAGAAATAGTAGTAGGCAGCACATCAATTCCCCTCGCCTGCATTTAATCTACTCATTCATCAAACAAGGATATACACACGAAATATTCAAATAATATAGATTAAGGTAAGATTTAGATGTTGCCAGGCCCAGAAAGTTTAAACCAACTATTATCTATTTTATCTTCTCCAACTAGATCAATTCAAAAAACTTAGTACTGGTATTGTCCGAGAGCAATTATATGAGTTTGTAATCCAATTTATAGCACTAAGCCTACTTAGGCCAACGAACTCCTTCGCAGTACAGCTGCCAAAACGTAGCCCATAAAAAGCCTAGATGTTTTCTCCAAAGCACAAAGAGGTGCACCAAATAAATGAATTGCAAACATCCACAAGATAAGGAACACCAGCAAATCATAATGCCAATGATAAACATAATTTTCTTAACTGAACCTTAACCACATATATTCCTTTTTATAACACAGCCATTGGCCACATGGCTTTATAAAAAACATGAATTCCCATATTGCAGGGTTGAAGTGAAGGCATAAACACGCACCTCATGAACACAATGTTCTATTGCTAAACGTGCCAATAGGTCCTCAGATGTAGCAATAGAAGACTCCCATAGGCCATCATGAGCTGGTAATGCTCCATAAGAAGAACCTAATTCCTCAAGCCGTTTTCCAAGGAGAGTGAAGTGCCTGCCCTCATCTTGAGCAACCTTCACAAAGTCTGTAAAAAATTCTCTTGGCATTGATTCTTGCTTACCAAAACGAGCAATTATATCCTACAATGAAGTCATGAGTCCGCTGAGTATTCAAATAAAACACAAAAAGAAAATAATTATACTCATTTTTTAAAAGCTACATGTAGCATCAGATAAAACGAAGCCTCAATCGACCAAAAAAAAGGTTGAACCATAGTGCGTTTTTTGAAATTATATCACAAACTTTTAATTTGGTTATTTCATTAAAAATATTTCTTTTTTTTTTTTTTTCAATTCTATCACTAATCCAATCTCAATTAAATTAGGCCTGGATCATTGATAGAATAGCAAAAATTAGAAAGCTCCTTTATGAATTTTCTGAAATTAAAAATTTGCTATACAATTGCAAAAAATGCTGAATTTCAAGTTCCTTTTCTTTGTATGTTCTGCAAAAGCACCACCAAGATTCATTACATTATTCATGAATTCGATATTTTAGTTCAAATTGAAGGTGACACAACATGAGACAATAGATCCCGATTCAACTCTTTTGCACATATATTGGGTATGATACAACGCCCAAAGTGTTTATTTGCATGCGAAAAGGACTGCACAAAATCATAGCCGTAACACGAAGGACAAGCACATGACTTAAAAGAGTTGAGACATGCATACGTTTATCTTAAAAGAGTGTGGGCGTAAAGATAATCAAAAATAAAATGCAAAAGCAAAATGGTGAATAGACAAAATAATCTCACATTGCCAAATGGAGTTTAAGTGTTCATTTAGTTACCATCCCAGGAAGCATCAAACGCAACAACTTAAGAGAACAATTAAGATCATGAGCTAAAATTGACTCCAAATTTAGTATTGCAATAAAAAGAAAAAGAAAGCAAGGAAAAAAAAAGTACCCAAGACAAGTCAATAGCCCAACTTTCAATATGGACAAGACTATGCACAATGGCCTGCCTACTCTGCAAGCTACCAGCTTTTCCAAGCTTTGGCATTAAACCTGGCGCCAGCAACTTAACCTGCATCAAAATTTTGGATTCTTCAGGCATTTCATCGAACATAATATGAAGATAAAACAAATGCAAGCACATGTACGAAAAAAAGACTTTAAGCATACATTGGTGAGCCTGGCGGGACGATCAGGTACAGGAAGATCCACAGAATGATGGTAGGTCTGAGAAATGGTTCCTTGCAGCCATCGGGAAGCGATGAAGTCACCTAACTTGGCCTTCTCAAATGGGTCCGCCGTGTTAAGTACCCTTAAAGCAGCTTCCACTAACGTCTCGGTTTCTGATTCTGGTGGCGGGCTCATCTCTCTGCCCACCGGCGCTATCGTTCACACAATTGCCGCTTGATACTTGCACAGTTGCAGTAATGCAAAGTACATTGCATGAAGGGGAAAGAGCAGAACTTTCCAATGGTGCCCTGCTCTGAAGTAAAAAAACGGTGTTGTAGATAATTGCTTATCCAAAACTTTTCACTTTGTTCCCATCGATTTTTTATTTCAGGGTAATACTATTTCATTCATGCTATTTTGTTGAAATTAATTATTTTATCTCTGTTTTTCAAATACATGATTTTATTTAACACTTAAAGATACCTTCATCTTTTTTTTTTTATTAAGATCAAAATATTATTTCTAATAGCTTTGTATTTAAAATTTTATTTTGTTCGACGAAATTAATTATTTTATTAATTATCAATTACTTTATTGATGTTTCATTAAATATTAAAGTGAGTTATGTTATATAATCCATTATTTATAGTGCAGAATAATATAGCATTTATTAATATTTGAAATTTAAGATAACAATTTTAATTTAATTTCACATGAAAATTATTGAATTTAAGCATTTTTATAGTAAATTTAGTTTGAATTTTGATTGTCAACGGAGATTTAAAGCTGAATTTAGAATTGATTATATTACTTGAAATGGATCTAAGACTAGTTTTTTTTTTTTTTTTTTTTTTTTTTTTTATGAAATTAATGAATTTAATGCTATTTGTTATAGTGTATTAGTTTTGATATTTTGAGTATGTCAAACGGAGGATTGTAAAGACTTGAATTTTAGAATAATGATTTAGTATTACTATTGAAATGTGATACTAAGAGCCTGAGCTTTTTTTTTTTTTTTTTTTTTTTTTTAGGGAAGTGAGCTTATTTTTACAAATTCTATCACAATATGGATATAAAAGTTTAGAATGATAAAATATATTTATTTTTTTAAAATAGTAAAAAAGTAGATTAATTATTAGTTAAAATACAAACGAATAAAATAAATGATTATTTTTTTTAAAATTTAAATTTTGTCTAAAAGTTTTTTTTTTTTTTTTTTTTTTTTTTTTAGGGAAGGTATTTTCAAATTTTCACAATATGGATATAAAACCGATTTAGAAATTAAGAATAAAATATTTTATTTTTTAAAATAAAAAAGTAGTTAATTTTAGTAAAATATACGAATAAAATAATGATTATTTTTAAAATTTTAAATTTGTATCAAAGGATTAATTTTTTTTCTTTGAGATTATGAAAGGATTAATTTGCTTGATGAACATAAAATTGAAAAATTAATAAACTAATTTTTTAAAAATATTAGTTTTTATAAGCAACTAAATAATAATTTTGTCTCATAATTTGTTTCCCCCTTAAAAGCATCATGTGAGCTCCGAAGTCGGAAGAAGACGTTCACCCGACCCGCTGCTTTGAAATTTCTTCTCCGAGACTCCGTCTATATCCTGGAGTAACAAATCGAATCCAAAAACCGGAAACTTGGGACAGTAAGCTTTGGAAATTCCATGAACGCCTCATTTGCGATTCCGAGAACTGAGTCGACTCACCATCGCCTCTACGAGTTCGCCAAAGCAGCCCTTATCAAGATTTTCGTCCACCCTTATGCCACTGTCTGTGCTCTAATTATCCTCTCTCTTTCTCAAAAGTTCATATCTTTGTATGTATATATACTTGTGGTTATTTATAAATTGGGTTTTATTTTTGGGCTTTGAAGGTATGCGATTTGTATTGTGGAGGAAGTGCGGACGCAGAGAAATGGGATGGTGCTCAATTTGGCCACTACATAGGAATTGGTATTGTGTATAAGTTGTTGGGTTCCATCTCCTTTTTAGTATGGTAGCTAAGCTCTCTATCCATAAGAGAGTGATGGTGAAGATTGTTTATGAGTTTTCTTTTTGCAGATGTATCATCATTTGGTATAAATGAGATTAGGGAAGCTTGGGAGAGTCAGAGGAAAAGTTATACTACTGAGTTCTTTGAGGCTGATCCTTGTTCAGTGAGTTTCATGGTCTTTATATTCATTATATTGATATGTGTTTACATTGAAAGTTCATGCTCAATAAGAGAAATGATTCTTAATGTTTATTGTGATTAGCTTTTTAATGCCTTCAAGTTGCTTTGTTTTACTTTGTTGCCATTGGGTTAGTAGCTCAATGGTCTGAGTTACTACACTATAGGGTGGGATATCAGGGGTTTTAATCAGGTTAAGATGTAATTCATATGGTTGGATATTTTAAGTTTAACCTACATTGTTTAACTTGAAAAATGGATTTTACAGGAAAATTTCGAAATGCAGCTGCAGGAAAAGGCCAACCAGGCTGATTTAGTTTGCTGTTTACAGAATTTGCAGGTTCTAAACATGTTTTTGTAGCACATCTTCTAACCATTTCTGTTAAAAAATAGTGAATTTTTTCTAAATATATATGTAATATTCTGTTTTAGATTGTTTAACTCTAGTTATAATTCTGCTTGCAGCTGTGTTTTGAGACTGAGGAAAGTGCAAGGAAACTTCTGCATAATGTATCATCTTTGCTTAAACCGGGGGGTTATTTTTTTGGTATTACTCCTGACTCATCTACCATATGGTATGAATAATGATTGTCTAGGACATGTTTTTGGATCTTCTATTTTCCTTCTTTTTTTTTATTTACTTGGTTTCTTGAGGTACTACATTTGTGCTCCTTTTAGAATTATTTCGATTTTTGGCCCCACTGATTCTGTTAGTGCCAATTTGCAATTTGATATGTTACTAAATGAGTCACATGCATATCATAGATATCAAATGTATATATGGTACTAAAACAGGATAATGTCTGCATTTCTTCATAATGAATATGGATTCACTAGTCATGGGCCTTTACTTGTCAAGTATAACCTCCCATTCTTTATTTCACACACGCAAACGCATGAACTATTTTTAGAGCTGCTGTTAACTGTTCATCCTTGTAATCCAGCTTGATGTAAGAGCAAGGAGATGAAGTTTTGTGATGATCCATAATGTTAATATGTCTGAGGAAGCTTCATATGAGATCTTTCTTTTTTGCCATTATGCATGACTTCTTGTTGCACTTTCGCAATGTGGATGCCTAAATGCTTAATGTTCTTCAGCTTCAAATTTCCATTTTATTCTAACCATTAGTTCCATGAGATTTTACCCCAGAAAAAGAGAAATGTGGATAATATTTTGACATTAATGATCACATAGGGCAAAGTACCAAAAGAATGTCGAAGCGTACCACAATAGAAGTGGCAGCATGAAGCCAAATATAGTTCCTAATTGCATTCGATCAGAAAGCTACATGATCACCTTTGAAGTTGAGGAAGAGAAGTATATATAGCTACTTAATATATGCTTTTTCTTTTTCTTAGATAACCTTGTGCATATTTTTACTTGTCATATTGGATTCAGGTTTCCATTGTTTGGGAAGAAATACCAGTTAAAATTTGCTCATGACATTTCTGCTGAAACACATTGTTTGGTTCATTTTCCAAGCTTGATCAGGTTCATGTCTGTCTGGTCGTGTAATTTACATTCATTGAAATATTATCTGTGAAAACATGCAAAGAATGTTACTCTTTTTTAAGAAATTTACACTTTTTACATATTTTGTTAGTGACCTTAAAAATATCGTGCTTTGCATTATGCAACTAGGTTGGCCCGGGAAGCTGGTTTAGAGTATGTGGAAATTCAGAACTTGACCGAATTCTATGATGATAACAGGTATTGAATGCAGACTATTCCATTGTTATACTATTAATTGAATTTTTTTTTTTCTTTTTGCCCTCTTGGTGTCCATGTTTGTTATGATAAGTGAGCTTTTTCTCTTTGTTGGATGAGCAGTACTGATCTCCCATCTTCATATGCTCAAAGAATGCATTTTGCAGGCATGGTGATGAATGCTGTTCCAAACCTAGTAGATCCCAGAGGGAGGCTTCTTCCTCGATCATTTGATGTATTAGGTGTTAATTTTATCTTTTTTACTTTGACATGCTGTTTTAATTGTCAACTTCAGCATTTCATTTACATGGTCTCAGTATTTTGGCATATTTCCCTTTGTAGGTCTGTATACTACATTTATATTTAAAAAGCCCAATCCTGATGTTGCTCCACCTCTTACATCCCCATTATTGCCAGAAGAAAGTTACAATCATGATGAGGTAAGTATTTTCAATCTTATAAAGGCTACAATGAAATTACTGTCACAATGAGGAAAATCCTAGAGATCTATCTCTATGATTAAGTGTTTATTATATTTATATTTCCTAATTATGGTCTCTTCTCTAACCACAAACTGATAAATAATTCCTCTTCCTGGTGATTGTTTGTATCTTATTCCCTTTGATTTGTTTGGATTGCTTATTTGTGTTGCAGAGAGAGTGGCAGGCAGCAACTACTGTATGGAGAGATGATGAAAAGACTACAGAACCGCCACCGCCTCCTCCTCCTCTTGGACTGGGCAAGATAAGTGAACAGAAGGGAATCCTGGGTCCTGGTCCAGCAGATTTACGTTTCTCAGAGGCACTTTGACACAATAGGGTGATCGGAAGCAACCATTTGGAGGCTGCATACAGGGCAGAAGAATGGTAGAATAGAAGCTCTGGTAGAACTTGTTAACTTTTAGATACTCTGGTACCAATTGTTAACTTTAAAAGGCTCTAATACTTGTTAGAAATTGATAGATAACTGGAGAGGAAAGAGTGTAAGAATATGGATAATTAAAATTTACTATTTCCAATATCCTTACAATTTATTCCTTTTATTCTTTTTCTTCTTAAAAAACACCTTGCACATAGATATAACTTAAATACTTTGAACATGGACAACAAACATCATTTTTGGATATATGAACTATAATTTATAATTTATACGCATCTTTAACACATAATTAGCAACTTCTCTTGATGATATTTTTGCTGGATTTGAAGAGGAAAGAGCGAGTAGAAATACGGATAAATATAGTTTATTATTTTCAATCTCCTTATTCTTACGTTTTCGTCTCCTTGTAAAATACCTTAAACTAACAATTGTAATCTAATCTAAATACATTAATTACAGCGCCTAACATTAACTAACTTGATAAGGTAACTATCTATCTTCAATACATACAAATCATGATTAATGTTTTCCGTTTCTGTTAAATTTGACAATTTGACTTTGTATAAATTAAGAAAATGATCGAGTCCTTGATATATATATATTTTTTTAAAATAAGAGTAATTAACTAAATATCCTTTAACTAATCCTCAATTAATTAAAATTTTTTTAATATAATATCTACATAAGAGTAAAATTAAAATAACTAATATTATTTTGATTTTCTAAAAGAGTTATATAGAAAAACAAAAAGAACATTGTTGACATATATCCAAAATATTTCGTATTTATGTTCGTGTTTTATGATATACTAATCATATATCCCCACAGCCAATCAGGTGGTAGTCTGATTCGTCTTCTCACTTACGTGAAGAGTGAGAAATTTCGAGTTCGGATCCTCCCGATTGTGCAAATTAATTTATTCCTTTTCATTAGTTTATCAATAATCTTTGATTCTTAAAGCACAATTTACACTCTTGCATGAAAGAGAGAGTAAAACATGAAGGAAGCAAAACAGCAATGAAGGTACGCAAAAGCCTTCCATCCTTTCTTCTGTAAGAAGTTCCAACTTCACCTTATTTAGTGCTGTACCATGAGAAGTTGCGGGCAAAAGCTAGAATGATAACTATTAGCTTTGATTAATCTTCGAGCTCAAGGATCTTTACCACAGATGAATCGCCAACCTTCTGGCAAACAACAATTCGATCGTGTGGCTTTATAGCACCAATTGCCTTGCCGTGATCTAAAGCAACCTTCAGAACTGATTCATTTGTTGCATTCGTGGATTCAGCCTGTCAAAACCAAGTAGTATGCATTTCTTAAGTAATTTCATCATTCAATGGGTTCAATTTGAATGTCAAGAGCACCAAGCACTAAGAATAAGATCCCCATGGAAACAGCCCAGTGATTTGAATTATGAGAATTCCAGCACTACAATTGTAAGGTTCAAAACTATTTTGACAAGATAAATTTTAGAATTTGAACCCCATGAAAATTAACATGGAAATCAAACACTTAAGTTTTAGCTAAATACTTGAGATTACAAAAATAAGGTTATGCCAAGGTGTTTCCGGAAGAAAAATTCCACGAAATGATGGATCTGATGGCCAAAATTCCATCATAGCTTTTACTACTCATTGAAAGTATGAAGATGAAAAGAAGTGGGAATTGAAAGGGAAACAAAAAATCACTTAAAAGTTAAACTAACACTTACCGCATGCTGTGGGTCTGCAAGGATGGGAAAAAGTCCACTGACAATGAGTGACTGCCTTGCCTGCCACAAAATCATCAAGGGGGAACAAAGAGGAAAAATGAGCTTCAAATTCAATCATGATCAACATGCAGCCAACCCAACCAGTTCTGGAGTTTGGACTGAAGTTTAGTTCAGTAGGTTTCAGTAATGTATTCAAGCCTCGATAAAAAGAAAAGGCATGCGAAGTTACTTGCTGCAGCAAAAAAAAAAAAAAAAAAAAAAAAAAAAAAAAAAAAAAAAAAAAAAAAAAAAAAGGTAGGTTTCAGTATAGTATTCAAGCCTTCTCGATACAGAAAAGGCATGGCGAAGTAGATTAATTGCTGCGCAAAAAAAAATAAAAAAAAAAAAAAAAATAAGAAAATAAAAAAAAAAAAAAAAAAAAAAAAAAAAAAAAAAAAAAAAAAAAAAAAAAAAAAAACTATGCCTAATAAAAAACAATAGCATACCTCAAAAGCACCTGTAAAGGTCCAGCGCAGTTGATTTGTCTTAAGTCGAGGGATAACAACAGATATCACAGGCATTGTTGGCCGGTACTTTGATATCAACCTACATTGAAATAAAGTATTGGAATATTATCAAGGTTCTAAATCAAAAATTTATTTTTTTCCCTTATTTTTAAGAAAAGAAAAGAAACTTGTTCTCAATCAAAAATCAACTCAAACTTGAATTCCTACTGCATTTGCATTTGTGCAAAAATTATAACAAGAAAAAGATAATAAAAATAATTGTGAAAATAGAAAACCTAGCAGCTTTTCCCGTTGAAGTGAAGCAGATAATAACAGAAGCCTTCACCTTGATAGCTGCACGTACCTAGATTACCAGCAAAGGAATAAGAGAATAATATAATATAGTGAAACAAATAATATTTTCATGCCAGCAATGAATAAAACAAGCATAAAAGAGAAAATTTAGTATTAAAAGAGTACCGCTGAGGAAGCAATTGATTCTAAATGGGTCATTGGTTCCCCAACATATTTGGTAGCCTTTTTGAAATACAGATCTTGATTGAAAACTTTCTCTGCCTGCAGATGGAAATTTAGTTTCCACTAAAAAAATAGAATAAAATATATTTTGAACTAACAGAATGTGGCTCAATATCCAGGAAATCTGTAAATCCATTTTTTTCTTTTTACCCTGACCATCAATTATGATACCCAACCAAAGCCAACCAAACCTTATGATTGAGCAGATCAAATAAAGTCTGGCTCCATGTCCATGCCCCAATGTCATGACCACTTTCCAGGACCCTCTCCAGCCTGAAGTCACCAGATTGGACTAACTTTTTGTGCCTAGTAACAATTAAAAATGGCAAGAAATAGATGTGACAACAGTACCTAGCCTAAGTAGTTGGTGGATTCTTAGTCTCCCTCAATGCCAAGGACTCAATTATCAATCATATTTACAACATTTTCTTGTGAAGAAATACAAATTGAAACTATTTACTCTTCTTCTTGTTTTTTTTTTTTTTTTTTACAAGTACTGTGTGTTGTTGTGTGGGAATTTACTAGTCTCACGCTCAACTCAGACAACGGACTCAATTATCAATCATATTTACAACATTTTCTTGTGGAAAATAAAATTGGAAACTATTTTACTCTTCTATCTTGTTTTTTTATTTTATTTTTTGGTCAACTGTTTTTTTTTTTTTTTTTGGTCAAACTGAAAACTATTCAATCATCTAGGGCCAGGGTAAAATGGTCAGACATTTTCTTCTTATGAACCGAGCCCAGGATAAAATCATAATGGACAGAAGCTTCAATAGCTGGCCAGCTTGCTGGCCATAAAATAAAAGTCTAACACATGCAAATAAGGCAAAGCAGGTCAGTTTTGGCCCGCATTTCATTATGCCTGAAGACTAATAAATATATTTGCACAAGGCATGGAAGGAGAAAATTTCTATAACAATCCAAAACATTTGGATTAGAGCCCTTTTGCTTTGTGTTTGTCAGTATGTGTTAAAGGGTGAGAGGACCGTGGGCGTGGATGGCTTCGACCACCTAGAGAAAACATAAGAAAGCTAATAAAGTTAAAATTTAGTATAGCAACAGAAAAATCTACCTCAGCACATATTCTTCCAACGATAGAAATGGTCTCAACAGGGTACAGTCCCCGCAAGGTCTCTGCACCTAGAAGAATTGCATCACTACCTGGAGCAACAGAAAAATTGAATTTTGTTATGTGATGTTAGTTTGCATATAACGTATAATTATAATGAAATTCAAAATTAGAATAGTCATAAGCAATATAGTAACATTTCTTATCATGTGGAAGATATTGTAACACAGCCCACAAAGCAAACATGACAAAACTCCAACTAAAAAGTTACCCAAGGCATCACAATGTTGGACCACTGAAATTTACCATCCAATACTGCATTGGCAACATCAGTTGCTTCTGCACGAGTAGGTCTCAAATTGTCTGTCATACTGTCCACAACACGAGTAACCACAGCAGGCTTTCCAGCCATGTTGCACTTGTAAACAGCAGCTTTTTGAAATAGAAACACCTGTAACATATATAGGAGTTTCATTTCAGACCATAACGCGTCTGGACACTTTTTTTCTCAAAATGCAAAAACCTTCTTTTAGAAAAAGGAGAACTTCCAACTATAAATATCCTTGTTGGTAGCTTGGCGTAATGGGAAAATACAACTTGTACTGCATGTAACTCTTCTTTTTTTCATTGAAAAGTTATGTCATATTTGACAATAAACATAATAAGAAATGTATATTGACACAGATCCGAAAAAAAAAAAAAAATGTAACTCTTCTTTTTTTCATTGAAAAGTTATGTCATATTTGACAATAAACATAATAAGAAATGTATATTGACACAGATCCGAAAAAAAAAAAAAAAATCAGGGGACTTTCTGAGTTTCTTGGGGTGAGGGGGATGTTCATGCAATGTTGTATTATTGTGACAGCTTTAAAGCCCTTCACACTCATATGTAACCTTTGGCAATGTTAATACGTAATCCTTGTAACTCAAAACTGTATGCATATGTAGTTATGTAATTATTGCTCAGATCTGAATGATAACCTTCTCTGGTGGGAGATCTATGCCCAAATTTCCACGAGAAAGGATGATGCCATCTGCTTCTTGCAGGATCTCATCAAAATGAGTTAATCCCTACAAGCATGGATGATATAAAACAAGAAATCTTGGTTGTAAATAGGAATTGAAAATGATATTTGAGTGTAAGTACAACACCAAAATGGCATGTTAAAGCTGGAAATGTATAATTCACCTCTATATTTTCAATCTTCGCAAATATTTGAGTTTGATGGAGGTCCCCTAGTTTGGAAAGAAATTCCCGGGCCTGTGTAATAACATGAGCAGCCACTATAGGATTATAAAGAAAATTAAGAAGAAAATTACATATCAAAGCAAATCCTCGATTATAATAATCTTTTAGCGAAGCTAGAAACTGATATGAAGAGCAAAGATAGACAAAGAGTATGGATGTAAAAGACCGAAGAAAAGGAGGGGTTTAAATAATCAAGTAAGAAAATAAAATACAAGAGAGCTTGGCTAACAGGAAAATCTTACATGGCGGACATCTTCAGCATGCCTGGTATATGACAATGAGAGGATGTCTATATTGTTCCGAACACCCCATGAGCTTATAACCTGACAAGGATCAATTATCAATGATGATCTAAATGTCATCAAAGAAATTTAGCGTGAAAGTAGGCATACAGTGAAAATTGCAGTTTTCAGGAATAGAAGAGTATCTTGCTAATACTTTACATATAGTTGGTAGTGGCACCAACAATTATTACAGCTTTCTGTACAATGCATGAGGTTCACAACCTATTAAATGAATCATAAGAAGACCTCAAATTGATGTTTACTAAATAATGCAACAATTCTTTTTCCAGCCAAAAGAAGATAGTACTGAACAACAAAGAAATCAAAGTGGAGGATATCCTCTTTGCAGTGGATACAAGAACTAAATGTAAAATAAGATAAAACTGATGAAGCTATGCAGTTTATTTACACTGAATACAACTGGTGAGACTAAAGTTGTCCCTTGGCAAAACATTTCATATAAGAAGCACAATCCTCAAACCAGAAAGAAACTTAGGAAAATTGAAATCAGTGAATGCTAAGGAAATAAGAAATATAAACACGTTAAGACCACCAATAATATCAACCACTCAAAATATCTAAATAAGCATGAACACCGACCTCCTTATCTTTATCCGTGAGAGTGGGCAGATTGATGCGAATTTGAGAGACATGCAGAGTATAGAGTGGACCTCCCAAGGTAGCAGAATTTTTTATCAGGCAAACCACATCTTCGCCATTTACTTCAGTGACCTGCAACATCAATTGAAACTTCATGAGATGGATGTATAGATCATATTTGCAAGACTGATCATTTGAAGTTGAAAATTAGAGAGCTATTTTTTCAAGCAAAGGTTCCCTGGTTTACGTTAAATGATCAGGCAACTAGCAAGTCAAGGAGTCATTTTCTCATTCTAGAAATGTGATAGATGCATCTAAGAAGAGAAGTAGATGATTTGAATGCTCAACCAAATTAAAATCAAACATTATGACCGTTCAGCAAAAAGTAACAAATTTTAGCAATCTCTTAGCTCTCTTTTGGTATCATTTATGTTTCTAGTTTTTTATTTCTATTTTACTATACTTAAAGTTTACAACTTAGAAAAAAAAGGTTGATGAAAAAAGGAAAACCACTTTTTATGTTTTCCTCTTATTGTGACGACCTGCTTTTTTGTTTTGAAAGATCAACTTATAAAAATAAAAATACTTCAATAATAAATTTCTTCTAAACTTGAGAAAGAACAACTAAAAATAAAAAACAACCTTCATACCAAACGAGCCGTTTGGAATTGAACTCATATACACAAATGTGGTCTTACCTCTAGCCACACAGAAGTAGTTTCACTTCCTGTGAACAGATACTGACCAATAAAAATAGTATCTCCTTTCTTCACTGCCTGCAAAAACCATATTGAACTTCATTTATGGCAGGGGTTGGAGGTGGGGGGTCCATCATAGTTTACTGTATACAATAAAATCATGTACTTGACTAAGGAGTAAAAGTGGCGAAGAGAGAGAAAGAGAGGCGGGGGATTGAAAACAGATCAGTAGAAATAAACTCTATGGAGAGAGAAAAAAGAAAACACAAAACAAAAGTAGAAGTATAAAGACTTTTACCTTTGATAAACCAGTAAAATTTATTGGTAGCAGATTTGAAGAGGCTTCTTTGTCTTGATCTGGTGTTAGGACAACAGAGGCATCTGCTTGAAGGGAAATTGGATGCTCAGTTCTATTGACTACTTGCAACTCTGGACCCACTGTATCTAGCATGATCTGGTATAAAAGCCAGAAAAATAATTATAAATAATGACAGAAAGATAAGTGGATGCATAATGACAGCAACTAAGTAGAAATGCAGGTCTAGTTAGGGAATGCATAAAATTTTCTTTAAAGAGAACTTTACTTTTTCAAATGCAATAATTTCTGGGATAGTTTACAAGCTGCACTCACAATCTTTAAACGTAAAAAACTTTGAAAAATAATTTTGACAATAAAGAAGCATTTCAAACTTCTTAATAATTGTTGTAGATGAACCAGAGAGACACAGACTTCAATTAAATGTAAAAGGAATATAATCACCGTGTATTCAAACTATGTTGCTAAATTATTATCTGTCACACCTAAAGAATATTGTACAACTTTAACGGGAAAATATAGCATGTGACATATATATGATATGTGTAGAACAACCAAACACTGTCCTAATTTCCAGTAGTGTCTTTATATTCACGCTTCATAGTAGGAATAATTTAAACTTTATATATATACTGAACTGAACAGGAACAAGCTTACTGCACAGAGCTTCCTGGTGCTCTTGACCGCAGCTTTAAGATTTTCCAACGTCTCCTGGTGATATTCCACATCGCCCCATGAAAAATCAAACCGTGCCACTATACAAGAAAAAAATCGAGAATCAACCTGAAAGCATTTCAGAGGTAAATAAGTCCAAAATGTAATCTGGAATTTATTCCTTTTCTTTCTTATTTTTTTACCAAAGATAAACTAAGAAGTTTATCTAAAGTGGGGGTGAGCAATATTCAGTTTATAACCGACTGATTTCAGTCGGATTCGGATAGTTATTTTAGTAATTCAGATACCAATTGGTTTGGATATAGAAAACCATTTGGTTTTTGGTTTTGGTTCGATTACCATACATAACTAATCAAATTTATTTTTAAATCGGATATAGCTAATTGATTTTCGAATAACTGAATCAGAATCGAATTAATTCGGTTTAGATTTGGTTTTTATACCATTCAGTTCTAGATTCGATTACCACAAAAATACATTCCGGTTGGACCGAGATTGTTCGGATCAGTTCAGTAACCGGAAGCTCGCCCTACTCTAAAGTATTTCAATATGCAGGTCTCGAGTGAACTGAAACTTGCAAAGTACTGATCCTGATACAAATTCTACTTTCATATCTCACTAAAATTATAAAAATAAAGTTAAGGAGAAAAAAAAAATAGTGAAAGAATTGTCAATTTTAGATAAGATTTGGAAAATACCAGACATCCCAGCATTCAAGCAACCAGAAATGATGTCAACAGTCCGTGATTTTGGACCAAGTGTCCCGACGATCTTTGTCATTGCAGGAAAGAAAGTCTGAAAAATATATTCAACCAAAAATCAAAAAACAGAAACCCAATTAATTTGACCATGATCATAGTTCCAAAGACAGATCAATATCATAGAATCCACATTTTGACTAAATGCTAAGAAAATAAAAAACTTATGGTAAAAAAGAATTAGGAGGGAAAAAAACAACGGTATATAACTAAAATTCATAAAATTCCTAAGATTTTCTCGGAAAGCAAACAAATCAATGAGAATCAGAAAATATCGTAAATGAACCATTTTCACATAGAAAAAAGGAGGAAGAAAATCAAGAAAATGAAAGTTTGATGCAAATAAGGAAAAAAGTCAACCTTCCTCGATCAAACAATAGCAGCATACACAAGTAACTGAAGAACACTTAAAAATGACATTTTAAACTTTCCCGCATTTTCTTAGCAACCAAACGCAAATCAACTTATCATTTTCAAAAATTAAAAGAAAAAACAAAAGACGAGAGATCAAACTAAAACGGTAGTGTTCAACCTCTGGAACAAACTTACTGATTTTGATGGTTCCAAGATTGAAGCCATCCGTATGGGCTCCTCAAGAAGGAGATGATTCGAATTCATTTTAGATGATTACGAAACAGAAACCAAAACCGATTGATCGAGTAAGAGATTGAAAGAGGAAAGAAAGACAGCGTGATTTTCGAGTTGCTGCTTGCTTTTGATACTTGGTGACGTGATTATAATATTTTCCATTTTAAAATACTGTTAAATCTCGGTTCTCGCAGAAGTGAAAGTTTATGGTGGGGTCGTCCTCGTAGAAGTATCACATGTTCTCTTCTCTTTGCGAATTTATTACATTATATTTTCTTTTATTTTATGTCCTTTTCACCAAAATAATGGATGCCACCAAACATGCAAATTAAATATATAGATATAATTAATTAATAATTACATTATTTTTCAAAAAAATGTTATTTTTTGTTTTTTTTTTTTTTTTGGACATTAATTGTAACGCCCCATTTTTCTGTGTCTGAAATAGTAAGTTATCGGTCTGTGAATAGTATCATAGGTCCGGGAATAAATATTATTTTTGTCCGGAAAAATTACTATGTATGTTTAATATTTTCTTTAATATTTCTGGAGTATGTATACATTATTTTTATGGGTAATAGTTAATTAGGTGATTTAATAGAAAATTAGAGCAATATGTGTTTGGAGTAATGAATGGTGTTTTTAATTAAGGAATTAGATAATTTTTTTTTTATGGAGTAATTTGAGGATTTATTGTGGATTTTTATTGTGTTAAATATATTTTGAAAGATTTAATTTGGGATATTTGTAGCCATTAGATTCAATGACTCATCCTGTAATCCCAATTATGAGAAAGATAATACTTGTGCTAATATTTGAGCACCATTCTTTCTTCTTCTTTTGGAGTTGGTATCTCCTTCTTCCTCCAAATTAAATCTTTCAAAATATTATTTTTAAAACATAATCCGAATAAATTCAAATTTACTCTAAAAATATTGCATTAATTCTTAATTAATATAACTTTACAATTTACTCCATACATTATTGCCTTAATATTGATTAATTAATATACTCCTAATTAACTATTCATAATTTTTAAATTTCCTCTAAAATATTCATTAACTTCTTTCTACCTAAAAATCATGTTACTACTCATAATAATTAAAGAAATATTAACATAATAGTTATTTTCCGGAAAAATATATTATCCCCGGACGATGATATGATTCAAGACGATAAAATTACTATTCAGACAGAAAAATGGGGCGTTTACAGTTCTACCCTGTAAGAATTCGTCCTCGAAATTCACTTGAATTTAGCAATTACGAATCTCATAATATTTTTCCGATTTAGTTTATTCTTCCTTAATCAGGTAGCACTTACTATCCGTATATTCTATACATGATTGAATAATCAATGATTCCTAATTTGTTAAAAACTCTACATATTGACTATCATCTCTTTTAGATCATACTAATTCATATTCCTTCACATTTCTGTCATGGATTTTTTTTTTCTTAATATTCATAAATAACATAACTAAATAACATAACTAGATCCATTCTTACTTATCTAAAATTTTTTTTTTTTTTTGTTAACATCAATTCAATAGCATGTCTCCGATGTCATTCAATATTTCACTTAACATCAGGGCAATATTTTAGTAATATTATTTTTATTTTTTTATCGGAGTGTTTACTTTTTTCTTGGATAGTAGATCTTCTTAACAATCTTATTTATACTTACATAAATTAGATTCATCAATACTTTAAACCTAAAGACTAATCTCGTTGAATTTATTCATCTTACATATGACCATAAGGTCCAAAGTCATCAGATCATTACTAGGCGTATAAGATTTAAGTAATGTATTCTCTAGTCACATACTTTTCTTGTATGTTGAAATATTTTTTTATGATTTTTATGATTTATGATATTTTCGAATTTGTGTTTAAGGAAGTTCATCCGCAACTTTGGTAAGTTGTGAATTATAGCACCGTTTTTTCCTCAGCGATCGATTTTTTATCACGGTGGTTAAGTCTGGTTTGTATTGAGATTTTGAAGACAGACGTGACTAATTTGGTAGTGTCGATTGAGATTTATATAATGAAGAATGATATAATTGTTACATTTTTAGATATTATGTTATTTGAAATATAATTGAAGTATGTAATTATAAATTATTTTGGTGTATAATTTATTTGGAGATAAGAATAAGATTTGTTAAATGATTGAATATGAAATATTTGAAGTCAGTTGATATGATTAGTTCATTAAGACTTGATATATATAATAAATGCAATTAATTGATGGATCTAAAATACTATTGAGGATTTATTCAGTTATAAAAATATAAAGGTGTTGTTATGTTATAATGAGTACTTGGAGATGTTGAAAGTTTAGAGTTTAATTGAGAGTATTTTGTATTCACATGTTTGGCGAGCTCAGTTTTTATAGGGATATTCTTACAGTATTTCTGTAGGATTTTTTTTTTCCCGATGTTTATATATATTAAAAGATAAGAAAAGGAAAGAAACAGACTATTATAAAAAAAAAAATTTACTCGTGAAACTGTGTGACTACTCCCAGTACTTCTAATTATTAAATTTTTAGTTTATGATTTATATGTTAAGTTAAGGACGGTTGTCCTCCGGCACCAAATGTGGCATCCGCCGTCGGTCTCTCGGAATCTGTGGCGAGGGGGATTACATTAATTGACCGGTAATATTAATCTTAAATTATTAATAATATAACATATTCTTTCTCTCGGGTCTCTCGGGACTGGGCGGCGGGTGTTACATTAATTGAGTTAATATTAATCTTAAAATTATTAATAATATTAAATATTCTTCTTTTATTTTTAATAATTAACTAAATAAGTAATATTATTTTAAAATAATAAAAATTTTGAATTTTTAATTTAATAATAATAAATATTTTTCAGTTTTTTTTTCAATGACTAAGTAAGTAATTAATAGTACCATTAATTTCATTTCAAATAATAAAACTTTTTCAGTTTCTTTTTTTCTGATGATTAGTAAAATTAACAATATAATCATTAAAAAAATTTTATAATCATTTTTCTTATACTGTTAGAAATTTGTAAAGTGAATATGAATATTTTGGTATTTCTTTTTAATGATTTTTCAATTTAGATATTAATGAGTTAATATTAATATTAATATCATTAATAATATTATTTATTTCTAATTTTTTAATAATTAAAATAATTAAAAATATTATTTAATAATTCATTAATAAAAATTCATTTTCATTATAATATTATAAATTTATAAAGTGAATTTGAAAAATAGAAGTTATTATAGGATGATTAATTATTAAATTTATTTAGTATATATAAGTAATTAAAATTTATGTCTCAGGATTTATGAATGTAATGATAAAAATACAAATATTAAATTCATAGATTTTGTAATAATAATAGAATAAAATTGCACATTCTGGATAACACACGCGCATATAACTAATCAATATAAAAGTCCTAGCCCCTAAACATTTGTCATAAAAAGCATTTATATTTATTAATGGAAAAATTCTTCTAAAATGATATTATTCTAATAATATAATAAATTTGAAACAATATTTTCATTTTTGTCACTAGAATAAGAATTTTTTTTAATCTTTATTTGAAAGATTCATTCACCACTTGTATGCAAATTGAATTAAAATTTAATTAGTAATATGTAGCAATGCATGAACAGGTAAGAAAATAAATAATAAAATAAGTACCTATTATAAGGGATATGTCATGTTGTAATGGCAAATTATTTTTTATCCTTAAATTTTGTCTAATTGTCATTTCATTTCTAATTTCAAACTAGTTACACTCGTTAATTATTATATTTAAAAATTACCATTTTTGCCATTAAATAAAAGATTAAATAGTAATGTTATGTGAAGAAGTAAATAATAATATTAATATGAATGACTAAATAATTAAATATTACATGGTATTTACTATTTAATGGTAGAAAGAATGGTTTTGAAGGAAAGATTTTATAATTACATGACCGCAAATGTTAGGGATTTTATAGTAATTATTCATTATGATCAAAATGGTAATTTTGTCAAATATAATGGTCTTTATAATAATTTACCCTACTATAATTGATGCACCTTGCTAGGTCGGTGCCCGAAACCTTGTCCTCAATCGTCAAGCTCAAGCCCACGGCTTTGCAGTCTAAAACCGTTGAAACACGCAAAATCACAGCCGTCTATTGCCACTCCACCGACACCGAGAATATTCCTGTCGTTTTGGAAAATGCTCACGCTGTCTGTACATAGTGCGAGCTGCAGGGAATTCATACCTCTTATTTTAGTAGCAATCCTTGTTCTAATCAACTATCTTAGACAGCAATGCCTCTCACCAATTTGTAATAAATGTCAATCATTTGTTATAACTTAATATTAAAATATTGGCCATTGAGATATATATAATTTTATTCAAAAATTAATACAATATATACTGAACAATTTCTCTTCCACTTGCAAATTGGATCTGCTTTCATTTTCATAAAAGAATATAACATTAACTGATAGAAACTAGACTATTGATGCTACAAAAATTTTATGCTAATGTAAAGATGTTGTGGGTCTCTCCGACATGTGGGACCCACACGCTTTAAAAAATAAAAAAAAGGAAAATATGTTCTTTGAAGAAATAAAAAAAAAAGAAAAGGAAAAGTCTAACAAGGCATGGAATTCTTTTGACAAAATGGAGAGCCGTGAATGAGTTATATATGGCATTCTTGTAACCTCTACTATAAATAGAGATAGCGAAGCCTCAAGCAAAACACAACAGCAAAAAGAAGAAAAAAAAATTAGAGAGATTTATCTAGTTTTAGGAAGGGTTTCCTAAACCTAGGGGAGGAAAAAATTGGGAGGAAATTATTATGAGGTGTTTTTGAAAAACACTTTGAGTGCCACTATTTTTATATTACTCTCGTTGTGTACCTACTATTTTTTAATAGTGGAAGAATGATTCGGAGTTTGTCCCGCAGGCATAGCCCTAAACAGTTAAGGTGAACCACGTAAATTTCTGTGTGTCACAAGTTTATTTTTCCGCTGCGTTAATTTTCTCTTAATTGATTGAAAGGGCTGCTCTAATGATTGAAAGGGCCCAACAAGTGGTTCAGAGGCATCAGAGCTTGATGCCAAACAAGTGGCTAATCAGAGTTGATGCAAAAAAGTGTATCAGAGCCGAAGGGTTTCGGCTGGTCCACCGATTCAGATAGGCCGGTACCGGATCAAGTGAATAAATATTTTTTGAAAATAAACCTATACCCGACGAAGAGATCCATAGCGTTACTGTGCCGCTTGGAAAGACGTTGCAGATCGATTTAGTTGCATGAATTAGTTAACGATCAGTAATCAAACGTTGATGTGAAGCAGAATACATAAATTGAGCAGTTTACTGTTGCTGAGTCCGTTTCAAAGTGAACTAAACCGGAAAAGAAGACTGATTTGCGGAAAGGGCTTCTACGAGCATGCGTCCAATCTCGGTTGACAGATTGATGATGAGGTTTCTTTTATGATAGGCACCTTCAAAAATGGTCAGTGAGAAGCCACCAAGGTTTATTTGTGGTATGCGTATAAGACGAAAGCTGTATGTGATGCATGCGAAACTCTCCTTAAGGACACTTTGAGTGTACGGAGAATGACAGTACAGTTGAATTGTAGCATTTAACGATTCGCTACATGGAGTAAGAAAAACTCTAGGGCAGAAAAGAAGCGTACTCCTGGATTGGATGAGTTCACCTTAGTCAAGTGTCCTGGCATTGTATGGCGGGAAGCAAACGGTAAGGCCTTTCAGATTACCCCTCCTTCCAGAATGAAGATGTATTAAATCTGATTCATTCAGATTTGTGTGGACCATTGACAATTGTCATAGGTGGGAAACAATATTTTGTGATAGTTTATCGATTGACCAATTTTAGAAGACTTGCGAGTAATAACACATTGAAGTCTTTTCTAAACCTGGTTTGAGAGAACAGACATGCCAAGAAGCTGAGTTGTATTCAGGACAAGATAATGGTGAGATACACTGGCCAGCAGTTTGATGCTCTCTACAACGAGCATGGCATCTCGTATCAAAACGACGCTCCCAAGATGCTGCCAACTTGAACGAGTTTGGCTGAGCGTTTGGCTGAGAGGATGAACAGAACTTTGATGGAGAGAGTCAGATGTTTACTCTCACATGCAAAGTTGTCTAAAAGATTTGGGGTGAAGCATTACTCATAGTAGTTCGCCGTTCACTCTATTTCCCTCTACAGTATAATACTCCAGAGAGAGTATGGTTAGGAAATGATGTTTCTTATGATTATTTGCGAGTGTTTGGTTGCAAAGCCTTCAGGCATATCCCGAAGGATGAACGGTCTATGCTTGATGTCAAGACTAGACGGTGTGTATTCATTGGCTATGGCCAAGACTGATGTGGCTATAGGTTTTATGACCCAATTCAGAAGATGAATATAAGAATTCGTGATGTTGTATTTGTTGAAGATCAAACTATTGAAGATATTGAAGCAGAGTGCCAATAGATCTGATGAAGACTCAACAAACATGATGGAAGACTCAACAAACATTACAAGAGAGTCCTCCCAACAATAGACGTAGACAAAATTGGAAGATGAAGAAAGATGTTTCCACAAGGAACAAGTGCCAGAAGATATAGAAAAAATCAGACGTTCCTATCAGAATGAACCAGTAAAGATTATGGGTTCCTGTTCAAACCCACCCAACACCGCGAAAGGTTCAACCACCAACACCGGAAGGTTCTCAAACATTAAGAAGATCTAGTAGAGTCTGACAATCATCTACTAGATATCCAGTTAATGAGTATGTACTAACGACTGATAGGGGAGAACCTGAAAGCTTCGAAGAAGCTATGGAAAATGAACACAAGAGGAACTGGATTGAAGCCATGCAAGATGAAATAAAGTCCTTGCATAAGGATAAAACATTTGAGTTGGTTAAGTTGCCCAAAGGCAAGAAAGCTTTGAGAACAAGTGGGTGTTTAGGATCAAGCAGGAAGAACACAGCTCCCAACCACGATTCAAAGCTAGACTAGTTGTGAAAGAATTCAATCAAAGAAAGGGTATTGATTTTGATCTTTTCATTAGTTGTGAAAATGACATCCATCCGAACAGTGCTCGGAATGACCGCCAGTTTTGAACTGAAAATCGAGCAAATGGATTGAAAGACTACCTTCCTGCATGGAGATTTGGAAGAAGAAATATATATGGAGCAGTCATAGGGTTTCGTAGAAAAAGAGGATTGTGTTTGCAAACTAAGGAAGAGCTTGTACGGCTTGAAGCAGGCACTGAGACAGTGGTATAAGAAGTTTGAGTCTGTTGGGGAGGCAAGGCTAACAAGGAAAGACTACTTCAGATCACTAGTTTCCTATTTAAGATTTATGATTATGACTATCTGATGATGACTACATTGTTTTTGCTCTATGTGGTTGATATGTTGATTGTTGGTCAGAATTCTAGCTTGAAGAAATAGCTAAGTAAGTCTTTTGCCATGAAAACTTGGGACCAGCAAAGCAAATTCTTGGCATGAAGATCGAAAAGCCAAGAAATTATGGTTGTCATAGTAGAAGTACATTGAGAAAGTACTTTAAAGGTTTTGAATGGAAAACGCTAAAGCGGTTAGTTGTTCTCTTACTAATCACTTTAAATTGAGTTCTAAACAGTGCCCTTCTACGGATGTATAGAAGGAAGAAAAGGAAAAGATTCCTATGCTTCAGCAGTTGAAAGCTTGATGTATGCCATGGTTTGTACACGGCTAGATATAGCTCACTCAGTTGGAGTAGTGAGTCGGTTTCTTTCAAATAAATCCTGAAAAGGAACATTGGACTGCAGTCTGAACATTGGACTGCAGTGAAATGGATTTTCAGGATATCCAATCACATTTGCAGGGGGAGCCGTGTCGTGGCAGTCAAGATTACAGAAGTGTATTGCTTTGTCAACAACTGAGGCAAAAGGAGAAGTCCAAGCTGTGTGTCAAAGCGGCATGAATGGAGAGTCCCACTATGCCGTCGGGAGGGAAAGAATTGTTGTGGGTCTCTCCGACATGTGGGATCTACATGCTTTGAAAAAGAAAAAAAAAAAAAGGAAAACGTGTTCTTTGAAGAAAGAAAAAAAAAAGGAAAGGAAAAGTCTAACAAGGCATGCAATTCTTTTGACAAAATGGAAAAATGGAGAGCCGTGAATGAGTTATACACGCTCTCTCATAACCTCTCCTATAAATAAAGGTAGCGAAGCCTCAAACAAAACACAACAGCAGAAAGAAGAAAAAAAATATAGAGAGAGTTATCTAGTTTTAGGAAGGGAAAAATAGTGAGGAAATTATTATGGAGTGTTTTTGGGAAACACTTTGAGTGCCACTATTTTTGTATTACTCTCTTTGTGTACCTACTTTTTAATAGTGGAAAAATGATTCGGAGTTTGTTCCGTGGACGTAGCTCTAAACAGTTGAGGGTGAACCACGTAAATTTCTGTGTGTCACAAGAAATTTCTGTGTGTCACAAGTTTATTTTTCCGCTGCGTTAATTTTCTTTTAATTGATTGAAAGGGCCCAACAAGTGGTATCAGAGCTGATGCCCAACAAAAGATATAAAAAAATAGAACAAATTTTTATTTTCAGAATCCATGGAATGCATAAGAACTACCATGAAAAACACATACTGATATCAATCTAGCACTAGTCCGGATGCTTTTGGGTGAAAGAAATGGAAGAATCAAGCGACCAACACCATATATAGCCACAGCGAAAAAACGTACGTAGGACTAAGCTTAAAGGCCGAGGAAGAAGAGTTATTGATTCATTTGAAAATACACCTCACAGATAGTCAAAAAATGTTTGTCGCGCATTTCATTTCTTGCACGATTAGTTGATGCAGGGAAAACTTTGTAAAGTGCACCTCCTAATGTATTTATAGCAGATGCCATTGGCTGCGCAGAACAAGAAAGTTAAGATGTATAAGCATTTACAACTTGTATGCAAATCTCCTTCAAAAAAGAAAGAAAAAAAAAAAAAAAAAAAAAAAACTTTTCAAAAAGGAAAGAAAAAAAAAAAAACCAAAAATCTGTATGCAAATCCAAACATTGTTGATTAATATACAAAATAACTGAATCCAAATGGTGCAAAACTATTATCTTAAAAAAAAAAAAAAAAAAAAAAAAAAAAAAAAAAACTTGTATGCAAATCCAAACCATTGTTGATTAATATACAAATAACTGAAAATCCAAATGGTGCAAAACTATTATCTTAGCTATTGGATGTACAATTCTACGTTGCACGGAAACAGAAACGAAGAAATACGAAAATGGAGAAACCGGTGTGAAGAAAATAATTTTAAACGGGAAAATGATATTTTATACTGGAAATAGCCATGGCTAGGGCCTAGAAGTTTCTGTGCATCATAGCCTGACATATAGGAGTGCTGCTTACCTTTCGAAGAGTATACAAGAGGAGATATCAGCCTGAAAAATTGTTTATAACCTCTATTAGTCTTACTTGGTACGAGAGATTAAACTCCTAAAGTGCTAAATAGTAAAAACATACAAACTGAAACCAAAATTGGAAAACTTAATTATTCATGCAGTTCAATCAAACAAATATACTGCAATTCCTCAATAAATTGACCAAACAAATACTTAAGCTCAGATCATTAAATACCTTGGGGTTGCAAAGTTTGCGCCTCAAGTTTGAAAAACAGCCATCACATACGATTGCAAGAGGAGCATGTGCTGTCAAGTCTTTGGCCGGTTTTGTTTCTATATAGCAACCCTTTAACGGTTCCATTTTCTTCAATAAGAGATGTCACTGTTCCTTGTTCCAAGCTTACACTGTTTAAAAGATCAAGAAAACGTGGACAAATAAGAGTTTTTAGTAATAAAGAAAACAAAATGAAAAGAAGAAAAAAATCAAGTGCTAGGACTAAAACCATCTTGATAACGTCAATGTTAATTTGATACCCATTATCAATTGCAAAATCATTACCTTGGAGTGGAATACACATGAGGTTATAGTATGATTACCTGGGAAGAGTTGCAGCCTTCTCACGCATTCTTTGTATAAAACGGCCATTGTTAAAGGTTCTTCCAGCTATATTTGATTCAAAACTTTGTAGAGGATAGGATAGCTTAGTACTTTTGCCATCCTTGTAAATAGCATATCCAAATACCTGTTGAGCATCAATCTTTTCCACAAAATCTGCATTCACAAACATGAAACATTTATACTCTCATATTAGAACAGTTTGAGGGAGTGAGTTCAAAATTTTCACTTACTATATCAACATGTTAATTGAATAAAAACTGAAATATTAAGAGTTCTTTGAACTGCAGAAGCTGTTGATTCTAAACAATTGAGACTACATATTCATGAATATTATCCATATCCTTCAAGAACCAGCCCAATCAGTTTCAAATAACCACCAGGCTGTAAGAGTTCACCAAAGAGGAGCTGTAATTCCACCAATTAAAAGCTGATAATCCATCTTAGAAGATCAATGTAGAACTTCTCTCTTGATTTTTCTAGAAATTGATTGCTCTTTGCTAATGCTGTAAGAGCTCTTTTTCTTTCACTTCAAATTGACTTAGAGAGCGCAAATTTGAGACAAAAAGTAAAAGAAGTTAAAGAAGAAAAAACGGAAAGCAATTTGCGACTAATATGGTATTTTTTTGTAGTCTGCAGTTTTCATTTTAACTTGCCTACTAACATTACTTTTATCTTTTATTGCTAGCGCTGTGCAAGTCGGTTTCGGTACCGTTATTAAGAAGAATTGAACCGAACCAAAAATTTGGTTGTTTTATTTTTAGAAACCGGAACAGGAACTGAGGGACTAAAAAATCGAACCGAACCGAACCAAATTTTTGGTATGATTTCAGTACAGTTTTTCAATTTTTTGATTTCGGTTATTTGATTCTGATTTCGGTTTTAGTTCCAGTTCCTCATTGAAAATTATTATATTTTCAAAACACATTATAAAGTTTCTTTATATAAAAGTACTCTAATATCAAAATAGAATTATAATGTCACTTATAATTAAAGAACACTTTTTATTTAAATTATGGCATAGTAAAATACTATAAAACATTTGTGAATTATCGTATAGTTAAAATATTATATGCAGTAAGACAGTGGCAGGGCTAGAAAATTTTTTCAATAGGGTTATTTATTTATTTTGATTTTTAGTGGGTCAATTACATAAAAAAAATCTAAAATTTTCATTTAATATATATTTTTTTAATTTTTTTTTATCAATTTAACCCTATTTCATAAATATTTTTTAAAAATCGAGCGGAGTCAATTGACCTCACTTTACATAACCTAGCGCGGTACCTACAGTCAGGGATGGCGGAAATCATTATTTATGAATTTTTTATGTAGGATAAATATTTTTAATTTATACTCCATTTGTATTATTAATTAAAGAGGATCAATGAATAAAGATTTTGTTTCAGATAATAAAATTTAATCTCTACTACAAATAACATAATATACTAAAACATTAAAGAAAAAATATATGGATAAATCAATTTTTTGGTTCAGTTCAGCTCAATTTGATTTTGGTACGGTTTTAATGCAGTTCCAGTACAATTCTTTATAAGAATCGAAACTAGAACCAAAACCAAAATAATAAATTGCATAAGTTTGGTACGGTTGGACTCCTAAGATCTTAATTTCTTTTCAATTCCAATTCAGTTCAATATGATTTCTCAGTTCGGTTAGGATCCCATAAACCATGCACAGCACTATTTATTGCACATATGCAGCAACCAAACATGAATAAAAAGGGACCTTTAGCATTGCAAGGTCTAATTTTCTACTCCTATGCTCTTCTTCCTTATTCAATGAATGGTAATTGAATAATGGGTAATATTGTCAATATATTATTTTAAGAAATGTGTTGCTTGACATTAATAAATACTTAAAATGTAAGTCGTTTTTGGATGTTTATTTTATTTCAAAATATAAGTAATTTGAGTCTTTTAAAAAGTTAATAAATGATGTTTTTCCAATATTATCATTATTTATATTAAATAAATTACCTTCATAGGTTGTTTTTGGTTTTGAAATACATTAGATAAACTACTTTTATAAACTGTCCTTAGTTTTGAAACAAAGTTTAATTTAGTTAAATTATCCTTAATTTTATTATAATTTAAGATACTTAATTGTTTTCTTAATATCCGTGTAAAAACTTTAAACGATTTATATTTTGGAATAAAGAGAGCAGTATTTTATCCATGATGCTACCTCTTTTTAGGAATATAATTATAATTTGAACGTATATAAAAATTTATAATTTTAAAAAATATCATAATTCATTACTAAATAATATAATAGGAGTACATTATAATTTTTTTAGAAAAATAAAAAATAAAAATGTAGAAAATTAAAAATTAAATAAGAAGCTTATAATAGTATATCAATAATTAGAATTAAAATCTTAATTTTTTTCCCACCTTAGCAAAATTTTAATGGATTGGTGATTCATAAATAGAGTATAAGACAAATGAAAATGGAAACTACCACTTTCCAGACAAAAAGCGTGACGTCATCGTCAATTCCCACACGGCCACACAACTGCCTAACCACTATTCACTAGTACTTTCAGGAAATCTGAAGCTAAACTCTTTCTGTGTATATTTATGAATTACTATATATTTTTTATATTTATTATTTTATTAAATAATTATCTTTTTTTTTTCATAAAATCAGATAATAAAAACACTAAGATTTAACTAAATTTAGTATATACGAAATAAATATAGTTATTCTCAATTAAACCTCAAAATAAAAAAATACGTTATGTTTATTTTTTTAATTATTTTCAACATATAATTTCTTTTTTAAATCAAAAAACATAATTCTATTCACATACTCTAAATCAATTTGTCGCTTGTATATAAAGCCTCAATCAACAAGAAAGAACTGGCAGATTCTAGCTTTCTCTACTTAATTTCTAGCTAGCTAGCAACCATGGCTGATGATGAGAACAGGAAGAATGATCCAAAAGTTCCTAACAATCTGTTTCTACTCTCTCCTAAATTTGAGCTCAAGTTTCCTCCATTTATGAAATTTGATGATTCTATTGTTGAAGACAGAGAAGAAACAAGTCAGAAACCAGATGTTGTAAGGTTCGCAGATCCTAAACCAGTAACTCCTCCTCCATTGAAGCTTTACAATGAGGAGCTTGAAAAGCGTTCCCATCCTTTAATCCTTTTTCCGGTACGTTTTATCCCTCTCTCTCTCTCTCTCTCTCTCTCTCTCTCTCTCCCTCTGCTTTTTTTTTTTCCCTGTAAATTGTGTTTGGGTGCTGAGAATTTCATGCAAACGTAAGAAGAAGAATACTTTCTTGTTAATTGTTAAATTTGGTGTATTAGAAAAGTTCCCTTTTCTTTGCTTTTGCAGGATTGAGTTTTTGAAAGAAAATTATGAAAAATAAATTATTTTTCAATTGCTGCATGTCTCCTACTCCTGATATATAGTTTTGTTTCTCATTCTAGCTCTCCTCGTTTTTCTCCTTCTCGGATTGGATCCAGCTATGAGATAGAAGCATTTAAATCCGTTTTGGTGCTTCAATCAGTGTTAACACTTTTGACACCCCAAACTCTCCTCCAACTTGATAATATTTATAATTATTCCATTGACAATAGCACTGGTGTTGTTGTTGTTGTTGTTTGTATTGGTGTTGGAGTAAGGAGCTTTATTTTGAACGTTGATGGATTTGAGAGCATGACGTTATTTTGGGGTAGGTTTTAGATTGTTGGCTGTGACGGTATAGAGAAGGGGAGGTTCTAAATTGGAAAACAGGATATATATGTATGAATTCACAAAATATGTATTTAAATTTATCTAAATTTAAATTAAAATTTATTTATTCCTGATCTTCTCAAAAGTAAATTCTCAATTATGAAAATTTAATATTTAATTTTTTTTTTAAAAAAAAGTAAGAATCATTTCAATTTCAGTTTTTTTTTTTAAAGGTAATTATCTGCAAAATGCAAAACTACCCATTCCAGTCCTCTAATAATTAATTATTTGACAGTAACAAAATTTTAACTTAATCTCGTGATAAATAAAATAAAAAGCCAGAACCCTGCACGTGACGACGTACTCTGCTTCTTACCTTTCGTCTCTATTTAAACCCCAAACAAAGTCTTTTCCGAACAAAATCTCTGTCGAAAGCCATGGGCGGGCAAGATTCACCAAAAGAACCCAAAAATCTATTCTCACAATTTCCAAAAATTGAGCTCAAATTTCCATTCTTTAATCAAGAAAAGAAGGCGACAACGCAGTCTGCGGTAAAAGAGGAATCGAGAATAGAAGTAATTGGTAAAGGAGAAGCAGAGAATGGAAAGCAGAAACCTAATTTTGTAAGGTTTCCAAATTCCCAACCGATAGTTCCACCTTCGATTGATGTCGAGCTCCAAGAGAGTAGCGGAAAGACTCACAATCCCCTAATCATATGGCAGGTCTGTTTCATATAGTTGGGCTTTGTTTGAATTTTGGTTATTGGAACTGATTTAAATGTAAAAGGCTTTCAAGTGTAATAACTTAGTTCATAGTTAGCAAGTAATTGGGTAGGTAGGAAGGTTATGTAGAGAATGGAGGCAAGGGTTAGGATATGTAGAAAATGGAGATTTTAGGCAGCTTTTTTATTATTATTGTTATTAATAGTCAGGAGAATTTTTGGATATATAGGATATATAAAATCACAAAAATTATGAAATAATGATATGAATTGGATGAAGAGGGCCAACTCAGTATCTTTTCGATTGATGAGAATATATGGGAAAATGAAGGAGAATAAAGGAACTGAGAGAAGAGGGAGAAAAAGGGGAGAGAGGGCAATTCAGCTGAATTTTCGTTTTCTATACATGCCAAATAGTTTCTTTGGCTTGGAAGAAGAAAGCAAAGCAAAACAATGGGTAGTCCCAATGCTACCGGGAAAATTTATCCTTTAGAAGCTGATTAAGAAAAATATGGATTCTTTAAAATTAACAGTATTAATGGATAAACAATTTTGAATGTTGCATGAACGAGATGTAAATGAATATTAATATCTGATTTTTTTTTTTTTTTAGGTTCTCATGTGCTGTTGCTTGTTGCTTGTCAATGTTATCTTGTGTCTAGCAGTCTGCATTATTGGCTTTCACTTAACATGCTGTTGTTGAACTATGGTTTCTTTCCCGTCCTTGTGACAAAATTTCTTTCCTGATCCTTATATGCAAACATGCATATTTGTAGTAATATATATGGTATATGCATGAGTTCACATTTTCCTTGCACACACCTCACGTCCTTCATTATCCTGTGTCGTAAGAAATTGGAGTTTTCCTTTTTCACATTTTAATTCTTGTCCCATGTGTATTTTTTGAATTCCAGTTTCTGTCTATATCATGTTAATATTTAGAACTCTTACAACTTATGGTTATGTGTTGGCTTTATTTTTATCATTTTCATGAAAATGACAAAACTTTGCAATTTCAGTAAATATTGAACTTTTGAGTTTTCAATTTAAATCTTGCGCAAATTTGGAATTCCCGACTGCTTGTTTTTTCAGAAGAAACAGAATAATAATTTTAGCTTTTATTTGTCGAAATTCATTGTCAAAGGTAATATTTCTTTTCATTGAATTGTTGATCGTTTTTTTGTTTTTCCTTGTAGTCAATATTTCTAGGCTGTTTTAATGGTCTAGTTTAGGACTTCCATCTTTCCTTTTTCCATTTTTCTTCTGAAATTGTTGACTCTCTAGGGGACTTTCACTCGGTTGGCGATGCCAAATTGTTGTAGTTTTTCTCTATCTATGTCTACTATGAGCTTGGATAACAGATGCATAATCACATGATCTTTGTTTAGTGTTTTCTTCTTATTATTAGTTTCTGCTTATATAATGAAGTCACTTCATATACTTCCAGGTTTATGCACTTGGTGGGTTCCTAATATTGAAATGGGTATGGGCGAGGTTGAAAGAAAGGAATGAAAGAGCCAAGAAAGAATCGTCTGGTGATGATAATCGATCGTCTGATGAGTATGAATTGCCATCTTATGATAGTGAATGATTCTGCAAATTATGTTATATACTAAATGCAATTTTAGCGAGTGAAAGTGAAGCTAGTTATGTTAGCCAACAGCGATTTTTTAATCGCTTATCTTTCTCGCTTGTCTTGTTCGTTTAAGTTACACTCTTTATTCTGAAATGCAATTACAGTATTTGATCATATATGTATTTGCTATGATGCTGTGGTTATTTTCCATTAACATGTCTTAGGGGTAAACCTACAATATGCAATCTTCTGTGAGTTAATTGTTCTTTTGATAATGAGAGAGATTTTTAACAATTTGAGAAATTATTATTATTATTATTATTATTATTTATACGGAGATTGGAGTATGTCGACTTATAAGGTGAAGAGAAAACATGTTTCTCAAAGTGGGGGCGGGGGTTGGGGGGTGGGGAGGGGAACAAGCTTTCAAATTGTTTTCTACATTCTAAACGAGAGAAAAAAAAAAAAAAAAAGCTTCGACTTTAATTTTTTTTATAATTTTGTTTTATCTTTTTTTTTTTTTTCTTAACAATTGTAGTCTTCATCCTTGTACCATCTAATTTCTTTCACAATTTGTAAAATAATATTTTTTTATATTATTATTATGTTTAGGCTCCAATTGTTCTGAAAAAATAATTTTTTTAAAAAAAAGAACATGTTTTCCTTAGAAAAGATTTTTCAAATAATTTCTTTTGTATTGTTTGATTGTTATGTTAAAAGTTAGTTAAAAATATTTAAATTTATATGTAAGGATATAAAAATATTTAAAATTATAGAAATTTCAAATTTGGAGAAATTATATTTATTATCTATTAATTATCATACCACCCTGTTATCACGGAGACATCTCGGAGTAATGTCGAACTTAATAAGGTGAATGAGAAAAATGTTATCTCAAAAGTGGGGGCGGGGGTTTGGGGGAGTGGGGAGGGGAAAAGCTTTCAGAATTGTTTTCATACAATTCTACAACCCGAGAGAAAAAAAAAAAAAAAAAGGCTTTTCGACTTTTTAATTTTTTTTTACCTAATTTTGCTTCTTACTCTCTTCATTCTTTTTTTTCTCTCTTCTTACAACTCTGTAACGTCTATCTCTCGTACCCCACTAATTTCTTTCACAATTTGTCAAAATAATATTTTTATATTATTATTCATCAGTTTAGGTCACATTGGTTCTGAAAAATAATTTCTTTTTACAAAAAAGAACATGTTATTTCTTAGAAAAGATTTTTGCAAATAAATTTATTCTTTTTGTATTGGTTTTGATTGTTATGTTAAAAGTATAGTTAAAATATATTTAACTTTATATGTCAAGGATATAATAAAAATAATTTAAAATCTATAGGAGATTCTCATATATTACTCTATATAATATATAGTTAATTATATGAGATAGTATAATACTATATATATATAGTATATATATTTTTGAAACACCAGAGATTTCATATTTTAAACTGAGAAAGACAAAAATCATACTCTTTTCAATTGAACTAGATGATCAGTGGAGAAGGGGATTAATATAATCAGAGACGCGAAAAATAAAATAGTCTTTGTTTAGAAGAGGAGAAGCTCCACCGTTAAAATTAGGTAGTGAGGAAGAGTAATCTTTAGTAGTCACCCCTCAAAAAAAAATCTACTATTTCTTTCAATTATTGAAAACTATTATATCACATTGTTTGATCTTTTTTAACAACCCATCGAACATGAAAAATTAGAAAAAAATTATTTTTTTAGGTAATTATTTTATATTTGAAAACATAGAGATTTCATATTTAAACATGAGAAAGATCAAAATATTATCTTTTTCATTGACTAGTGATCAGTGGAGAAGGGCATTAAATATAATCAGCGCGAAATAAAATAGTCTCTTGTTGAACCGTTAAATTAGGAGTGAGAGAGTATCTTAGTAGTACCAAAAAAAAAATCCTAACTTTTCCTTTAATATTGAAAATATTTTCCATTGTTTGATTTTTTTTAACCACCTCGAACATAAAAAAATTAGAAAATTATTTTTTAGGTAAATTATTTTCGGAACAATCAGACCCTTACTTTTATATTGCTTCAATTCGCATCAAACTACATTTATTAAGTACTAGTTTTTTTATCATTGCTCGTTATTATCCATTGTTTATAATTACAAAATTAATTAAGGCAATGTACTATTTAGTTTTTGGAGTATTGTCAAATTTACTATCTCGTTCTTCTATTTTGAAGAACTAATGATATAATTCCGAGTTTAGGGTTTGTTGGAAAATACTATAATTGTTTTAGAAGCTGTTAGTTGTTTTAATAGATGTTAGCTGTTAGATGTTACTCGTTATCTGTGTAAGTAGCGGTTGAAGACAAAAGTGTTCGATAAAAACAATTGTTTGATTGCCAATTAAATTTAAAATGACAAAAAAGAACATTGAAATATTCACTTAGAATTTTCGCTTATAGCCATAAAATTAAACTCATTATATTAAAAAAAAAAAAAAAGATGATTTTACTATACCTAAATTTTCAAAATTTAAGGGGGAAAAAAATTGAAAAGTTCACTATTTTATGAATAAAATTGAAAATTTTTAATATTTTTGGGATCAATATTTTTTATTTTTAAAATATTTTCTTGAGTTCGAACACACACGAGGAAAATTATGTCATGTTCTTTGTGGAAAAAATAGGCAGCAAGTCATCACACACATTGTTAGAAGTGATGAATACTATTCTAGGGAACATCATGTCATATTCTTTTTTGTTGCAAAAAAATAGGATCGAGTGCAATATTTGTGAACAAACTTACCAGAACAATGGGGAAAGAAATTTCATTGTACACAGTGTTGTCAGTGATGAATTATATTCTGGGGAAGAGTTGTGCTATATTCTTCTTTATGGAAAAAAAAAAAAAAAAAAAGGACTCGTTCACTATTAAGAATAAGGTAAGGAATTCTTTGGACAAAAAATAATTTTGGAATGAAGGAAATGCAATCAAATGCAATACGGTGGAGAGTCAAAGCTAATCAGAACAGAGAACTTCGAAGGAGATGATAATGCGAAAATACCCTAGATTATAAGATGGTTTGTCCATTTCGGAAAGTTTTTTGAACTGTGTCTATGTAATCAAAATTGGTATTTGCAAAAATGGAGTTAGCATCGCAGTAATGATGATGCTATTTGTCCTTTCCTATGGCCTCTGATGGGCTCTCAAGGGAAAAAAAAAAAAAAAAAAGGACTCGTTCACTATTAAGAATAAGGTAAGGAATTCTTGGACAAAAAATAATTTGGATGAAGAATGCAATCAATGCAATAAGGTGGAAGAGTCCAAAGATAATAAAGAACCTTCGAAGGAGATGAATAATGAAATACCTAGGATTATAAGATGGATTGTCATTTCGGAAAGTTCTGAAACTGTGTCTTAAATGTAATCAAAATTGTATTTGCAAAAATGGAGTTAGCATCGCAGTATGATGATGCTATTGTCCTTTCCTATGGTTGATGGGCTTCATATATTGTATGTCCTTTCCCATGCTATTGTTGTTGGTTCATATATCTATCGAGAATGGCTCAAAGATTTTCAAAGCTCTTTATGGCATTTCTTGATTCTAACGTTCTTCTCTGAATTGCATTAAACAAAACGAAAGTAATCAACCCATTTAGCTTTTTCTCTTTTGTAACTAGTTACTTATTGGGTTGGTTATTTTTTACCACTGTAAATAATAACAAGTACAAGTGAGTTGGCAGGTTCCCAACTCTCAGGGAGGGGGGACGGGTGTCTCTCAACATTGCCCGCTACTGATTTCTTCACCATTGACTACAGTCCACAAAAATTTCCTCTTTTAGCACCATCCAAACTTCCAAAAAAGCTACCATTTCTAGCCTTAAAGACCTACGATAAGGGAATTTGTGATGAAAACTAACGAGCATAGCCAAGAATTGTAACACTCGTTACTCTGCTGAAGGACATGGCGACGGATGTTCCATTCTGTGCCTGAACTACACAGATTGAACAAAATTAAAATATTAGCTTAAACTAATATCATGAATTAAGATGTTTTCAGATTAATAGTTAATGAACTTATAAATACTTAAAATAAATTTTTCAAAAATTCATACAGAATAACTGCAAGAGTTTTGCCTGAAAATAACACTTAACAAAAATTTAAAAAAAAATATTAAGACTTCTCTTGAATGTCAAATGAACATTCAATCTCCAATATTCTCAAGTAATCAAACCTCATATACCATCATAATATCGACTCCTTCACAATAAATTATACTAAGTCAATAATTCTCAAATCCATAATTATGCTGCGGAAGTATTTATCATATAAATACTTAATCAACTCATACACATTGGTAAAATCAACTAAAAATAATATATTCTTTCAAATTACAAATCTTTCTCCGAATATAAAGCTAAACTCCATAGCTCAGTACATGCCATAAATGCTAGAACAGAACTAACTAAGATAAAGTAGTACCAAATCTATCAAAAGAATCTCTTGCTCTAATGCAAAAACCTTGCTTCTGACCAACAACATATATTCACTACTTGCGCATGATAAATGCAACGTGCTAAACAATAATGCTTAGTGGTGAGATAACATACATAGACATACCAATCAAAACATAATGAATATACTCATTTAGCATTCAGAGAGAGTATCTATGTTAAGATATAGCCATATAACATATGAAGTATCCTCGTATGTAGCAATTTACAAATCCATATAAATTCAAGCATTCTTGAAATTTCACAAGATTCATATTAATAATTCATTATCACCAATTCCAAAACTATTATGCATTGCAGGCATTCATTCAGCCAAGTAATGATATATCATATCTTCTTCATCAAGAGTCCTATTTCAAAGGTTCATAATTTTCAACATATTACAAGCAATAGTATGTTAAACACTTTAAGTAAAACTTAAACTCATGTGCAATTCTCTCATTAAAATCATGTTACTTTATATTATCTTTATCAAAAGTCATACCTCATAAATTTTTAATATTCATCGTGATATAATCCTAAATTATATACTTAGCATTCATATGATATACAACGCTTGTTCTTAATCCATATTCATATTATTTCGGCATTTAACATTCAAACAAGATACAATTCCTATAGTTCAATATTTATTAATTAGGCATTAAACGTCTTAATAGTGTGACCTTTACAACCACTTAGAAAGTTCAACGGGTAGATAATGAAAATGAGAACAGAGGGCTCGAGAGCCGGGCTCAAAAGCCTTGTAATTTTTTACATGTTAGGCTGTTAGTGTTAGCTAATAATAGTAGAACAAATTGTAATTGTGAAAAATGTAACACAATCTTGATTTGTAATTATGGGCAGGTGTTAGGACTAGAAAGTAATTTTGGTTCTCTTTTAACTTAAAAAGAAAAACAAATAAATAAAAGGAAAAGTATTTCAGGTTTAAGTTAACGATCTGGAGCATCAAATACCTAGCCAGTAACCACCCGTTCTCTCTCTGTTTAAACGGATCCGTTACAACCCCGTCACAAGGCAACCCCTTAACGCCTTCAATCTCACATACTCCGTCACCGGTCCCCTCCTCCATCTGTCGACTGTCCGTCACTGTGACCTTAACGTCGTCACCTCTCTCCCTTCGAAACCCAAAACCTATTTCTCCCTTTCTCTTTCTCATGGCATCAGACGATTTTCCTCTCATCAATGATCCACACGCGCCAACGCGCCACCCTGACGCCGAATCCGTCAACGGCGGAGACTATTACACTGCCTACGCAGACTCCGACCAGGACAAATCCGGATCCGGCGCTCCAGCAACACCATCCTCGAAAAGAAACCACCAGAGCCAGCACCACCACTACTACTACAGTAACGATAACAACAAGAAGCACAAACCCAACGGCAATAACGTAGAATCTGAATCGAATATCAGTAATACGAGCGCCGAATACCGTGCTGATTATCGAAAGGACAGGGAAGAATGGAGTGACACGGCGATATCGTGCTTATTGGATGCGTATACGGAGAAGTACAACCAGCTGAACAGAGGAAATCTGCGGGGGAGAGATTGGGAGGAGGTGGCAGAGGCGGTAAGTGAGAGAGGAGGTGGTAATAACAAGAAGAGTGTTGAACAGTGTAAGAACAAGATTGATAACTTAAAGAAAAGATATAAAGTGGAGTTACAGAGGATAAATAATAGTGCCGGAGGATTTGGGAGTGGTGGTTCAAGTAGTTGGCATTGGTTCAAGCAGATTGAAGCAATTATGGGGAATTCTTCCAATGCTAAGGCTGGTGGGGGTGGAGAGAGTGAATGTGGTGTTGGAGGGAGTGGTGGGACTGGGAATTGTAACTTGCTGGCTAGACAAGTCAAAAGGTAGTGTTTGTTATGTTATGTATAGAAAAATGTTTTTATAGAATACTTAAATGTAGTTTAACTTGGTGAAATACTGAAATGTGAATTGGATTATTTGTGTTTGATGATTGATGTTTGTGTGTTATGTGATTGAGCAATATAAGAGGGCAACTTCAGTTTTGAATCTGGTAGTGCAAGTTTTCTTACTTGAGGGTATTTTTGTTTTGCTGCTAATTAATGATTTATTGGAGTTCTTTCATTTTTATTTTTATGTAGTTTTATAATGGAATTACTCTATGAACTCTGAAATGAGTATGTTTGCTGCTGTAGCAACAGTGTAATTTGTTTGATGGTTTTATATTCAAGGTGGATGAGTGGGCCAAATTCATTGTTGGGACAGCATAATTGTTTTTAGTGTCTGACTGCTTCTGTTGCCATGCCATTTTGCTTATGAGACTTTGCTAAGATATTCAATTATGGTTGGTTTTGATGGTGATTTAAGAGATGATGCATTGAACACTCGTCAAAAAGAAAAAAGATTTTCAAGTGTCTCTGGGGGAATGGAGAATACGTTAAATTGTGTTTGTTCGGTTGCCATGTTTGCTTGCTTGTACTTGCATGTGAAATCTAGACTTACTATTGTGCATGTGGTTATTTGAGCTTCTCATGCAGCATTTGTACTTTAATGTGACAAAATTTAAGATTTGCATTTCCATTGTTGGGTTAGAATAAAGAAATCTATCATGTGCAACGTTGTGGAAAACTGTTAGCATGGCATAAAAGAACCTTAGTATGATTATTTAAGTCAATGCTTTACATCTCTCTTGCAGATACCCACCTAGCAATGTTGCCTTTGCAAACAATCTGAAAGCCAAATCAATGCCTAATTTAAAATGGCGGAGAGTAGTGTTTAAAATTAGTGGTGCTGCATTGGCTGGAAACTGCCAGAATATTGACCCAAAGGTGCAAGCTTCATCTATAAAGTGATTACTATATGGTTGTCATAGTTATGATTAAAAGATCTTTCAAATGAGTAAATGTGCATTCTGGGAGTCGCATGCTGAAAACTGCTTTCTGATTATCAGGTGGCAATGCAGATTGCAAGGGAAGTAGCAACAGCTTGCCGCTTAGGGCTAGAGGTATTGCCTAAACTCTCTTTTTTGGTTGGTTTTTCTTTTTTCAGGTTCAAATTACAAGATCCATATTCTTATGTTCTTGTACAGGTAGCAATTGTTGTTGGGGGTCGTAACTTCTTTTGTGGAGACTCGTGGATATCTGCTACTGGCTTAGAGAGACCTACTTCTTATCAGATTGGGTAACTTCCTTATTACTTTTATGATCAATTTTATTTCATTTTATGATGTAAATTGAAGTGTGTACAGATTCTCTTTGAGTTCTGTTTTGCTGATACCTTCTACAGGAGCTCCCCTTGTTCTTCCTCTCTCTCTCTCTCTTCCCTCCCCACCTTCCTCCCTTCTCTCCCCATCCTCTTTTTTCCTTGGGTCCTTGGGCATGGAGCACTTGATCCTACTTGAAATTATCTCTAGGTGTATATACTGAGCCAATCTCAGTTATATATATACCCTGCAGGTCTAGGGACAGAAGCCTTTATTTGCTAAATATAGGAATATTATTTTATTCTGAACTTCACTTAAATATAATGGTTCCTAGACTTAAATTTAATGTTTTTTCTAGTTGCAAAACTTTAATTTGAGTCAATCTTATTATTCAACTTCTTAATTCATTTCAGTTCAGTCATTTAACATAAATTGGATGGAAAAGCCTCAAAAAATTTTCATGTGGGAATGTCAAGTTATTTTAATCTCAATAGGACCTGAAAAATTATTTCCTTTCTTTGAATTTGAATTTTTATGATTTATGCAGCTTCACCAAAACAGCAGAATGCTACTGTAACCTGCGAAATTGCTTATGCCATTTCTTTAAAGTGATTTTCTTGTCTGACAATTGTGGTTTCCAATTTACAACTTGTAAAGAGAATGTGATCAATACTGTTGCTTTTTTCTAGTTTGTGAATATGAAGAGAGAGAGAGAGAGAGAGAGAGAGAGAGAGCAGAGACTCATTCAGAGGAATCTGTTTGTGGGCTAATGATTTAAGACTGAAAATAATCTACTTTGAGTCCACACCAATCTAGGGATTTCTTTCTCTGATTCTGATTTAAATGCTTGGATTGAAATGAATTGTGATATTCAGTGGTTCGATGGACTGCAAAGTTTAATGATCATTTATATAGTTTACATCGTAAATTTCCTCATAGTGGATTTAAGTTATTGCTGCTTGCAAGTTTTTGATTCTACGGTATCCTCGTGTTGTGTCAGTATGATGGCTACAGTGATGAACTCTATATTGCTTCAGTCGGCTTTAGAGAAGCTGGGTGTTCAAACCCGTGTGCAAAGTGCATTCGCAATGCCAGAATTAGTTGAACCTTATAGCCGGAAACGAGCCATTCGACATCTTGAGAAAGGAAGAGTGGTCATATTTGGTGGTGTTGGTGCTGGTGCTGGAAATCCACTATTTACTACTGATACAGCGGCAGCTCTGAGGGCTTCTGAGAGTATTACACTGCTCTGTCTTCTAAAATACTTTTAGTATTTTGAGAAGGGCTCTATTTTGAATGAAATTCTGATATCCATATATTTATGTCAGTTAATGCAGAGGCACTCCTTAAAGGTACAAATGTTGATGGCATCTATGACTGTCACTCTGGTAATACCAACATAATGCTGGATCACTTGTCTTTCAGAGAAGTGGTTTCCAGGGGCGTCGCCCTCATGGACATGATGGCAATTACATACTGTGAAGAGAATGGAATTCCAGGTTAGCCACCTTTCTATGTAACTCGTTTTCAATTGCAACATTACATAGTATTTGGTACAAAAGAACATGGAATTTCATTTCATTTGTCATTTGCAAATTATTTAAAATTTGGTAGAATTTTACTCGAATGTACAAATTCCATAGAATTAAAATTCTAAAATTTTAGATGAATTTTCATTTATACCAAACACCTCGTTTATAGATTTTCAAATGATTTCTTAAAAAATTTTATGGAATTCATTTGCATCAAACAAGCTCTTAACTTCTTTCGGAGCCCCCATCTCCATTTCCTCTTTTTTCCACTGTGCTGACTGTAATGTGTTCTCTCCCTGTAGTTGTAGTCTTTAATTTGCTTGAGCCTGGGAATATTTCAAGGGCATTATGTGGAGATCAAGTTGGTACTTTGATTGATCAAGCTGGCAGGATTAGCTAATGCCTACGGAACCTTGTTTCTGCTAATGCCTTAAAGGTTAGTTTCGCTTAAGCAGCAGTATTCCTGATACGTTGTCAAGAAACACTGGACTATCATGAATTTAGGGGCATCAGCTTGTATCTTCAGAAGAAGATTGAGCTGCATGATCAATATAAAGCTGCTACCTGTAATAAAAGATGTGAGAGGAGGATGTTGGCACTTCGACCGTGCTTAATTGACAGCTCAATGCTGTCAATAAATGATGCTTAAAGATGCCAAATGCTTGCTCTGGGCAAAAGGGAAAAAGATTGTTGAGCTTTTCAACTCACCTCTGTTTTGTTTGCAGCTTGTGTTTTTCACGCTTGAACCTGGCCTTGTTTGTAAATTATTCTGTAGTTAAAAATGTTACTAATAGGGTAAAGAATTTGGTTAGGATGTAACTAAGATGATCATTTTTAAAGTAAATTTATAATGTTTTGTACAGGTTGCAATGGGAAATAATTTATAATTGATATAGATTATTCTGTATTTAAAAATTTTACCAATAGGGTGAAAAATTTCCTTAAATTGTAACTGAGAAAATCATTTTCTGAAGCACTGTACAGTTTGATTGGATTGCGAACCAATCAACTGGTAATGCTGTAAACCAATTTTACTGTCAAATTAGGGGCCGGCATATGATAATGTAGACTGATGTGTTCACAGGATGGATTTAGTTCGTTTTGGATTTATCCATCCGAAACGAGAATAGAAATTTTTTTTTATTATTATTTGAGAATGTTTTAGAAATAATCTTGTGTTTACAAAGATTTTCTTTTTCATTAATATTTCACATTTCAAAACTGTATGATACAATTTTTAACGCACGGAGTTTTGTACGTGGTAGAGCATTATTAACTTTGATTCTTAAACAAAGGATGAAAAACATAAATAAATTGAACTAACAGTGTTGATGACCCCCTCTTTTTATTAAGTGCATCCGCCACTAACCGTGTAATATCGTAAATTTCGGATTTTAATCTTTACCTATTAAAGGCTTATCATGTTTAATAATTCAACATTTTAGTTTTCTACTAATACATAATTAAGAATAAAACGGTATACGTCCCCCTAGCCATAGCCAAAATTTCTATTTCCATCATTACTGAAGGAAACCTCAACAAAAGAAAACTCCCACCCAAGAACATTACTAAAATACAAATTGATCAACCTTATTAAATACAAATTGTTGCTTCGTAGACATGTATAGTAAAATATATTTAGACCGTTTCCCCGACAAAAACTGGGAACCTGTACACAAACAAATGTTGTTATGGAAAAAAATGATTGGTAATACACTGACCTGATAAACAGGAGGATCAAGAACTAGATTGCCACGGTAGACTTCGATATATCACCTCGAGCTTCTGCTCTCCGGGAATGAATAAATCTAGAAGATTCTTTACAGCTAACTCTATATACTATGTATGAACAGTCCCGAGACCCATTTTAATACGAGGGTCTACCTTAATGTGCTGTTCGCCTAATGCTTTTCTCGCTAAATATCTGTAATAAAATTTCTCCTTCCAATAAGGATTCAAAATCTATCTTTAATCTTTTAAGATGAACCTGATCTGATAAAATGGCAAAAATTGATTCCTCGAGGCCGCGCAAGGAAAATTTTTACCTCAGTCTTCATTCTGTCTCAAAATAACTATCATAAATAGAAAGCCTGTCAAAAGCATCGAAGTTTGCTTTTAGCCCAACAAATTGACTGCTTAATTGAGCACAACCTGCATCTGGCCAGCGGCAACCTCCATCCCTTGCACGCAATGGACATAAACCTTCACACACTTGACCAATAGGATTGTCAGAAACTACATCATCAGTCACAAACGAAATCGAAACAGAGAGATCTGACTTGTCATTGTGCCGCAGATTATCATCGGATAACGGACCTCTTGAGGAAGAATGCACAAGTTTCTGTTGAGTTCCTAAGGGGTTTGTTTCCATATTGGTCATATCACCACTTCTTGCAAAGTTAACCTTGCATCCCAATGACTGGATGGCTCTCTTTATTGCTGCATTTTCCTTGCCAGCTCTGTTGGCCAAGGCCATAGCAGAGCTACTAAGCTGCTTCTCAGTCTGTAATTCTGCAGATAATGACTCCATCGCAATTGTGATTTCTTTAGCCTTCCTTTCTGCCACTTCTTTTGCCTGTTAGCATTTTGATCCATCCAAAAACTAAATAAGAAAAATACCTAAAGGACATGTTATGAGAGAAACATCCAAATCACATGCTATTGGCTTCAGCTAAATTGTTTGTATTTTACTAAAGGCTTAGTCTAGGCCAAAAGCAAATAGTGCAAGAATTCAGATCAGTCAACTTTATAATAGATAAATATATTGCTCAATAGTAACAGGAAAACAGAGGATAAATTTATCACCTTTTGAAGTTCGGAAAATTTCATAGACATGTTCCTACATCTAGCTTCAAGCTCCCCAGATTGGGCTTCTGAGGGACAAGCCCATCGAAGATGGAATTGTGGCCAAAGAGTGGGTGCCAAAGCTGCTGCAGGAGGCAACAATGGACCATCATGTTTCTGAGGATCATAGAAAAAGTTATAGTGCACGTGAGACCTTCTGGAAGAACGCAAATCAGCCAAATAGGCCCACAAGCATCCACAAGCTTCAGATACACCAACTTCCTGTCTCTCCTTTTCACTGAAAATAGACAGCAAGAACTCAAGAAGAGGTCTTTCTAATGCTTTGACAATAATTTGAGCTAAAACAGTTAACAGATTCATTTTAAAGGCACAATAAAATAGCCATTATGCAGAGTTAATCGAGGTTAAACAGAAACATCGGTCATCAGTTGATAATTGAGATAAAATCCTTAAATTTTACATTTGCATTAACTGGCCTTTTATCCCACAGCGAAAATATGAAACGAAGGCATTATTTTTGCCTGAGATAACAAATACAAATGCCATTGCTTTTTAACTTTCTACAGCCAGATATGTACAACTAAGATGACAAACAATGGTTCGATTATCAAAGAAGGGTCCTTCAATTCCATGATCCTAATTTTCAGCTTCCAATGTAGCCTCTGTTGCTGTAAAATTATGCAGCCTAACATGATCAAACAGATGCATCCCAGAAACCACAAGCTTATAAAAGAGAATGAATGAAGGACAAGTTGGGTGGTCGTGAAGAGGAAGAATAGAAAGATGGAAATCACCTATTGCAGAAGAAGTTCCCAAAACGGCATGAAAGGACACAGTCCAACAAATCCACCAGGAAAGCCTACATCAACCATAATATAGACAAGTCAGCTGAAAATGGATCAAGAGAAAAAGAAAACCATACTGTATGCATTCAGAAACAGCTAGCTTTTCCATGAAATCAAGAAATGAACATTTTTCAAGGAAAGGCACATACCGAGGAGAACTCAAAAGCAAACGGGTACATTCGCAACAACTGGGAGACACAGTCAACCCACTGCCCAACAGAATCAAATTATTAGTCAATTCCCAGAACCTGGAAAACAGCAGTTTATAAAACAGATTTTCAAATTTACTTTATGAAGAAATCTGGTAATAGGCTTTCCAAATAGATGGGGAATTGCCCGTGCTGTTTTGTTGTTTTCTGTTATGGACAATATCTCATAAATATCAAATAAATGACCACGAAGCTGTTAAACATGAGGCATCCAACACATGTCTAAACGACACTTCCATAGAAGCATCTCTAAGTTTAACATCCTCATCTAAACTCAGATCTTATAATAAATACTATAACTGCCTCCAAACACCACACTTTGCAATCTGATGTCTTGATTATGACACCAATTTACACCATAGTAAAATTCTACACATTTGGCCAACGAAGCCAACAGAGATGGAATATAAAAACTTCATAATTATGTATTCTACCACACAATTAATACTATCTAGTATCTACCCATATTGTCAAACCCAGACCAAATCGACTGGTTCTACCCGGTTAATTAGGAATTGGACAACCTGGTCCAAGCAGGTGGGTCGTTTGGCAGCCAAGGAACTTTTGTCAGCCCCTTTAAAAAAATGCAGGTTTGCTTGCTGGACCTGTCGAACAGAATTGATCTACATATTAAGGCATTTTTTGTTATATATTTCAAAATTATATTTAAGATTTAACCAGTTATAAGACTCCTTTCTTTTCCAAAATAAGAAATTATAAATTTAATATGATTAAAAATATTGTTTTAACTATTTTTCCTCTTAATTGAAATTGTTAAGTATTGTATAACTTCAAATTCCAATAAAAATTTTCAAATTGCTCATTAGAAGAAAAACTATCTTTGAAACTTCACAAAATAAATTCACTTACAATTTTCAACTAAAGATCTTTCATCTTATTAATATTTAATTGTGATTTTCTGGCTTTACTGGTTTGAAGGTTTGGCCAGATTTGAAACCTTGATGTTCATATTTTCAGAACATCATAACCTAATGAATCACAAAAGACTGTGTAACCAGTAACTTTTTTATATGTATCTGTCTCCAAAAAGAAATGTGAACATTATAACCTAATGAATCCCAAAAGATTGTGTGTGTAACCAGTAACTTTTTTATATGTATCTGTCTCCAAAAAGAAATGTGAACATTATAACCTAATGAATCCCAAAAGATTGTGTGTGTAACCAGTAACTTTTTTATATGTATCTGTCTCCAAAAAGAAATGTGAACATTATAACCTAATGAATCCCAAAAGATTGTGTGTGTAACCAGTAACTTTTTTATATGTATCTGTTTATATGTATCTGTTGTAACCAGTAACTTTTTTATATGTATCTGTCTCCAAAAAGAAATGTGAACATTATAACCTAATGAATCCCAAAAGATTGTGTGTGTAACCAGTAACTTTTTTATATGTATCTGTCTCCAAAAAGAAATGTGAACATTATAACCTAATGAATCCCAAAAGATTGTGTGTGTAACCAGTAACTTTTTTATATGTATCTGTTTCCAAAAAGAAAATCTGCATCTATGATTCCACAGACTTTAAAATCTACTGAGGGTTCAAATGTCAAAAATTCAAGATTAAATCTCCTTCCCTCAAAGAGAACCTACAAAGGCTCAGTAATCTTCATGGGAGGGTGTCATACAAGAGAAGTTCCCCCCTTGTATCATTTTATGTTAACATGTCATGAGTCTATTGAGCTGTCTATCATATGGTTTTAGCAAGTCAAAAGGCTTTTCTTAAATTTCTTTTTCCAAGGAAGATGCAGGAATGAGTTCCAAGATGCAAGCATGAACAACTCCTTTTGCAATCGAAGCCTCCTTGGAATAAAGCATGTACACCTGGATAGGCTAGCACATAAAAGTGCTGAGACCTTTTATGGCACAGGTATAGCTGTTGGACGTCTGCAGCTAGTTTTCCCAGCTTACCTGACTTTTGGGTTCCATGAAACACCTATTTTTACCCCACATAGTTTGAGTTGCTAAAAGACAACAATAATCATGAGTAGGAAGGCAATTACTTGAACGTGTAGCAAATGTAGTTAACATAAATCAACACACCTGCAAAAATATGGGAGAAAAGTTGTTCTGCCCATGAGAGGAACTAGGGTTTTGGGATGTGAGTGATCCTGATGCCTGGCGCGAAGGTGATGATGAAAGCCCTCCAGCAGAAGACTGCCGAGATAATTCAACAGCCACATTGCCACCTCCAGATACAGTAGGCATTCCCACACGATCTGCAAATGGATGTCCAAATGCTAGCCAATCCTTTTCAATAAGTGCCTATACAAATTCCACAAAACCCTATAATGTAAAATTTACATACCAAGTATTTCACCATCAAAGTAACAAGGGCAACCTTAGTGCCAGCAACATGAGAAAAAGATAACATTATGCTGTCTGTAAGAGTTACAGGTCAAGCAAATGAAGAGAAGAGAATCAAGTCAACTTATGAAGTCCAGCATAACAACAAAAAATACCTGAAACCCAGCGAATGTTCTGTAGTATGGGTCAAGCAACAAATTAGCTAGTGAAATTAACTGGGTAGTTCTATCCCATCCATCACTACACAATACAGTAAAACATGGAAAAGAAAAAATTAGCTTATGGACTTTAAAATAAAAAGAAAAGAAAAGGAAGAAAAAAAACTTTCATTTCTAAGATGTATTTCATAAAAATAATAAATAAATAAATATATCCATATGTAGGGGTGAGCACTATTCAGTCCGACCCAAAGTCGAGCCGACTCATTTTGGTTTGGTTCAACAGCTTTTTAACAAAATCGGTTACCCTTCGGTTTGAACAGTGATAACCGTTTGGTTTCCGGTTCGATCTTAAACAGAGATAACCGAATTAATTTTTTATGCCTAAAGTAGGTGATTTGGTTCGGAATAACTGAACCAAATCAAACCAGTCTGGTTCAGTTTGGTATCAATTTTTTTTCTGATGGACAAACAATCTCAGTGATTCTGTGGCAACAGACAGTAGAAAGCAGGATCACCTAAAGAAACTGCAACATAGATTAGCAGCTACTGTCCTATACCGAAAAAAAAGGAAGGGGCAAGATGAGGTGGTTAATCCCCTTCAAAGCATACCAAGGCTTTGTTGTTCATTGAAACAGCTTGCTTATAAAAATTGAGAAAATGATTTTTTTTTTTTAACTTGGCCAAAACTGAAATCTTGGTGTTAAGAACATGTTTGGAAGGGGAAAAAAATATTCCTTTAGGTAGATGGCAAGTGGACTAAGAACCTAAACTACTTGGAACTATGACATAGAATTAATGTTAAAAGAGAAACAAAGAAAGTAAACCGCAACTTTTTAGCAACTGTTGCCAATATTAATAGGTTAAGTTATGAAAATAACAGATCTCTAACCTGCAATGTACAAGTACCGATGCTGATTCCAAAGCCACACGTGCAGCAATCCAAGCGGAACCAGCCAAGACGCTTTGAACATGTATCAGCCAACCAGTGTCACCAAGAGTTGATACAGAAGCAGACATACTGCTGAGATTGCCCCCTCCCCAGGTCCAACCACCATGTCTCTATCATGGAAAAATGCCATCCACATAATCATATCCAGTACAAATACAATTTTACTGCTGAAAATCAGTATCATGCCTGAGAAAGATTAATGATCCCTAGATTTCTAAATCTATATTGCAAGAATTTCCCAACTTGGGCCCTAAAAATTTAATTACAGCCACATTTAATCAGTAAAAGATCAATATGTGAATCAGTCAGCTAAGTACAGAGGAGAACACAGGATCAATATCTACTTGGAACGCCTTTGACTTCAGATAAAAGACTGATTCACTGAGGTTCTAGGAAATCCAGTCAATTTGATTCAGGAGCACAGAACGACAGCAACAGGTTGAGAATGTCTATTAATCAAATAGGTAATTGTAAATAGAATATCAAATAGATAATGATGTATGAGTCAATTTTATTTATATTTACTCATACTCAAGGAACAGTTTATTGACCATGTTAGAATTAGTTGGGAACGGAACATGCATATTCTGGTTTGTAGGAAATATTGTTATCTTTAAAATTTAGCCCATGGGAAAATTGATCTGAATTCTAAACCCCCGGTAGGTAATGTCTGAGCTAAGAATAAACAGCTCATTCAACAAGCAAGCAATAAATAAATCATTCAAAAAGAAATAGGTTTTAGTTGTCAATGGTAAAGAAGGCATGTCATAAAGGACTTCCAAGACCAACCAAAAATGATGACAATCCATCTGATGAGGTGGTGCCGTGAGTATCTACATAGTCTCTAAGCCGAGAAAGAGACTCTCTCATTGCATGAATATTGTCTATTCCAAAGAAAACAACCTGATGGACAATAATGAAGAGGAACATGACATCAGTGACCCACATGATATAAAGATTGATGACCAAGAGAGATAGATACGTCACCGCTCAAACCTTTGACATACCTCAGATTGAAAATAATTAGAAGATGACTCTGAGCCACCTCCCATTGCTCCATTGGCCAAAGCATTTTTTCTGGGTCTTGCATCAGCAATGTATAGCTTTCTGAAAAGGGAGTGACAAAGAGAAGGCGAAAGAGAGGATATCAATATTATTCAAAAATATCTATTTCAAAAAGGACAGTGATGACACCACAAAAATTATGGAAGAAACTACAGCTATGCCCTTGAAGTTTTAAAGTCTTCCCCAAAAGTATTGTTCCACCCATGACCATCAAGTCCAAAAGCTTGTAATACATTTATAACGTTCCTCAAATGCCCAGAAACTATAGCATAATCTTATAACATAAGCATTATGTCACATTAAGAAAGTCATTGCATCAACACAGCCTATCTCAATATCTAACTTATCAACCAACTTTATTTTTCTCTCAATTTTCCCCAAATATGCCTTATATGTATAATTCCAGAGTTGGAGTCTTGCATCTATTATTATTTTATTTCTATTATATATGAGTGATCATGTTAGAATGTAAAGATTATGTTGTTGTTTAGTTGGCAACTCATCAAGTTCTTTAATTTTCTTTTTCTTTTAATTTCAAGAGTACCTAGTGGTCATGTAAATATACAGCTACAAATTTGTAGAGGTAATTTTGACACTATAGTAAAAAAATGACATTATGTTTCAAAAAATATTTATCCTGATTTCTAATTACGGCATACTTTAAGGACTAAAATGTGATTTACCAAAAATGAATTATTTTTTGTCACCAAAAAACAAGTAAATGATAGATATCAACCAGCAAAATATTTAGATGGATTATTAAGCTATGAGAAGTACAATTAAGGAGTATTATTAAATTTCATATCTTTAATCAACTGAGAAATTAGTGACTCATTAGTTTTCTTCTAGAAAGAGGGAAACATTTTCACAGGATCCAGATATACTTAAGCATGAGGACCCCATACTCAATATAAGCCGAATGGTTGCAAAATTTAGCACATAGTAGCCTCATAGTCATGCTTCAACTACATAAACCATAAAGTAATGAGAACAATTAGATAAATCAAGAAAAAAGACATGAAACACCTTCGCCCCCTTGCACCGCCAAGTTGAGTGCACAGTCCTGCAACAAGCCTTTCATCTGTGTTGCTGTAGACAAATACATGGATATGAATTAAGCATTAGACCAACATAGAAAAAAATGATAAACTAGAACATACCTAAGCAAAAAACACGTGCTGGATATCTTTTTACATTGTGCATTATCTTACATAATCCTGCTGGGCACTTCAACAGTTCAACTTACCTCCGCATATTCATCATAAGACCAACTAAAGGCTGAGATGAACGTGCAAGGACTGCCCCAGTTCCTATAATTTCATATATATCGAGATGTAAGTATGTAGATCATTGGAAAAAAAAGTAATAAAGATTTAATTATTTCATACCAGGATGACACCAAGAAACTACTGGTAATCGGCACCTGGCACGGAAACTGGACGCCTGGAGCACTTCTTCATCACTAGCATATATCCACATACAATTATTAGTTGTAAAGTTTTGGAATAAATGAGCCTTACTAAAAATATTTGAGACTCTTTTAATCATCTCTATCAGCAACTTCAGCTTCCTCCCCTTTTGGCCTGGCCCGCTGAGCACCCCCCGCATCTCAAGTCATTAGGCAAGGCCCTTCTTTTGACACAACAGTAGGATCTCAATGTCTTACCTAATGGATTTTGGAACAATCAGAGCAAATGGATAACTCTGACACATGGTATAGTTGCAATTCACAGTACTGATCCTCCATAACTCATTGGACAATGCATAAGATCCATGTTCTATCATTTCCATTGATGCACGAAGGGAGCCTTTTCCAAGAAGACGAAAGTACTCATTCAGCAAGCGCACTTTTGGGTTAGTATTACTGAATTTTGAAGGTCCACAAGTAAAAGCATAAAGATCCCAGAGTCTTAAAGGCTTCGTGCACCGCATCAATGCATCAAATATAACACGTCTCTGTACAATCAAAATTTAAAAGGAACTGTTCATGGAAAATTGGAGATCCAACTATTAATTCAAAAAACTAGCTTGGTGATTTGATACTAGATTAACTCATCAATAAAGAGAAAACAGGACTAAACGAAAAGGAGAGGAGGACGAAAAGAAAAAAATAAATGTAAGAGTCAAATATTAACACATCCTTTTCAATTCACAAATCCATCGTTGAACTAAGAGAGAAAGGCACCAACGTTTCTTTTGTAGAGCCACATGCCACATTAATAAAGCCACTGCTTTGGATCACAGGTCATAATGAGAAATTTAGAGTTAATTGAATTAGTAACAACATTTTTTTAACCAGAGGCATATCTATGATTTCTGCAAATCACGTACTTTGAGGTTCAGTAAACAGTCTTTCACGTCTTCTACGGCTGTGTTGATTTGGTAAGAAAGGAGAATAAAAAGAAATGTATTTTGACTTTGTAGGATGCATTTCCTTCATGTGATGTATCTAGTATTATTGAATAAATACACCACCCTTCCACTTTCCTCCTCTTCTATCTCTACCAAGCATAGTGTAAGAATCCTAGGTTCATTATCCTGGTCCAAGTTATACATCCTAATTGAGAGTGTCCTTGATCAGCTAATCTGGATGACAGAACAGAATCTATAAGCGCCCATGTAATATAATATTATTACCGTAAGAACAATATTACCATCTGCTTAGGTATTATAGCACTGGAATTTACAAACATGTAATTCACATATGAACTCATGCGCCTGGTATATCCTCTTTCCCCACACGCTCTCGTCACTTCCCCACTGCTCTTATTTCTCTGCTGCAGTTTTCTTCTGATTCCGAATCAATTAAAATTAGAAGAGAGGTCTGATGGCTACATCTAAGTAATATTTTTGCTTGGCAACTCAGAGATTTGTACAGCAAGACAACATTTCAGCATTCACATGGTTGTCGGAGTCCTAATTACTTTAATCTGGTTTCAATTGAAATTTATTGTCATTGATGGATAATTTTGTTGACAATGAAAACTAAGAGGATCGAACTAGTTCTTTTCACTCTATTTCAAATTTGATAAATGATAGTCGATCATATATTCCATTATAGTTTTGTGATTCAAAGTATCATTTTCTATTTGATTATAGATTCATCATCACAAACAACAAAAATTTGTAGAACGCATATAGTAACCAATTCTAAATTGTAACCGTACATTGCCTGTTGGTTCACGTAAAAAAAAATTCTTCTACTGCTCTCTGTCTATTTTGCATTAGATTTACATTTGTGCTTCCTATAAAGATTTGAAAACAAAAATATACAAGTAAAAACCCATTACCCGTTCAATCACTTTCACTTCAGTAGTTGAGTCTAGAACTAGCTAGAGGTTAGTTAATCTAAGTTCCCAGTTCCCTCGATTAAGGCTTTACATCAGTTATAAGAAAATTTTAGGAATCTCAATCATAATAAAACTCGAAAGAGTTACGAGTCCTGCAGAGATGTATATAATCCTATTATTGCATTGGAGTTTGATAACAGAAGTTTATTTGATTGAAGCATGCCATGTCTAGTGCACACTCCTCCCCCTCTCTCACAAAACTTCTTTCTTCTGCTTGTTGTCCCAAAAATCAGAAGCAAAGTTCGAAGTTTGACAACTGCACACTTTCCTCTCAAAAGCCAACCAATTCAAACCCCATTGAATATATAAAAACTACAGTCTCCAATAATTTCCAAACCTAAGATCCCATAAATTTTAAGCCTTACTCCAAATCTGTCCAAGTTATATTGCAGCCAATTAGGGACTGATCAAGGAAACCTCTACCTGTGATTTTTGTACTTCCTTATACAGAACACATTTACCAATAGAACAATGAGTTTTGTATTAAGTATTATAAAGACCACGAATATCAACATTAGAGAAAATAAAAGACTCTGGACTCTTGACAGAAAAAAGCAAACCTGTTTTGTTCTTGGGCGGAAACCAAAGACAACAATTCTCATGTCTTTTCCTGCAGAATACAACAGAAGCCATAAAATTTTTTTAGTTTTGTCAAAATGAAGAAGCAATTGCAATTTTAAGCTTCACAAAAATACCGCTAATGGCAGATGAATCAATTAGCCTTTGGATGAGATTTATTCAGTTCAAACTGAATTGCCAAAATGATATATTTCAGTTAGCATGGTCTAGTTCTATTTGATTTTGAACTAAAATGAATCTTGATTTTGGTTCAATAACAAATTCCCATAGATGTAGCCTTACACTAGGCAGAATAAATGAAACTGATTCAAAAATGAGATGGACTAGTTTGGGATAATGGAATAAAGAGAGTTTAGTCATAAAAAAAATAAAAATAAAAAAACCCAATTAACAGACTTGATTTCTTATTTTCAATTTCAAAATAAGCTGAACGATATGAGAATTATTGAAGACAAATCAATGCCTATATGCTAAATTGCAAAATCATTTCTTTTTTATAATATGTTTTAAATCATGAACTCTCTTTCAATAGTTATGGTCCCTTAACCTTATCTGCATCTATGTTAATGAGACATCAAAAGAGCAAGTTATCTCTAGAGCAGTTGCTGAAATGCTGAATCACCATAAAAATAGGAAAAGTAAAAGTGGAATTTTATTGGATCTAATATGGACCAAAAAGTTATTTCAAATTCTACCTGATCTATCATAATTCCTGTATAAAGAGCTTATAAAAAGTAAAGTAAAGAAATATTCAGATAGATCTTCAAATGAGATTGTTCAAATCATACCAATGACCTGGAGAAGTCGGCGTGAAGGAGTCTTCTCGGATTGACGAGGAGCAGATTGATTCTTTATAACCTAAGTATATTCCAAAATGCAATAGAAAATACATGTGCAAGTAAATAAACAATGCTTGACATATATTATGGGTGAGCAAAATAAACCATACTAGTTAATTTCAAATTTCAAACTAATTAAAGGAATGAAAAGATCTAGGAATTATATCAAAGAGTTGAATGTATGTTGTATTCCAATTATGGACAAAAAATTTGCATGTATTTACCAATGGAACATAGGCCTCACCATTTAGCAAGGCACAGTGGTAAGACCAAACAAGCAGAATTAAATTGGATAAGAAAAGTGGTATACGAAAGAAAGCCAAAAACATATTGACCAAGACAGACCCACATGGTATACTTTTAAATATAAAAAACATACAAATAAAAAGAGAAACAATACCTAGAGAATAAACACTGGTTTATTTCGTCAGAACATGCTTCAAATTTTGTAAGGCAAGGAAATTCCATTCAATACATTTTTTTAACATCTTAAATGTATGCTTATGGTTCCTTAAATATGATTCACGAATAGCATCTAAATCGGCCTGCATAAAACATTTAAACAACATATTGGAAAAAGTTTTTGTGCTAAGGAACTAAAAGTAGCATGATTACTGAAGAATAAATTACTACATATGTACAATTATCCAACCCAAACATAATGCAATGGAAGGCAGTCAATGGGCTGTAGCAGATCTGTTAACTTTAATTTCACTAATTTTGAAGATTAACTGGTCAATCTTTTCTTCCAAATTGCCTTCCAAGGAAACCAACTTTATCTTCATCTGCATTCCCCCTAAGCAAAAACTGGTAAAAAGGACTTGACATTATCTTGTGCATAATCTACATCTAGTACAATCTTCGTTTTGCGAATTCAATACTCACTATAAAGCAAGCACAAAAAGAAATACTTTTGGAAAGTCCCTAATCCCCACTATCAGGTCTTCTACACATAAGCGGACGCTGATTTAATCTTCCATTAGAAGAAAGGTATATAGCATTCATGAAATGTGTATACTATAAGAATGCCTACCTAATTTATTCCATGCCTTCAATGACCACTACTGCAGCAAGCTTTTCCGACCACAAAGCATCAAAAGCCATTTACAAGAAAAAGAGTTCAAATAAAGAGGACATTTACATTCATTGCACCATATAAGCAGCTAAAATAGACAGAAAGTTTTGCATCAGAGCAGACATGGTACTCAATTATGAACTCAGAGACAAAAAATCTATAACTTGGAGGCATGAATACACCAAGAAATGAGATCAGATAAAGCTGCTTCTGCATTCTGTTTTGGAAAAAGGCAATATACAGAACATAAATTATTCCACATACTAATGGAGAAATTTATCTTCATGAATAAACAGAACATAAAACAAGAACTTCAAATAACATTAACGCATTTCACGCATGCAATCAGGCAGCCAAAAATTGTACTAAGTAGGTAAAAAGAGAGAACAATATACCATTTTGTTGAACTTTTCAATTGTTGCCAATGGAATTGTGCCAAGTGCAATTATGTTTTCAGTCCCTTCACTCTTGGAAAAACAACAAAAACATTAGCAATTGATTTTATAATACACACACGATATTCATCTATGTGCTTATGCATGCAAAATCATTTACAGAGCAGCAACTACAGCTTCATTCCTTTTTCATTTTCAAGATTAAAATCATTTTGTACTGGCACCAAAGTGACATCAAAGCTAGGATCATACAATTTAATAGCTAACGTAATATTCGCAAAATAATCAAAAGCAAAATTATATTTACAACATTCTCCAAGAATACACATAGGGAATATGTGCAGCAAGCCCCCTTTACCCTTTCCATAGGTTTAAAAAATCCAAAAGATTCCAAATTTTACCCTTCAACATTATCCACAAAATAATCAACGAACATCATTGCTCACATCCTCTGGAATAGATCTCTCTCTATGGATTAAGCTCATAGCCAGTGTTATCAAAATCTTACGATTAACAATTCGAATCTTACGAATCGATTCAATTTTCATGCTGAATAGAGGAAGGTTAATGAATAAGTTTGAGGTGAACAAAAACCTAAAAAGGGTAAAATGGGGGAAGAAAAACCAAGAAAAAGATAAAACACTCACCATAAAAATAAGTCGAAAATTAGTCACTATCAAGGTACCTGCCTCATCGGTATTAACAAGAACAACACCACGACCCTACAAGCAAAGCCCAAAGGTTAATGAATAAGTTCCAAACATTAACCAAAAAGAAAGGGACTAAATTGCAAAATTAAAACTTGTTGTTTATATAGCATAATGGCCTTATTCAATCATCAATAGAGATAGAGAGAGATGTCCTAAGCCAGAATCTTCAAAGCCATGGATTTCTTAACGATGATCCATAACACTTGAAGTGCTGTTGGGAGGCACACGCACCCAATTTGCCCAACCTAGCAGGTTAGAGCCTGAGATTTAGAACTTGACCAAACAATTGAGTTGAAGGATCATGTTAGGCACTACAAAGATTATAAATAGCTAGGTTTCAGCATTTTCAAGCTAGCTCTACCTCAATTTCTTAAAATTGAACTAGGTGATTTTGCTTTTTCCTTTACTGCATATACTTCAAAAACTTGTTTACTACAGAAACTTGGAAAGATTTCACTCTCACTCCTTACACGCTTTCGGGAACTCCATTATCAATCCAATTATGATTTTTTAACCGATAAATATTTCAGAATAATTTTTAAGAAAGAGATAGTAGGCATAAATGTAAGAATAGTTGCTAAAACTTGTGTCTAATTCTTCCCTAAAGAGCCAGGAGTTGGTCAAAAATGGGCAATGTTGTTGGACAATATCAGAATTGGGACAACACTGCTTGCAATTTCATGATGTCCACCAACCACAAACAAGCAAAACATAAAAATTGAGAGCCTTTTGAAACCATGTACAAATTGATTATTGATTGACTTTGAATGCTTAACCACTAGCATTCAACCAACCGAATCCAAAATGTAAGAACCTGATGAGTTTATTTGGTCAAAGATTATCCACAAATGAGAAGACTCATGGGTTAAATGGAGCAGATTCCCAGAATTGCAGTTGCCACTTTCAATCAGGTTTTGCAATTCACAATATAATTTATTCTTTTTCATTAAGGCATCAATGTCAATATCAACCATCGTATAATATGGCCTAGTTACGAGCAGGGAAAGAAAGAAAAAGATTCCATTTTGCCGACTCTAAACAGTTTAGGACGAAAGATCAGTTGAAATTCTTAAACGTACCTCTGTTTAAAAAATATTTATATATTTTTTTTATTAATGTTAATGTAATCACTAATCATATACACCTGTTAAAAAGCAAATTTTCCAATGTGTATAAATAAGTACACATACAATATTCACATCAAAATAAAAATGCTCATAAAGTGAGTTCTCATTATGCAATTCCTAACGGAAAAGCAAGAACTTACATACTTATCCTATTAGAAGCGAACATTGCAAAATTGCAGCTATACAATTCAAGAAATTTACAGGAATGCACAACCAACAATTATAGGCGCCAAAGAGTGAACCAAGTATACAACAAAATTGAAAGCAATAAAATGATTCAGGGAACAAATTGAAAGCAACCAAAAAGCGCACCTCAACCATAACCCGCTCAGCCTCAAGTAAACACTTGTAATTCGCATGATGCGAAACCGAGCGCGAGACAGGTTGCTGCTCCTCAACAGAAATTAAAATATAATCATAATCAATCAAAAAGAAAAACAATAAAACGTGGCCAACAAGGTATGTGTCATATGTAGAGAGAATTGGGACCTCAAGCTTGAGCCAATCGAGGGCGTCGTCCCAGCCACCGCTGCTCTCCATCTTCTCGGAGTCGGAGGAGTGGTCTCTGAACGACGTCGATCCACGCTGCTTTGATGAGGCCATGCGGCGAACCGAAGAGAGATAGGCTTTGTTGAGGAATTATGTGATGGTTGGAGAGAGGGAGTGCTTGAAAGAGACGTGTGGAATTGGGTTCACTTACCGTTCAAAAGAAGGAAAATGTGCGTATGGTTTTTTTTTTTTTTCCCCGCTTTCTTTGTGTTTTTCTCTTTTCGTATTTTATAGTTGTGGATGAGGAAATCAAAAGACAATGATATGACGTGTCAGATTAGAAAAATGTGTCTGACAACGGTTTTGTATTCTTTTTTTTTTTTTTTTTAAGAATAATTATTGAAATTTATTATCAAACTATTAAGTAAACTATTTTTCTCTTCCTATTTTAATATTTTTCCCCCGTTTATTGTGATGATATATGAATCCAGCGGCTCCAATTTGATCATATCTCTAGTCACTTTCGTTGGTTAAAATATACTTCTCATTTCTAGTACTATGTTATTTTAAATATGTTTTTATAATGTAATTTAACCATTTCTAATATATTTCATTACAATTTTTTTAAAATAGAATTATGTTTGGTCAACTATAATAAAATATAATGTTATTGAATGCTATTAATGAAATAGCACCACCTATTCTATTATATTCCTTTTTATATCATTTTTTTATATAATTTAGCCATTTCTAATATATTCATTACAATTTTTTTTAAAATATAGAATTACATTTCGTGACTCGTAATGAAATATAATATAATCAAATGTATATATACTATTAATGAAACATCATTAATGAGTCATAATCAAACCTAATATAATAAAATGAAAGACATTTCTAATATAAAATATACTAAAAATGTCAAAGTGGATATGGTTATATTTTAATTAAATCTACTCCTAACTATATTAATTCTTTGGAATCTATAAATATTATATTTAGCCTTCATAATAAATTTATAAAGTTAATTATAAAATACTAACTATAAGATAATTATAGTTTAAACTATAGCATGTATGAGATTATTATTTAAACTTAGAAAAAATTAAGAATCTTACCAATCAGGTAGTGTGATTGGTCTTTTCACTTGTGTGAGGAGTGAAAAGTCTCATATAATTTCAGCCTGATGAGTGACCTAATGAATAATTTAAAAATCTTGAATGCTAGTATAATTTTTTTTTCTTTTTGAAAACTTAATAATTCATTAATAATGAATATAAGTTGAGTACATCATAATATTTCTATACGAATAAGAAATGCAAATATAAAAAATTGAAATATTTTGTTTGGAGAGGTTAATCTTCCAAGTAAAACCTGGTCAATTTTCAAATAGGACGACTAAAAAAACCTTCTACAATAACGTCTCGAATATTGTTTGTTCGAAAACCCGTTACAACTGACTGCACTATTAGGCTCTATTGGTAGAAGAAACATATCCGAATTTGAAGATCTAAAGTTTTCAACCATAAGTAATCAACAATTCATTTGTCTTTCAAAAGAAATAAAAGATTCACATAAAAACTCTTCAATAATGAGGAACAACCCTATGAAAGAGAATAAATTAATAACTCCACTAAGAAATAGCAAAAATACTCAAGATCTACAAATCTGAGAGATTAAATTTAAATTTTGTTCTAAACGATCATAAATTTGAAAATTATTAAAAAGAAAACTAAACAAAATAAAGAAAAATGATAGAGATGGACGAAAAGAAACCACCGCCGACCAAAGAGACAGGTACGTGGTGGTTTAGAAATAAAATCTAGAAAAAAAAAAAAAAAAAATTATTAAAAAGAAAAACTAAACAAAAATTTAAAAAAAAATGATAAGAGATGGACGGAAAAAGAAAACCACCGCCGGACCAAAGAGACAGGTACGTTGGTGGTTTAGAAATAAAATCTTAGAAAAAAAAAAAAAAAAGAGGGGAGAGAGGAAGCCTAGGTTTGGGAATATAACAAATTTTAGTATAATTTTTTATTTATAATTTCTTCTAAATATTCTTTAAAAAAAAAAAAAAAAAGAGGGGAGAGAGAAGCCTAGGTTTAGAGGAATATAACCAAAATTTTAGTATAATTTTTTTATTATAATTTCTTCTAACATATTCTTTATAAAAAATAATTATAGTTTAAACTATATCATGTAAGAGATTATTATCTAAACTTAGACTAATGTGAACGTTAGTATAATTTTTGTTATTATAATTTCTTCTAACATATTCTTTATGTCAATATATGGATTGCACGTAATGTTCTATTGTCATATAAAAATAATATTTTTTTTAAGAAAAAAAAGACATTTTGATTCAACAACGAACCATTCAATCAGATAATTATTATCTGTATACAAAATTTATTAATACTTAATTTTTCCCACTTGACAAATTTTTTTTTTTTTTTATGGTAAAAACTTCTCAAAGAAAGAAATGGAAAATTTCAGCGGAGGATGCTTCCAGGCTTGTTTGGTGCCAAAATAAGAGGCAGTAGCAGTTTTATTCCTAAAAAATCTCACGGTTTGCAAGTTGACTTCTTCCACCACTTCTTGTGTCAATGTCAGGAGCCAGGCTTGTTTCTGACCTGAGCTATCTGTGTGCTCAGAAAATGCTCAGAAAGAACTTGGAAGTGACACCATCATGAGAAAATGCTCCTTTGATCCCTCTATTGCTTATGTAAAGATCAGCCAAACTGCATTTAGTCAACTTTTAGGTTGCATATACTTCTCAAGTTTCAAGAATGGCAGTTCTTATCCCACAAAAGAGCAACATAACTAATTCCCATTTCAGCTCAAATACTTGGTGCCTGTTTTGCGTTGTACTTGAACTGCAATATTAGTAATCTAAAAATACAAGAAGCATCCCACATTTGTAGACTCTGGAGAAGATTGATATCTGCAGTCTTTTCCTGCTTTTACAAAGAGACTATTTTCGGGACCCAAACCTATTAAACCCAGATTAAAAGTGGGATAACTTTACCATTACACTGGAAAATAATTTTGTAAAAAGAACTAATTGGAAGAGTAAGTCCAAACTAAATCCCAAACCAAGGCTAAGCTATCAAGATTCAGCATGTTCTATAACAATTTCTTGCTTCCTTCCCTTCTCCTTTTATTAGTGCATATGTAGAATACCAAAAACCCTCAGCAGTAAATTTTAAGAATTCATGAACAAATAATTTAAACAAAAGCACAGTAAAATTTTGCTGAAATTAAAACCAATTGCAATTGTAAAAAAGTGCAACGGCATTGGTAGTTGTCACCAAGCAATTTACAGCTATAGCACTTAAAATGAACTAACATGAATCCATTTACAATTTTTTTTTTTTTTTTAAAATTGCAACAGCAAAGGTAAAAGGAAACTTTAGCAAGCTACCTAAAAGGAGCCTGAGCAAAAAATACAGGTAAGATCAGAGTGTTGTTTCTGAAACCTGATTGATTTACACTTGAGCATCTGCTACCATGCAACCATAACAAACAGTAAAGGAAAGGATATGCTCAATCATCATGTTTGAATTTAAAACCTTATATGGTAAATTTACAATTAATATAGATAGATCTCGCTAATAAATATACACAAATCATCGAATACCAGCTAAATTAATAAAACTAGACTAACTTCACGAGGAATAAGACAGAGGAACCACTGCTTTTCAGTGGCTAAAAAAGAGGGAAATAAAATCTCCACTCACAAAGGGAAATGTAAAACTAGAGTTTGGAAGCTCAAACTATACCTCGAACTCATAAACCTGCCTTTCGGTGTAGGATATTCCAGAGAGAAATCACAGTTTCAATCTCTTCACCCAGCAAATGAACAATGTTTAATAGAATTGAGAAGCACGGATGATGAACCTGCAATATATAAACCTCAAATCCAGTCAATTTTGGGGTAAAATGGGACCATTATGGCAAATGCTATTGTCACAGCCTCGATGACATTGTTACTTGTCAAGCTCCAAAAATTCATCGAAAACTCTACCGCTAGCACACTCCTGCAAAGCTTTTGCATTGAGTTCTCTCTTGAATCTCCAAACATAATTGAGACCAACCAGAAGCTCAGTTATTGCTGCTTCTGTCTTCTCCTGATTTGCAAAGAAAAGTGTCTGTGCGAGGAGCACATTTGTCCTAGAAACAAAATTCTGCTGCTCAAAACTTCGCTCTGATTGCCATCTTATCATGTTATGAGCAAGTGGAGCCAGCCATTCTAGTATTGTTGCCATTGCCGTAGTCCATTCTTCTGCAAGAGTAGTATCATAAACTGATGAAGTCAGGTTTTTAGAGTATGGTTTTAGCCTTGCTCTTACTGCAGTTCTTACATTTGCAGGTAACATATTGTATAAATCATCTCTCGCATCATGACCAATTAAGTGAGGAGATGCAGCTAGCTTTTCAATTACACTAATAACATTTGCATAGTGCAGTGCCAAAGCAGCAGCACCAAGAGTGTCAGGAAGAGCTTTCAACAGCTTGAAATGGGAATTGAAAATTGATGGTGCAGTATGAGCCACAGTGCCTTGAGAAAGCCCGGCAGTGTTATTTTCCCTGGCTTCATTAAGAATTCCTGAATGAACGAGAGTTGAACTTAAGTAGCAATTAGCAACAGGTGATTTGTTTGTAGCTACCATGCACCCTTTAAAAGGTCCAACTTGAGTCAACCTATTTGGTTTTGAAGGCGGTTTTTTTCCCTGAAGCGAGGGTGATTGAGTAGTCTGCCACATCTTCTTGCTGCTTTTAGTTATTCTGGCAAGTGGGCCCGACTTCGTTGTTGGCATTCCGAGGGGGCCTGAGAAAAAGTTCAAATTCCTATTCTTTCCAGAAAGAGGGCCTGATTTTGCTGTTGGACCACCAAGAGGACCCGAATAGAAATTATTGGTTTGTTTTGGTTTTGAAATGGGACCTGATTTTGCAATAAATCCACCAAGAGGGCCAGAAGAAAATCTAGGAATGCTACTGCTCTCAGATGGATGAACTGAAGACTGCAGCAGTGCAGATACTGACTGACTGCGATAAATAAAATCAGAATCCAAATTTTTCGAATGCCCGCTGGTAACCATCACATTAAAGCCAAAGGCATGATTGATTCTACTGAAAATTGTGAACAATGATCTAACTAAAAGGCGAACCGTATAATCATAAGTTCTATTCCAAAGTGATATCTCTCTTAGATTCTTCACTTCCTGCTGCTTCCACACAAGCTTCTTCTGATAATCAAGTAAATTTTCTGGCTCAGGATCATTACCCTTCATTCTCTTCACAGTCTGTTCCAGATCTGCAAGCATTTCCATTTCTTGATATAAAGAAGCATTGACTGAAATGAAATGCTCCATCTTCTTAACTTTCTTATCCATCTTCTTATCTGAAAATTCCCACCCATATGGGTCAGCACCAAACTTGATCAATTCATCAAAAACATGCTCAAAACTCTTGAGACTGGGTTCAGAACATTTCTTCCCCAATCTGATTACGGATTTAGCCACATGTACCATATTTTCAATCAATTCTGCACAAATCAAACCGACAATGAAATCATCATCCTCTGATATAAGCTTTTTTATACCTACTGAATTTGATATCTCCTCTCTTAACCTAGAAACTTGTTTATCACTCAAAGATTGCCATAAATGAACTAGCTTAGACATCAAGCTAGCAACTTCAAAGGCCAATACTCCAATCACCACTTTCTCAGTACCAGATTCATGCTTTCGTGGAATCTTCCACAGACCACGAAACCAAGACTCCGCAACCATCTCTCTAATCCTATCAATTCTGCATAAACAAATTAATAAAGAAAATCAAATCAACTGATAAACTCAGATCAAATCAAATTGATTATGCAGTAAACATTTTAAATCAACTACGATTAAACAGTTCAATAAATAGCAAATAGAATTTGCAGAATTAACTTCTAACAAAAGCAAATTCAAAAGATACTCATATTCTCATACTTACCCAATAATTAAAACTAAAAAATCATAATTTCTGTTCATAAAAGCTAACAAAATTGGAATTAAAAAAATAGAAGAAGAAGAAAAACAAACCCTCACACTTAATTTCACAACTCCATTATCTCTACAACGAAATTCAAATTTCAATATAACTACAAGATGGAATCTTGGAAAGCAAGGAGAAAAAAGAAAGCTAGAACCTGATCTTCTATAATTGCTTCATCAGAACTAATCCCAACTGAGTCTCTAACGGCTTTATCACTCATACAGAATTGAACTTCTCTCTAAAGATTTTCTTTTGAATTCGTTCTTTGTTTTTTCAATTTCCAGATTTATTAACTGCCATAATAATAATTTAGTAATTCATAAAAAAATTTACAAAATTATCAATTTTTTCTCTGCTACAATTACAAATACTTTCACAGGAATACGAACTAAAAAAGAGAAATTGTGCCCAATAATTTATAAAAAAAAGAGAGATAAAAACTCCAAAATCTAAAATGACAGATTCAAAACCCAACAAAAAAATATACCCAAAAATTCTGAACTTAAAATCCCATTGTCAATAAGTCACACATCCTCATAAAATCATTAAACAGAAGGAAAAAAAGAAATAAATAAGGACTGAGAGAACTTACTGATCACATGGACTGAAAGATAGAAGGAAGGAAAGAAAATAATGACTATAAGTATTATTATTAAGAAGAACAAAATAAAAAAAAGGAGAGATGAAAAAGTATTTTGAGGGTAGAGAGGAAGTAGCTAGGAAGGAGCAGTGAGAGAGAGGACTTTAGAGCCACATAGAGAATGAAAGGGAAGGAAAAGGAGGGAAAGGAAAGGGCCGAATTGGACCGAATGGTGGAAAGCAAGGAGAGAAAAGAAAATAAAGAGTGAAAACGAGTGAAATTAAAGATTATAAAAAGAAGATCCCACCATTGCTTAATCATTTTCAATTTAAAATTTATAAATATGTAAGTGCTTCTTATCCTATTTTTTTTTACAGCCCTATATTTTTAATTATTTTCATTTCTTGCATTAAATACAAACTTGATGTCCAATTCTAAATTTTATTATTTAAAAAATACAAAGCTATTAATTATATATTTTGATATTTCAAATAATGCTACTCAAATTTATTTTCCAATCTTCCTGATCTTTTTTTTTTTTTTTTTTTTGCATTAAATACCAAACTTGATGTCCAATTCTAAATTTTATTATTTAAAAATACAAAGCTATTAATATATATTTTGATATTTCAAATAATGCTTACTCAAATTTATTTTCAATCTCTTCCTGATCTTTTTTTTTTTTTTTTTACAATCAAATGTGTATTAAAAATGTTCTCTTTTTTTTTTTTTTTTTTACAATCAAATGTGTATTAAAATAGTTCTCAAAACTAAGAAGTATTAAATTCAAATTTTAATCATAATCAAATTAATTAAAAATATCTATTTAAACAACAAAAGAATAAAAATTTTAAATTAAAAAATTAATATTTTAAAATATATTTTAATGGTAAAACTTAATTCGAAAATCATTTTAGTACTCATTAAAAAACAAGTCTTCAGTTTTCTTCAAAGAACTGGGGTGTTAAGTTTAATAAAAGAAAGTGCAAGGACACAATTTGCAAATAGGCCACAACGGCTTCAGATCCGTCCCAATCATTAATGGCAAGCACGCGGAAACTGTCCATTTACACATTTAACCCTCAAAAGGTCCGAGTCCAAGTCGCCGCAAACGGGCCGGACTAATGAATTCGGATGGTCCATTAGCAGACAAAAAGGCCATTGTCGGTCCAACCGAGGATCAGTGAATCATGCAGTGTCACATGCCTAAGCCTAACTCTCCAATACTAGGAATATGACAAATAAACCAGCAATTAGATATTTTTAGAAACATCTAATTTATTAATAATAATATCATCGTATTACAAATATTTATAACTAGTTATATAAACTAACATAATTACTTATTTTATTTTGAATTATAAAATGCATTTTAAGGATAGATATATTTATAACTAGTTAAATAAACTAACATAATTATTTATATTATTTTAAATAATAAAATACATTTTAAGGATAGATATAATTAGAGATGTGCGAATAAATTAATTTGATCAAAATCAAATTAAAATACAGTAACAAGATATTGGTTGATGTGATTGGGTGATATCAATCCTCGTAAGAGTGAAAATATGTATTTTCGATTAAATTTTTATACGAGTGAATTAAACCTCCAGAATATTCAAAAAGTAAGATTTAATTTTTTTATTTTAACTTACTTTTTAAACTTAATTTAATTTAGTTTTCAATTATAATAAAAATTAAAATTATCTGAAGTTAAAATCAAATATTTTTTAAATCAAAATGAATCCAACTGAATTAATTAATTTAACAGATTTTTACTCGGCTCTAATTATAGTCGTAATAGCAGTAATACCCTCCGTTATTCTTATTTTCTTAGGATCTCTTACTTATAATCGAAGTTGAGTAGGTTGATTATTAACTGGGATTAAACAATAATATCTTGATTAATCTTTTTAATTAGGTTTTACTCATTAGATTATGCAATTAATTGGTATGAGGATTATAAAGCACATGCTTGCTTTATAAGATAGTAATTAATTTATATAGTGCTTGATGAGTGTACTTAATTACAGCTGACTAAAATAGTTTGGTTTGGTAAAATTGACACTTTTTGCATGGGCATCATACAGCATATATGCTTACCGTCAATGAGACATCACATTATTATATGATTAGTACATGCATACATTTGTCGTTTTGATCCCGCTGTTCATGGTCCAAGTTGTCGTATTAACTTATTATACCCGTGACTATGACATACAATTTTATGTGAATATACTAATATGCTTTTTTGTGTATCTTAATCTTATATGCATGGTACGGATTTTTTTTTTTTTTTTTAAGAGAGAGAGAGCTCTTATTAGTCGGAAAACTAACACTCCCGTTGGGAATGAACGCGGAATGAGTACTTGGGAATTTTAAGCTATCTGTATCTATTTAAAATTTTAGTATCTGTATTTATTTTAAATCCATTTAAATATCTATTTAGGTAATTGTATCTAAACTTGTTTAAATTTTTACTATCCATATCCATCTAAAACCTTTAAAAGTACTCTGAGCAGGGTACCGGCAAATCTTAAACCATCCAAATATGAATTTATTTAAAATATAATTTTTACTAATAATGGATAGGATACTTGTGGTACCCATTGCCAAACTTGTTTAACAGGTATCAAAAAATATATACTCTTACCCTACTTATATCTATAACGGACAGTAATTTCACTATTCATAAATATCTCAAATTCATTTATAACTATCGACATCCTTTTTAAACGAATTGGAGCCGGATACCCTAAACTACCCTCACCGCTTCCATCTCTAACTGTAAGTTCACAGTTTAGCTACAATTTCATGTTCTTTCTCTTGCCTTCATCATTAAAATAATTTTATATTTTTCAACTATCTAATAAATATTTAATTGATTTAATTTTATAAATTGAAGCATTTGATATAATAAATTTATAGGTTAAAGTATTTAATAAGTACTTTCTTGAGTCATTTTGTGAATATTAATTAATGAACTTTCTTTTTTCAATTTTACCATTATATATATTGAATATATTAATTATTAATGATGTGAGATAAAGAGTAATTTTATCTAATTAATAAACTTTTTTATAATCTATAGAAATTAATTATTTTGCTAATCACCTTGTAAAAATCTTATACGACTTATATTTATAGTCAAAAAATAATTTTACACTTTGTAAAAACCTTAAACGACTTATATTTATAGTCAGAAAGTAATTTTATAAATTCAAGTATTCAATTGGTAAAATTAAAGATTAAGTTCCCAAGTAAATAGGCATAAGTTTTTAACAGCATGCTAATAGTATTGCCAAATATTGATAGTTTTTTTTTTTTTTTTTTTTAAAAAAAAGGAAAACTATTGACAGCATTTTGATTGTGCTACCAAACATATAAAAAGTTATAGTAATTTAATGAAATTAACTGTTTATTTCTTCTTTTCATTTTTAGACAAGGCATGTGCATAATCCATAAATATCTTGGCAAATATCTGAAAAAACTTAAAAGTGCTTAAAGCCCCCAAAGGGCAAGAATTCAAAGTTAATTAAACTACATGGCCCAAAGAACAATCTCCAACATGATTATGTTGACTTTTTCTTTTTCAATGCTTTAATTTTAATACTCGCTCCGTACTTTTTACATAGTCACAACCAATTTTTCTTTTTATATAGGTATAATTAATTTTTCATCAAGATTAAAAAAGTAATTTAACTAATTTTTTTATCATTTTTTCCTAATTTATCCCTGATGTACCATATATTTCTCCTCTAATATCAATTCATGTCTTACATTATGTTTCAATATTCAATGAGATTTTAAATGCTTTGTTGGAATAAATGGAATACAAACGGTTGTAAAAATGAAGTTTGTGCTCTAACATGTGGAGAGAAATTCATTTTTTTTGTCCTTTATTTAGAAAAGTTGTGTGAGATTTTGAAAATTTATGTTCATTTAACCTTCCAACTACTTTTGATTATTCAAAACGTACTTTGAGTATTGCATAATTTTTTAAATTTTCAGCTAAGTCCATAAAATTTCCTTTCAATGCAGCCAATTTAAAAATTTTGTGGCTTTTTCTATTCAAACTTCATTTTAATCGAGCTCATATAACCTATACGAGCATATTCTTTTTACAATGGAAATTGATGTAAAAAATCTATGCACCAAAATTTATTCACATTAAATATCCATCTATACTTTTGTCTACCACTATTTTGAGAATCTCCCACACTAAAAGCTTCATAAAGGACTAAAATAAGAGTAAGTTAGACTTTTCACATTAGCATAGTTCTCAATACCAAATTAAATAAAATTTCCTATATAAAAAGAACACTCAAAATGGAAACTTTTCGCATATAAAAAGAGCGGAGGGAGTGAAATTCATTTAGGCCTTCATACTTGGAATACGTATGTTTCTAATCCTACATCCAATTAACATAATTTGTTATAAATTATATGTGTGTAAAAATGACTTACAACATGTAAGCTAAAATTTTGTCTTAATTTTCTACCATCTTTGTTTCATAATACTTCTCACATTTAAAATTTCACGTTCCTTAAATAAACCATTAAATTTGTCTAAATTATAATAAATTATTGAGTAAATTGACTTATATTACCCTTACTTCAATATTACTTCTTTAAGAAAACCACTAAATTGAAGTAATAATTATTGCTCATATACAAAGAGTAAATATGAAAAAGAAATATTTATTGTTTCTTGAAACCACAAACCTGACATTTATTTTGAAACAAATTATTTTATCAAATGTTACAAGTATTATGGAACGGAGGTAGTAAAATTTAAAGTGATGAATCATATATGGAAAATAAACTAGGTAAAAGCTGAAAAAGGAAGATAAAGTCTCTTTTTATTTTTTATTTTTTTGAGTTTTGGGGAGGGAATTCAAAACTGTATTGTCACGTCGGATGAAAAAAAAAAGAGCCAACTTTGAAGAAAGAAGTTTAATACTCATACAATTGTTTTTATCCACTACTTTTTTTTTTCAAAAAATTAATTTTGACCAATGGACTCCCAAGCTAATCATGTGGTGGTTTGGTTATTCTTCTCACTTATGTAAAGAGTGGGAGGTCTCGAATTCGAGTTCTCTCGACCACGGTTGTTTTCACTAATTTTGTTAGCCAAGAGGAAGGCTACCCCGTATTGTGTAGCCCATTTATCCATTTCTATCATATAAGACTGGATTTTTTTTAAGGTTGAAGATCTTTTAAAATTGGACATTAACCCCAATAAAGTACACTTTTATCGCTATTATCCCCATCAGTTCACATGTTAGCAAACAAGCTGTAAGTCTTGGCATCAAGAACAATCTGTCTAACTGAAGCTACTGCTCCAACTACCGACAAAATTGAAGAAACTACAGCTATTAGTGTATTGATCCAGAAAATTAGGCTTTGTTTGGATGGCTTGAAAGTTACATTATAAAACACCATTGGCAAAATGAAGTCCAAAGGAATGCATCCAAAAGCACCAAACAATGCCATGATGTCCCCAAAGAAAGGTAACATTGCAGCTATAGTTATAGCTGTAATTACTGAAAGTGATCGAAAAATCAACCTTGGCAAGATATTTCTAGTTGAGAATTGATCCTTCTTCGGGTTAGCGAAACATTTTTCGAACAATTCATTTGTTGGTTGCAAGTAAATCTGCAAAAGGAATAGTCTTAGATTATGAAAACATAACAGGAATTTACTCTGCTTTACTAGTAAATTGAATGTATGAGCCTAATAATATGAATGTGTGAGTTTATAATTACATAGTTTTATAGCCTTAGGCATTATCACGCAATACTAACTATTCTAATACTTGTTAAATATTATAGTAACTGTATAAGTTCTTTTAGAGGTGAAAAAACGGTCAAGGACAAAAATGCAAACCAAAATTTTTTGACGACAGATTGAACTAAACCAAAATTGGTATCTGAACAGAACCAATTTGAAATGAACCAAACGGTTCAATTGATTTTGGTCGGTTTTGCCATTTCGGTTTGATTTTATGATTGACCGACAAATTTCTATAAAATTGACTCGAACTAAATAAACTGATAAACCGAATATCTATTGAATAGTTGGCCGAACCGAACCAAAATGGGTCGATCTTTTTTTAGTTCAATTTGATTGGTGGTTTTGCACACCCCTAATTTTATTAGTTAAACGTTAATTGGGGGATAATATTTCATGATGCAAATCATTGACCTCTAAATATTAGTATGAATATTATGCTACTAAACAATATAAGTAACAGAGGTACCATCTTAAATTAAAAGTCAGTTGTTGAAAAATGCCTTGTTAGAGGTATTTTTTTTATAATAAAAGTTGCGTTTACTCCTTTAGTATTAAGTAGAAACTAGGAAGATAAAACACTTACCACACATATAGCAGTAAGTTGCACGAGAGTGAAAATGTTGGTCATCAGAAGGAACCAAGCAGGCAACAATGGTGTATTATTATCACCCACAAAATTGGTAAGAATAATTCCTGAAGCTTGATTGCCAAATGTCCAATAACCAGAGATGGCAACACTGAAAAATGTAGACACTATAACAGCATAGCAAAGGCATAGGCCTTTGAACATCTTGCCCTTTACTGGAGGAGCTAAAGTTGCCTGCAAAATAATTTTTAAAAAATAATTATAGTTATCTATATCTAATCAAACTTACAGAACACGTAGAAGACAAACCTGTATTTCAGGGATAATTCCACTTGCATATGTGGTAGAGATGATGGCAATGGCATTAATCGAACCGAAAAATCGATTTTCTTGAGATCCATAAATGGAGTAGTCCTTAGGAGGTGCATTCTTAGAATTTCCTGCAACAAAAATAATATTCATGAAATGGGAAAATTTTTTTTATACAACTTCTGAAAATAAAAGTTTGTGTTGTGAATTTCCTTGTACCTATATGTATAGAACCAGCAGCGACACAAGCACTATAAGCAAGACAAAGGACTAATGAAATAAGGTTAATATGCCTTAGGGAGTGGAAAGATGGCATTTGTGCCAAAAATAAAATTGCAGCTCCAAAAATAATTATAAACTGATATAGCCGCATTCCTCCATTTGAGTCGTAGAGAAGGTAAATGAACTGCAAAAAATTAAATATATAAACAAATATTATAAGTTCTTCATCAAAAAGCTTAATTACAGTACTACTGGTATATACAGAGAAAGGGAAAAAATGACCTTAAGGCTCTGCCCTCCAAGAAGACTGCAAGAAATAACAGCACCATAGCATATTGCAAATTGAAGTGGACCTACAAAATACTTGCCCCATCTAGGTCCTGCATGCCCATGAAGTCCAAGTGAAGTTTTTTCTAGTTATTACTCTTGTCTGAGTTCTCCAAAATAAGCTAATAGGGGTATGTATGCGTCAAATGCACATAATTTCCGGTCACATCCTAAAATATCAAAGATATATAAAAATTGTTCTAGTTTCGTCCTAATACGTATATAATTCTATTTCGTCTCAACTCATGATATCCATTATTAAAACGGAATAAAAATTCGGGTTCAAGGGATGGAATAGGTAAGGACGGTACTTTTAAATTTATAAACTGACTTTTTTTTTTTTAAATGAGTCAAGATTCCTACAGTCTCATACCTACCCTTATAATTTAATCACTGATTGTAAAACTATATAGATATTTTTTCTACACTTTAAATCTCAAAAATTCTAAATGAAATTGCATTTTAGTCCCTAGACCGATAAATAATACTCTCTCCCTTTCATATTTGTTTGCATAGTTTGACAAAACACGTATATTAAGAATTTAGCCAACAAAAATTATTTTTCCCTTTTTTACTCTTAATCATTAAGATATTAATAAAAATTTTTCATTAATAAATAATCACAAAGATTATTATTGGAAAAATAATTGTTTACATATCTAAATTTAGAAATCTTACAAACAAAATGGGACAGAGGAGTAAAACATTTTAGTCACTCAAAATCTCATAAAATCAATTCCACTACCCGATTAATTCGGATTCGTGCCGGATATGCCCACAAAGGGGGCAAAGCGCTCCCCAAGTGTTTAAAGGGACTTTACAACCAAGGCTCGAACTCAAGTCTTCTTGTTAAGAATGACTAAAAATAAATCAAAAGGATATAATTTTCAGTTCCATCCTAAAATGTCAAGACATATAAAAATGGTTCCAGTCTCGTCCTAATAAGTACATGGTCTTAGTTTATCTCAACTCATTATATCCATGACTAAAATGAAATAAAAATTTGGATTTAAGAGGTGAAACGGGCACGACGGAACTTTTAAATTTATAAACCGACTTTTTTTAAAAAAGAATGAGTCAAGATTCCTACAGTCCCACGTGCATCCTTACAATTCAATCACTCATCGTAAAACTATAAAACATTCTGAAAAAAATACAATGCAATCCTATAGTTTGTGAAATACAATTAGTCTATTTATGTCTTTTAGAAAATATACTAAAACATATTTATTGTTTGCTTCCGTCAAACTATAAGGTCCTTCTGTCCAATTTTTGCATGTGTATTCTATAAAAAGATGAAAATACCCCTTTTATTTTTAAAAACACAGAGACGGATTAGTTGTATTTTTCAAAGTATAAGGATTGTACTGTAATTTTTTTTATATAATATTTTAGTTTCTATTCTTTGACCTCTGTGTTTTCTTGTTGATGGAAAAAATTTAAAAATTGGAGAAAATGACCTAATAGTGTAACAAAAGCAAAACATAGGGAAAATTAGTATATTTTAAAAAGACATGGACAAAGTAGTTGTATTTTGCAAACCACATGCATCGTACTGTATTTTTTTCAAAAATTTTTGTCCACGCTTTAGTCTTGAAGATTCTAAATGAAATTGCATTTTAGTCCCTAAACTAATAAATTATAAAACATTTTAGTCGCTCAAAATCCCTCAAAATCAATTTCTTTTTTCATATAGGGACTAAAATCGATAAAAATAATTGGAATCAAAAATATATATTGAAGCAAATCTCAGTAGATTTACAGTACTCAACTCAATCAAGAAACCCCAATAGAATGAAAAATCATGGCATAAAGTTAGTAATAATCACCTAAAATATCTCTGGCCATATCTCGAAATCTAAGCTGACGCTTTCCAAGTTGAGCATGGTGCTCCAGAACCAGAGACAGGAGATTATAAGAATAGAAAGTAACTAAACCTGCAATGGCTATGCAAAGAACACCAAGAACCCAACCCAGCAAAGCTAGAGCAAAGGGAAGACTGAAAATAACCGGACCGACAATTGATGTTGTCAAATGATATCCACAGTGCAACCATGATCCTACAACATTGTTAACACACACATTTTACAACATATCAAGAAATTAATTAATTATAATTAATAATACCCTTTGATTAATTAACTACTAACCTCTTGATTTAAGGACAAATAAGGCTCCTGCATCAAGTTCTATCTGAGGATCATCAATGGTTCCATTTTCTTTGTTTTTTGTGGATTTGTTCATGGAGTTTGGAACCACACTTCCCATCTCTTAATCTCTATTAATTTCTGTAATTTGTCAAGTAATTAATTTAATTTATCAGTATAGAGTATAGAGTAGAAGAAAGGTTTAGTGTTATTTGAAAACTGTTTTGGACATATTTGAAGGATAATGCACACTTTGAAAGGAAAATTCAACCATAGAACTTAATTTAATTGAAATGAGTTAATGCTATGAAAATGATTGATTGAAGATATAAGGTAGAAGTCAAATTGATCCATTTTACTTTATATTGCCATCAAGTGGTATTATAAGTTTAGTTTTCATTACAATTATTTAAAGGGTTTATAATAAAAATATAATTTTTTTATTAACAGATTGCGTGGAGTTAAGTACGTAGTGTAGTAATAATAATTTTCAATGAAAATACAGACAAATATAATTCCTGCTCTCCACATGGATCGAGCAATTCCTCAATACACAAGGAGTTATGATCCATGAGCAATGACGGACTTAAGCCCAAACAGAGGTTAATTGTAACATCCCTTCTCGGTCCACCCGTTAACTCGAATGAATCAAGCCGAAACGCTACACTCTGGTTGAACTTATATCCGTTCATGCTAAAAGCATTCTGTGTGCTGAATATGATGTCAAGCTGTTGCTTTTTACATTATTTATATAAGTCCAATTTAGGTGATTCAAAAACTCATGGACAGCTAAAACATATGTCAAAAGCCGAAACGCTACACTCCTGGTTTGAACTTAATATCCGTTCATAGCTAAACAGCATTCTGTGTGCTGAATATGATGTCAAGGTCTGTTGCTTTTTAACATTATTTATAATAAGTCCAATTTAGGTGATTCCAAAAACTCAACATGGACAGCTAAAAACAATAGAGGAACAAAATAAGCTCTTCTCATAACCACTTTCATAATTTCCAATCCGTTAAACAGAGTCAAAATCAGGGTGAAGTTACTGGTCAGTGGGTCCAACAAACCCTGGTTCAAACATAAAATCAATATCTACTTCATTCATTCAATTCAATTCCATGCTTTAATTCACCATTTACCAGACCTCTAATTCAACATTCACAGCGACATATCTTTTGCATTAACGAAACACACTACACAAGTGCTTCATGCAAGACAATATGGAAAACTAAAAAGAGTTATATCAAACCTTCACCCAAAAGAGCTTTAAATCTCTTCCTTCTTAGCTTCCTTTTTTCCTTCTAACTTTTGAGCTCACTTCTCCTATACATAAGAACATCTATAAATCATCTAAAAATATCACTAAATTATGAATAATATCACTAAATTATGAAATTCAAGAAAAGCTACTTACTTGGATAGAGTTCTAGGTTGAATTTAGTGTTTGAATCACATGAAAATTGATGGAGAAAGGAAGGAGACGAAGAGAAAGATGAAGGAGATGAAGAGGAAGATGAAGACGAAGATGAAGAAAGGGAAAATGAAATTAAGGTCGTGTACTCTCCAAATATCTCTTTGATTGTATGTTAAAATTATCAAATAGTACCTATATTTTCCATATGTTACATTTTAATACCTAAACTTTATATTTTAGTGCAAGTAAGTCTTACTCCTTATACTTTAATCTTTTTGTTTTTTGTTTTCATTCAAGTAAGTCCACCTTCTTTTACTTAATTTTAGTTCACTTCCCATTCTAAAACCCCCCCACTCTGGATTTAAAATGGGCTCGAACCGGGTTTCTAGTTCGGCCAACTCACTGACTCTATGATGGCAACTACTCAATTCAGTAGGATGTCACATTATTAACTGCTTGGATGTGCCGCCAAGGATCGAACCGAGGGAACCCACGAAGTTTGGTCTAGCATGGTTTTTTCATTAGACTAACCTTTGGAGGTCTAAAAGACAAGAATTTCTTATTTTAAATTAACTTGAAAAATTTTTTAGTTAAGGTAAGTAAAGATTTCCAAATCTTTAATATTTATAATTTTCACACATTATATTAAATTTTACCTTCTTAAAAACCTACGGATCGTGACTCAGTTGGCAATGCATGTTTGACATGAGGGAAGAACTTCTCGGATTCGGTCGCCTACTAACGCACCGCTTGCAGGGAAGGAGCAAAGGAGCCTTAAACTGTAACTAAGCTCCGAGCCGGGATTAGTCGGCAATAACTAAATAGAATCCGAGCATCCGGTGGTTTATAACTAAAAAAAATATTCTACCCCACTCTGGATTTAAATGGCTCGAACCGGGTTCTAGTTCGGCCCAACTCGACTCGACTCTATGCAACTACTCAATTCAGTAGGATGTCACATTAATTAACTGCTTGGATGCCGCCAAGAATCGAACCGAGGACCACGAAAGTTTGTCTAGCATGGTTTTCATTAGACTAACCCTTTGGAGGTCTAAAGACAAGATTTCTTATTTAAATTAACTTGAAAATTTTAGTTAGGTAGTAAAGATTTCCAAATCTTTAATATTTTATATTTTCACACATTATATTAAATTTACTTCTTAAAACCTACGGATCGTGACTCAGTTGGCAATGCATGTTGGACATGAGGGAAGAACTCTCGGATTCGGTCCCTACTAAACGCACCTGCAGGGAGGAGCAAAGAGCCTTAACTGTAACTAAGCTCCGAGCCGGATTAGTCGGCATACTAATAGAATCCGGACACCGGTGGTTTATACTAAAAAAATTTTTACATCTTAAAACTTCATCAAATCTTAACACATAAGAAGTCAAATTGATCTTGTGGAATGCCATTAGTTTGAAAAAAGCAAGTCTAATTTGGTAAGATGATGAAGCATCAATGTTGACACAAATATATAAAAACCAAGAGAAGAAATCTTACTTATAAGCTTGTTGTAAGTAGGGATAAAACAAATTTAAAACATTTAATATGGTTTCAATACCTAACTTAATTACATTTTAGACAAACACCAAAGGATACCTAAAATTCCAAATTTGTCTTTATTAATTGGAAGCTTTAAATAAAAGTATGTTATTGTCACAATCAAAGTTGAACATCAGTGTGAATTCAATGAGCAGAAAAAGTGGATGCTATTGACATGAAAATGAAAAAGTATAATAAAGGCACTTTGCACTTTATATATTTCTTTGATGGTCCAATTTTTTTTTTTTAACAAAATGGTCCAAAGACTGATCATGAGAATCGTTATAATTGAATACACTTAACACTTTCTAGTAGGTAAGAATTAAGTGAATCTCATAAATTTTTTATATTTAGACAATTGCTGACTAAATGAGAGATCGATAAATCTTATTATATGCGTAACAAAGAGCTAATAATTTTTCGATGTAAGATGAGAATACATATAAGACCCTTTTGATGGTCGATTTGTATAATTTTTGTTAATGTATTGTGTCAATTTTCTAATCAAACCGAAAAAAATTAGGCTCATTTGGGTTTGCTTGCCTTTTGCTAATCTGAAAGCAAAGATCAATTTTTGGTTAGATTACAAAAAGCAAAAGAATTGAGGACTAGTTTGTCATGGTTGCATTTTTAGTTTTCCATGTGAAGAGAAAATAAAAATTTGTTGAATTACTTTTTAGAAAGAAAAAAAGCAAAAAAGGTTGAACCAAACAGTGGCTTAGCTCAATTATATTTTGTTTTCCACATCACTGGCATACACTCTTTCTTCATTGTAGCAACTAAGAAACTTGTGTTTCTCCTTAGAATTATGAGAACTGCCAAAAGAAGTGCTGTTATCATTTTTTTTTTTTTAATATTGGGATACGAGATTCGAATCTATTTGACTAAAAATTTATAAAAAGTTTTACATTTTTTACTAAAGAGTGATGCTACTGCTTGAGTCATACGGTGAGTCATAAGGCATGCTTTGTAAGATCAAGAATTCCATCTGTAAACAAAATATTTATGAATTTGGAACAATGATGAATCTTAGACGAGACTAATTAGAGCTTGATGTTCAAAAAAATTATTTGATGTGAGATGCAAGTTTTATTTTTCTCATAAGCAAACAAAAAAAAAAAAAAAATTGCTTAAGAGGGTATAATTCAATATCTCTTCACTTAAGTACCAAATTAGAGCTTGAACCTTTTTAATTAGTCCAATCAGACTCAATAGGGTTTTTTTTAGGTCTAAATAATCCATGAACTTCTGATTTTTTAACTCCAAAAATCTATCCCACAGCTTAAATTGAAGGGAATAAAATATTGATAAACATATAATAGTTGAATCTCAATTTCACTTTGTAACTTTTTTTAGAGTTTTTAATTTGAATGTAGTTTATTTTTTATCCTTCTAGTAATGTTCTTTAAATATAATTGATTTTTTGAATTAAAATGTAGAGAGGCAGTCCGCTCTGGGCATGCCCATAAAAGGGCAAAGCATTAACTCTTGAATATTTGAATGAGCTTCATATTTAAAGATTGAACTCAAGACCTTTAATTAAAAGAGAAGAGATTTTTGCCATACGACGAGAAGCAGCCCTCGGGATATTAACTACATCTTTCTTGCAATCTAAACGCATAATACTTCGAAAAAATTTAAAACGGAAGGCTTATGTGTTTCAATTTTTGGTTAGTAAGTTAGCCCAAAATCATAAATTAAATATTTCCTTCTGTAGATTGAAAAGTTTCCTTCTTGTTCACAAGAGAGTGGGAAAAGTTTGTCGTTAATGGCTTTCGGGTTGGCCCCCAGTTGCATGCTTCTTAACATGAATTGGGCTTTTTTTAGGTCCAATGGTACCATAAAAAAGCAAAAAATCAACAATAATGTGTATTTATTATTTACAGTCCCCGTGAGATGCAATCGGTTAGTCCATTTCTGAACCAAATTGAAAATTAAAGTTTCATTTCTAGAACTGAACCACGATCAAATTATATTTGAATTCATTATATTCTATGATCAAGCTAAAATCTAAAATTGAAATTACTCAATTACAAATTAAAATTGAAACACCAAATCTGAATTATATCCATTATGTTTTAACCTAGCTCTAGTTACTTTTAGAATAACCGAAGTTATTTGACAACAGATCGAACTGAATTAAAATTGCCTTATGAATTGAACCAAACTAATTGGTTTGATTAATTATCGGTATTACTATTTTGATTCGATTTTAAATTTAACGGATAGATTTTTATAAATCAATTCGAATTAAATAATAAATTTAGTTTAAATCGACAACTGAACCTCTCTTAATTTAGCTGATCGGAGCGAAATGAGGTCGATTCGATTTTCAGATCGGTTGGCAAGTTTGCACACCCGTGGTGGTGAGCATTTCATTGAATTTCTTCAATTCCAACTGAATCAATGCAAATTGAATAAATTGAATTTTTTTAAAAAAATAACTAAAATTGAATAGTACCTAGAATCGAATCTTATTAAAATTTGCTTTGAATTTAATAAAAATCACAATGAATCAAAAGAATATCAATTTTTTTAGAATCAAAATAAATAAAAAATGATGCTCTAAAATATTTAACCGAACAGAAAGAAATACAAAAAACTCTTAACCCCGTTAATCGTCAGATTTTTTTTTTTTTTTTGTTGAAATGGCAGAGGGAATGGGTGTCTAACTCTGGCTACGCCATCATTGGCCTTCAAAGTAATCCTTCAACGGGCTCCATTGCCCTACTTATAAATCCTTCAGAAGCTGATTTTTCATTCAACAGTAAAAGGTAATCACTCCATTGAAAATGGCACTCGGATCACTTGCCTCAAAAACCAAGTCCTTCTGCTCTTACTTCCGTTCTGTCCTTAGAGTTAGACCCAAATTCCACTCTTTCTCTATTCTCACTCCGCAAAATACCAAACTGCCATTACCAGACCTTGTAAATGAGATCTCTCGCATTCTCAGCGACCACAGAAACCCACACCATGACTTAGAGCTCTCTCTAAGTACTTACTCGTTAAAAGTATCTCCAAACTTGGTAGAGCAAGTATTGAAACGTTGTAAGAATCTTGGATTCTCTGCCCACAGATTCTTTCTTTGGGCAAAAAGAATTCCGGGTTTTGAACATAGTAAAGAGAGCTATCACATTTTGGTGGATATATTGGGTTCAAGTAAGCAATTTGCTATATTATGGGATTTCTTGATGGAAATGAGAGAATTTCAAGACTGTAAAATAACCCCAGAAATTTTTTGGCTTGTTTTTAGAGCTTATAGTAGAGCTAATTTACCAGGTGATGCGATTCGTGCTTTTGATAGAATGGTCGAGTTTGGTTTAAACCCTGGAATGGATGATCTTGATCGACTAGTGTATGCGCTATGCAAACGTAAGCATGTAAGACTTGCCCAGCAATTTTTTGATAGAGTTAAGCATAGATACGAGGCTAAAGCGAAAACTTATAGCATTTTGATTAGGGGATGGGGTGATGTTGGTGAGTCGGAATTAGCATGTCAGGTGTTCGATGAAATGCTTCAAAGAAAATGTGTTGTTGATGTCTTCGCTTATAATAGTTTGTTGGAGGCTTTATGTAGGGGAGGAAGGGTTGGTGAAGCTTATAAGATGTTTCGAGAAATGGGTTCGAAAGGAGTTGAGGCAGATGCTTGTAGTTATTCGATATTTATACGTGCATATTGTGAGTCAAATGATATTCATTCTGCTTTTAGGGTGCTTGATGAAACGAAGAGATATGGTCTTTTGCCTAATGTGTTCACTTATAATTGCATAATCAAGACTCTTTGCAAGAATGAAAAGGTAGAAGAGGCTTATGAAATTTTGGATGAGATAATTGATAGGGGAGGTAGTCCTGATGCATGGAGTTATAATGCAATTCTAGCTTATCACTGCGAGCATTGTGAGGTCAATAGAGCTACCAAGCTGATATCCAGAATGGTGAAAGATAATTGCTTACCAGATCGACATAGCTATAACATGTTGCTGAAATTGCTTATAAGAATAGGGAGATTTGATAGAGCAACTGAAGTTTGGGAGAGTATGGAGGGGAGAGGATTTTATCCTTCTGTATCAACATATTCAGTTATGATACATGGTTTTTGCAAGAAAAAGGGTAAACTAGAGGAGGCATGTAAATATTTTGAGATGATGATTGATGAAGGAATACCACCATATTCTTCTACTGTCGAGATGTTGAGGAATAGGCTAACAGGTTTAGGATTGTTGGACTATATTGAGATACTCGCTGGCAAGATGGAGCGAAGCACTTCTTGTTCGATACAAGAGTTCGCCAATGCAATGAGAGGTGGTAAGATACATGTGAGATCAAGAAGTGAAGAAACAGAAGTTGAGACTGATTGAAACAAGAGTGTTATAATTGATATTGCATTTGCAGGAATCTTGGATTCGAATCTTACTTAACTCTACCTCTACCTCTAATCAAATGCATGTCCAAATTACCCAATCTACAAAAACGGCTCCAAAATGTTTCTGGGGTTTTTTGCGCAACATAGCATTTATACATTAGCAAACAAGCTATAAGTATTGGCATCACGAAAAATTTGTCTAATAGAAGATATTGTACCCAGAATGAAAAGGCATATGAATATTCAAGAAAAACATGTACATGGAAAAGGCTATAGCAACCAATGCGTTAATCCAGAACATTAGGGTCTGTTTGGATGGCCTGAAAGCACATTATAGAATACCATTGGGAAAATGAAGTCTAGAGGTATGAACCCAAAAGCTCCAATCACTGCATTAATATCTCCAAAAAATGGAAACATTGCAGCAACAGTGGTGGCTATGATTACGGCCAATGATCGAAAGATTAAGCTCGGCCCCATATTGCGGATCGAGAACTGATATCCCTTTGCATCTGCAAATTTCTGCTCAAGCACTTCATTTGTTGGCTGTAAGTAAACCTGAAACAAATTATGTTTAGTAAAAAAAAGAGAGTTTTTGTTAAACAAGCTTGAAATAACGAGTTTAATTGTGCCTTTATTGAAGCCGTACCCCAACGACTCATTTTTAAAATTTTTTAAAATTTAATTTCACTTCATTTATACTCAACAAAGCCTTAGTTCTTTAAAACTGGTATATCGATAATGTTATAAGTATTGTTTTGAAAACAGGACTGGACCCGCCGGTTCGACCAAGAATTGGATTGTGGTCCGGTCCGATTGTATAGAAAAATCGAACGTTTAAAAAATCGGCTTGAACCGGTAAATACCGGATGGAAACCGGTTAATTTTATCGGTTAAAAATCAGTTCGATTCAATTTCTGTGTTTTTTCATAAAATAAGAGTATTTTTAAAAAATTTGGGCATCTTAAAAATTGGGCCCACTGATATTTTAATTTTTGAACCTTTTTATTTCTAAATCAAAGTCCTAATATGTTAATCAAATGAAAAATAATAATATATTTTATGGTAATTAATTAAGTATATGGATGACAATACCAAAAGATACCAACATTAGCATCTGAACCGCACTAATTTGAACAAAATCGGTCAGTTCGGCTTGTTTTAATCAGTTTTTGTCATATCAATTTGATTTTAAGCTCAACCGATTAATTTCTTTGAAATTGATTCAAACCAAAAAGTGAATTATGTTCAAATCAACTAATTTGATAAATTAAACATCCCTTAAGTAAGCTGGCTGATCAAACTGAAATGTATCGGTTGGATAATTTTACACGCCACTAATAATGAGAACAAAAGTGTATTTTCAGCCAAATCTTTTTTTTTTTAATTAGACCAATTTTTTCTTTTGTAATTATGCACTTTTAGCATCTTCACATTGATATTCTTCTCATCAACAAATAAAATTTTGTTCGCAGGAGAAAATGAGAGGTTGGTCATTTTACCTAGCAAAAGACCAATGAGAAAATCTCACCGCAGTAACAGCTGCAACTTGCAAGAGGGTACAAACATTGGTTATCAGGAGAACCCAAGTGGGTAATAAAGGCTTGTCATCAATCATAAAAGTGTAGTCCTTTGCTGGTGCATTATTTGAATGTCCTGCTAGATTTCAAATGTTTGATTAACATTTTATTTGAGATTATTATGAAAAAAAAAATATTATATTAAAATCTTGATTACACACTATTTAGAATAATTTCATATGAAATTCAATTGTAAATGAGTTCCCTTTGAGCAGGAGAGTATAAAGATTTTTTTGTCCTCTCAGGTCTCCCAGCAAAGTGCGTTTCTTAAAATTCGAATTTGTATTCTCACTTTTACAGAAATTGGGATCGCTTATCATCCCAACCAATACCTTGTTAATGGGTTTTATTGCCAATATAAATGGAAGCAGCCATGGTAGAATCGCTATGAGCAAGGGCAAGAACAAGAGAGATAATTTGAGTTCTGGGTAAAATTTACTCTCAACTTTAGATGAACCAAAATCACCCTGGAGATTAGAGAGATAATTTGAGTTCTTGGTAAAATTTCAGAAATACAAACATTGAGGCTTTGACCTCCAGGAAGAGTACAAGCCATAGCAGCACCATAGCATACACCATGTCTCTAAACCTAAGCTGCCTCTGGCCTAGTTGTGCATGGTGCTCTAAAACCAGTGACAGAAGGTTATAGGAATAGAAAATTACCACAGCTCGAAGTGTAAGACACAAAACACCACCAAACCAACCCAGCAAGGACAAAGCATAAGGAAGACTTAGAAGTGCTGGGGCTACAATTGATGTGGTCAAGTGGTATCCACAATGCACCCATGAACCTATAAAATACAAACCAGACACTAAACAATTAGGCTCTAAGTAGAACTCAGAATTTGAACTTCCAATTTCAGTCTTTATATGATTCTTTAAAGAATATTTGCTATACCTCTTGATTTCAAAACAAACAGGGCTCCAGCATCAAGTTCTTTGGAAGAGTTGGCTCCTTCTTCTTTATCACCATTTTCAGACATATCTACTGAATGTGGAAGAAGGGTTGTGATGAGATCCTCTCTCTCAAGAAATGAAAATAGAAGGGTTGGTGGATCATCAATTTGTAAGGATGGAAATTGGAATCAATGCAAAAGAATCTTTATGTGTTGATTATTTTTCCCTTTCTGTGAATTGATTAATGAACTTGGACCGGCATGTCCCTTTTTGAAAGAAATTATGGGCAAAAGCAGAGAGCAACTTCATGGATATATGGAAAAATAAAAACACTAATCTCAAGATTATTCAAAAATTGTACAATAAATTTGCTGGGAGTACCAAAAAAACCTTTAGTGACGAGATTAGACCTCTTGGTTATAAAAAAAAAAAAAATTGCGTAATAAATTACTTAGGCCTCATCAATAGTAACTCGGTACTTGAATACTTATTTTTTCTTCATTTTCATAAATACTTTGTCGCCGTTTTATTGCATAAATAAATTCATTTCAATTCTGCATTATCAAATCAGTAAAAACTATTCTGTTTTGGGATCCTCCTTGCTTAAAAATAAATAAATAAATAAATAAAAGGCTCGTTTTGCCAATAATTCTTGACCCAAATATAAAAAAAAATCCCATAAAAAAATGAACCTTTTGGGAGAAAAAAGGCCATAACTTGAATAGAAAGCGTCAAATTGCCCATTAGTTGGCCTTGGACCACAGCATGGTTCACACGCCCTCAGTCAAAATACAAAAGAAATTAGTTTTTTTTTTTTTTTCTTAGTCTGCAGTAGATATATCGAAAAACTCTAATTTCATGTTACTCCAGCGTGTATTTTGAATGTTATACAAGGAAATGGGGAAGATGTAATCTATACACCCCTCATTCCTTTACTTGGAAAAAAGAAAGACATTTCACAAAGATAACAAATGCTACAACAACAAATATTTCATCAGATACAAAGACAAAAAATGAGGAAGGATTGAATAACTATCAAAGAATTATATTAATAATGATAATTCAGATTATGGGTTCAATTTCAATTTTGTTCTCCACATATCTCCAATGACCTTCCTAGGAGCCGGATCATCTGGACCTTTGTCTCGTTGTCCAGAGGTAAAATACAACCATCCATTCCAAAATCCAACTAGTGTAGTTTTCACTCGATAAGGAAGTTTTCCGATGACTGACCACTTCTGCAACACATTAATTTATCACATATCATGTAAAACAGTTTTACATACAAGTACGATATATCGATAGCAATAGTACACATTCGTGTAAGTTCTAAAAGAGAGAATTCTTACCAGAGTGCCCAAGTTAAACTGGAAGACTTCCCCAACTAGGACCATCCTTTTAGTTATAGGATGCTTCTCTGTGGTGCCTCCGGCAATAACAATGGAATTATTAACGACCGCCCATGCAAATTCAATGTGAGAATCAGGCTTTGGCATAGGAGGTAAAGTTTTCCACTTCATATCATCATCCAACATGTAGACATCATCAAATACTACCTGAAACCATAAGAAGGCTAATTATCATATATATCAGACAAGGGAGAGATTTTAAAATTTCACACAGCTATGACATGAACGCAACACCGCTTTATAACTAAATCAGGCAGCCCATGAATTGGGAGGACTTCAGACAGGGATCATAGTGAAAGACATAGGTAAACTCTGTGGATGCAGGCACATTGTTGAACCATGTGAAATTTCGGTCTTGCTTTTTTTTTCCCTCTCACTTTGTGCTTGCTCTCTTTGTTCGTGTGTGTGTGTGTTCCGTGAATGCCACCACATCCACCTCCATGAATTCTGCACTACATCTTGCCTGCCATTGGGACAGCATCAAAAGTGGGCTAGATCTTGTCTGCCATTAGGCGGCCAGCATCAGAAATGAGTCTGCTAGGTGCCATTCCACCTCCTAACCTTGACACGTCTAGTCCTTGGTAACTTCACTATGTCAGCACTCAGCACTGAAGTACAAGCTGAAGTGAACTAGCATATATTAGGCAAGATGTTCAAGGCCTATGTCTTTTCTCCTCATTTAAATTTTTCACTGGGAAAAGAAGACCAAAGGAAGAAAACTCAACTGGAAAGAGGATTTGAAGACAAAAGCTGACCCATCTACCTATAGCGAATTCCATCAAATAAGCTCCTTTTTTTTTTTCTTTGGATCATTAAATACCATTTTGGGGAAGGGAAAAAGATAAAAATATATGAAGTATTTAATTTTGTTTGCCTTCAACATCAATATAATCAAAATAATTTTGCTTTGACAACAGCGTAAGGCAATTGACAGCTAATTTGTATCAAAATAAAAGTCCTTGAATTAGTTGAAGATAAAAAAAATGTCTCGATTGAACATTTGATACAAAGAGTGGCTAGAAGCTTATCTATTAGGCACAATTGATTATCTTAAAAGCATATTTGCCCCAATCCCCGAAATGCAAGTCCAAAGGTATTTTAAAAAAAGAAAATTTAAAGCAGATTTTTCATAATTCACAAAAAATTTTACACCATAGAAATCAATAAAGTGGTGATGAAAGATTATAAATAAATAAATCAATCAATAAATAAAGCCCCAAGTTATTTGACTCTTCCTCTCTCATCTTTTTTCTTTCCCTATTGATCACCTATTTCTATTTCCTCCTTACCTTCCCCAACAGATTTCTAAGAGCCTAAAATAAGTTGTCCCTTCCTCATAAGGAGATAGTGACTTGCAATTTTTTTTGGGGGGTCTCAAATATGGATTTCAATGTTCGTGTCCTTCATCCTTTTTCTCTTATTCCTTTGCCTTGTTATGGAATATGAATTCTAGTAATTCTAGCAACAATAATTTCAAAAGAGATCCTACAAAAACACAAGCTTCTTAAGCCTAAAAAGAAGGAAGTACGATACTAATTTTGAATTTAGTTTGGTTTCTTATGATTGTCTGATACTAATTTTGAATTTTGTAGCAAATTTATTTCTTTTGCACCTCACATTTCAAAGGTGTATGATTGCACTTTGCAACTAGGCTCCAACCCCCTTTGCCCTTAGTGTGCCTTGGCCTATAACAACTATGACAAAAGTACAAAACCATTCTCCTCTCCTCCTTTATTCACCCCCCAGCTTTCATGAGGTCTCTGATTCCTTTTACATTATCAACCTCCATCAATGGTATGTGTGGGAATCTTGATTTTCCTCAAGAAAATAAGCATTTTTCATTTCCAATAGAATCTATACACTGCTAATTTGACGCTTATAAGCCTAGATGCTTAAACACTAGAAACACCCTGTTAAACATGAATAAAACCAAGAAAAATCACTTAAATAGCTTAACAAGGGAAGAATAAGAGAAGGTTTGCACATACCGTAATGGAGAAAGAAATTTCTGTAAAATGTTGATGCAAACCTAACAAAAAATAAACGAAAAATACTAGTCAGCTTACCTCATTCCTGCGAGAGCACTTGAAGATAGGTGATCCAGGTTTGGCCATAAAATCACCTTCTTGACCACCAATGACAAGAAGTCTATCATTAACCACAAGACAAGCCCTGCACAAAGTTATTTTTTTAAGAAAATGAAAGCATAAAACATTTTTGCAACACCAACCAAAATTTGAAAGATGCTAATTTTATTTGCCAAAATAGGAAACATTCACATGGAATCAGGCAATATAAAATTTCAATAAGTTATACATTCAAATTTTGCTTACTGAACTTGTTAAATTCTATGTACATCTGATTGAATTTATGAACCCTGGACTTTTCATTTGGGATAAATTCAAGAAGCCCTATTATCAACCCAAAAATCTACCTAGACTGTATAATAAGCATTAAAAAGAGCTGCAGGTAGGAGTGGGCAAGATATGAAAGTCACACAACCCAAAAATGTTGAAGTAAGCCACGGGATGACAAAGAGACAAGTTAAAGAAGAGCGGAGAAGAGCATTTAACTAGAATGCCACCAATATGTTCTCAACAAAAGAACATTGTAATTTTTGAGAGTTTAAGTGAGCAATAATGCAATAATTATGCATCAAATTCTAAAGAGGAGAGAGAGAGAAGGAGGGAGAAAATGTGTGTGTGTACCTCCCCCTTCAGGATTAGAAAAGAAGGCATGTTTTTAATGTTTGGCAGACCATGTCTAAAAAATCATAACAATAAAAAGAACGAACAAAATTGCATTTTAAACTATTTCATGATTGTTTCCTTGGGAAGGTTCCAAACTATGGCCAGTCAATACTAGAATAAAGGAAGTGATAAAATGTAATATTTATAAGCTAAAAGCATAATTACCTATCGACAAATGTTCCAAATCAGAATGCATAATTAGCTACCTATATTTACTGATGCAATAGAAAGATACAGTCAGACTTTACTCATAATGTAGTTCAGTCCACAAACCTATGAGGACCTCCACGGGGTATTGGTATCTCTGTCCTCCACTCTTTTTCTAATGCTTGGCCATCCTTTACAGCAAGACTCCAATGCTCCAATCCTGGAGTGTGTCGATTTTCCTTGCTGCCACCCATCACATGAAGCCTACCTCTCCATAGTGTAGTAGCTGGTGCATACCTGAGAAAGAGTATAGTTAACACTTCACCAAAAAGTCAATTAAAATTAAATGTTCATTAGCTTGTTATGGTTGTTGGTTGCCTTTTCTTAATATTTAATTCAAAATATAAAAGCAAGTATAAGCTGTACATAATCAAATATAAAAGAAATAAATTGGATTCTTCCAGAATTCTCTCAGCTCTCCTATTTCTCTCTTTCTTGTGATCTCTTTCAATCACTTTATTCTCAGACTAACAACATTCTCCAGTTAGGATTTTAACTCGTAACAGAATTCTTTGCTTCCTGACGAGGAAATGGATCCATATAGCTCACCGTAATTAGTTTGGAAGTAGGACTTATTCAGCTCAGCCGCATATAATTTCCAATAAATTATTCTGCTACTATCAGTTTTTGTATAATTTGATTTGAACATTGGATAACCACTCTTGCAAATCAATCATACGAATAATAACAAGAGATATTTTTGTCTCAGAAGTTACAGCTCAACATCTTAGACATTTAGACATCAATAAATGCTACTAACAACCAAAATAACTGTAATAAATCAAGAAAAACCAAAAGTGCAAGGAGGGAGGGAGGGAGGGAGATAGTAAATGCTGCCATATGAAAATAAAATAACAATGACTGAAAAATAGGCCTGTCCATAGAATTTCTGAAGTTAGTATCTTAGAATCATGCATTGTAGAAGTGAGATTTTGCTGAGATATTTTACTGTTATAACCTGTGTTAGTTAAGAAGGAACGAAGTCCTTGTTTATTGGAAGATAGCAAGGTTAGATGTCTTGTTAGGTAAGAGTTGTTATTGACTAGATAACCTTTTCTGTCTATACATCTCTCTATAAGGGATATGCTGTAACAAAAGAAGTGTCTAACAATAGAAGTGAGGAAAAGAGAGTGATGAAAATGAAGAGAAAAAAAGAAAAAAAAAACAATCTATCTTCTGTTTCTGCAATTTATGAATTCTGAGGTCAGAGTTTGAATTCTCTCCTTTCCAGCCTCTTTTCGTTATATTAATGTTTAAGCTTGTGCTGTACGTTTTTGAGAAATTCAAAACGCCGTTCTTTCATATTTTCCAACATCATGGAATACCGAACTCACGTGTTAGCGCGCGCGCACACACACAAAAACACACAAACAAAAGAAAGAAAAGAAAGAAAAGTGGAAGGATTTACATGTGAACTACTGTGTGAATCATCGGTACCCAAAACCATCCAATCAAAGCAACCAGATGCGAGAGTTCTGTTTATATGCAACAAATGCAATGAAAATAGAGCATGTGTTTACAGAGCACTGAAAATGACATATGAAGGATATAGGCTATAGCCTATAGGTATATTATCAACAGACCACACAATCCTAAACTATAAAAAAGGAACATTTTGCGTAAAGCTAATTTATTCTCAAAGAAAAAATTACAAACAAGTGAAGTTCACTAGTTCAACCAATGTTATTCATTAATAACATATAATTCATTTCTATCTAGTTTTATACAAGCACATACCGAGGAACTGGAAGGGGTGGCATGTCCCGCCATTGCTTTGTCACAGTATCTAAAACAAACGTACGGGCTGTAGGGCCTCTGCATTGTGGACCATATTGTCCTGTAACAACATAAATGTATCTACCATCTGTCACCATTCCCAAGTGTGAATGTGCCATTTCTTTCGGCATATCAAATCTCCCTCCCCATGTGTTATCCGAAAAATTGTAAATATCGACGTGTGAATGCACCTGTTAGATATATGGAAAACAAAAAGAAAACAACAGCAATATAATTCTATTAAATCAACTAATTAATACTGGAAAGATCATTCAACATATGATCCACTGGACAAAACAATTTATAAATAACGCGTTCCTATGTACTTAAATAATTGAAACAGTTAATTGAAATTAGACGAGTTCAAGAGAAAAGAAGTTCATGGACAGATAAACAACGAATCTCGAATTGTGATCTAGCTTTTAGTATGAGCTTATTTGGAACACTGAAAATGAGAATAATAAAAGTCTCAATCCACCTTATCCACAACCTATCCAAAATTCAACTAATTCAAGCCTGAGTTTCTCAAAATTTTTGTTCTCCTCACTAATTGAGCTTGAAAGTGAATTCCAAACCACCTAAATCACAAAATTAATTAAACCAATTTAAAGCAAGACACAATCATTTTCTCACTGTCAATGAATGTAATTATAAGGGCATGTCAAGTGAAGAAATATTAAATTTAATTTTTCATTTGTTTCAAATGTAATGTTCAATTGAAGTCTTGGTATTAACATAGGGTGTACACCAAACAGAATTGAATTATTAACAAACCCCCCAATATTTTTTTTTTTTTTTTTTTTTTTAATTGAAATTAAGACGAGTTCAAAGAGAAAAGAAGTTCAATGGACAGATAAACAACGATCTCCGAATTGTGATCTAAAGCTTTTTAGTTGAGCTTATTTGGAACAACTGAAAAAGAGAATAATAAAAGTCCTCAATCCACCTTATCCCCACAACCTATCCAAAAATTTCAACTATTCAAAGCCTGAAGTTTCTGCAAATTTTTTTTTGTTCTCACGCCTCACTAATTGAGCTTGAAAGTGAATTTCCAAAAACCCACCTAAATCACAAAATTAATTAAACCAATTTAAAGCAGAACAACAATCAATTTTCTCACTGTCAATGAATGTAATTATAAGGGCAAATGCAAGTGAAGAAATATTAAATTTAAATTTTTTCATTTGTTTTTCAAATGAAATGTTTCAATTGAAAGTCTTGGTATTAACATAGGGTGTAACACCCAAACAGAATTGAATTTTTTTATTTATTAAAAAAAAAAAAAAAATATATTAAAAAAATTAATAAAAAAAAAAAAAATATAAAATATAATAAAAAAAATTATTTTTATTAATAAAAAAATAAATAAATTAAAAAAAATAAAAAATTATTTATTATTTTAAAAAAAAAAAAAAAAAAATAATTAAAAAAATATAAAAATTTTTTTATATTTATTTATAAATTATAAAAAATAAAATAAATTTAAATAAATTAAAAAAAAAAATTAAATTAAATAAAATAAAATAAATAAAAATTAAAAATATAAAAATAAAATAATAAAAAAAATTATATTAAATAAATATAAATTTATAAAAAAAAAATTTTTATATAATAAATAAAAAAAAAATTATTATTTAATAAAAAATATTATTATATTTTTTTTATTATTTATTATAAAAAAAATAAATTTTATTATTGTAAAAACCCCCCAATATTTTTTTTTTTTTTTTTTTTGTAAATAAAATAAACTCTTTCTTAACTTTTGAATGTTTTTTTTTTTTTTTTTTTGTAAATAAAATGAACTCTTTCTTAACTTTTTGATGCAAGAATAGAAGTCTAGAATTTTAGTTTTACTGTTCTCGCTAATGTAGCACATGCTAGTGTAGCAATTTTATAATTTTTTGGTTATTAAGTATTTCTATTAATCTGGTCGAAATTTCAGTCTCTTTGTCCTCTCTTTTCAATATTCTCTTTTCCTGTCTAACTTAATTTAGAATGAGGGTAATTTTGCTGCACCACTTTTCTTCTTCTTTGTTTAAATGGAATTAAGAAGCATTGAGCAAATTACTCTAGCAATTAAATCAACCATGAAGAAGAGCAATACTAGACAAACCAGAAAAGGTTCTCACATAATCAATTGTTCCATATCCAGCAAACACGTATAAAAGATTCTTAATCTGTATGGCAGCCCCATCGAGGCGCGGCACAGGTGCAGCAGCCATTTTCTCCCATTTTAATTCTGGTGCAGGCAAATCAGCAAATGTTGCTGATAGGAATCTTCCAGGAACGTCCTTCTCACCATTGTCATTCTTCTTCTTCTTTTCTTTGTGAGCTTCTGCCTAATATATCACATGAATTCATGGTTTATTCTAAAGTCTAAAACAAAATTGCATTTTCAGACATGCTATGATTATGATAAACTGAAATATCTAGCACAAGTTCAATGTAGACACAAAGCAAATAAGCATCAGATTGTTTTTCTGAGATAAGAAGTAAAGACATAGCAACTGCAATCAACTCATCGACTACCATCAAAAGGCCCTCACAATTCCCTTGAAACCCAAATCATAAAAATTTCAGGGTCCATAATCCTAATTAGATTTATATCTTTGCAAGAAATTAGATGAACAAATATACAGAGTGAAAAGTAATAACACTAAGAGCAATGATCTGGTAATATACAGAATAACAAAGCCAATATAATTAAGTTGAGTGAACCACATTATTACGTTAGTTAACTTGGTTGCGATTAATGGAAGCAGAATTACATTGCGTTTGAAATAAATTAACAAGAACTTATTTGATTAGCGATCGAATTTCATAAAAAAGAAGATTGATCCATTAATGAAGTCTTATGTTTGGTCTGTTATGTTTTACATATGGAATGCATGTCAAATTCGCAGCCTAACTAGCTAGGAACCTTGTTAGTTTACGATCCATTCTGCAATTTTTCTGGTAGAATTCAGCTCAACTATAACTAATTCCGTAGAATTAAAAATGTAGAATTTTAAATGATGCTTTTTGTTTATACCAAATATGATATGAACAAGCCACTCTTTTCACTTTTCAGAATTTCCTCTTAAAACTTGTTAAAGAAAAATGCAAAGGCATATACCTTAACAGGTGGGGATTTAGTATCCTGAACTGGATCTTCCTTTCTGGGGATAATTAATTCGGTAACAGAATTATCAACAGCAACCCAATTGGAGAAACGAGGAGAAGAAGCCCACAAATAATTAGCAATAACTCCAAACCCTAACAATCCAACGCAAGCTAACAACAGCTTCGTTGATTTCTGCTTCCCTGGTGCGCGTACCATCTCATGTCACTATCAATATCACACTTCGTCTTTGTATGTATATATATCCCTCCACGAATTATACGAAGAAGGAAGTGAACTAAGCAATGTCAATAAAAGCTTAAATACACTGAACTAACTATAGGGGAAAAAACAGAGAATAAAAAACAGTAAACCAATATAGATCAAGATCGATGAATTGATTCTCTTGCAGTTTCTCGGCAAGCAAACAAAGAATTGAGATAGTGGCTCACTTCTTTGGGAACTCAATTTAAGTGCAATTGTAGAGAGAGACAATAAAAGAGAAAGGGAAGATTTGCAGATTTTGTGAGAGCAAGAGAGTTGAGCTGGCAGCGAGGAGGAAGACACTAAAGCCTTGTTCTTTTTTTTTTTTTTTTTTTTTTATTGCCTGTTCTTGTTTTTTATTTTTTTTTTTTGAAAAATATGATTTTGATTGGGTAATTAAGGAAATATCCATTTAACCTCAATTGCAAAACAAATTCGATTAGATATCTTTTTTTTCAATAGATGGCACCTACCAAAATTCGACAATGATAAATCGTACAATAAAAATCTATATATATACAAAAAAAAAAAAAAAAAAAGATTACCAATAAAAGAAAGAGAAGAAATATAAGAAAGAAATTTCTATAAAATAAAAATGGGAAAGTGAAAATTTTTTCTTTATATATTTTTTAAACTTATTTATTTAATGTAAATGGTATTATTTGTTAAATAAATTAGTTAATGTGTATATTAATTACAAATTAATGCATTAGGCGAAACTATTTTTCTTTTTTAATGAATTATTTGACTTTTAGTATCACATTGATTTTGGAAAGTGAACTTCTTTTAAAACAAAAATTATAAGATTATGTATGAAATTAGGTGACTATTAATATAATTTATCTTACTATCTTTGTTATTTATATTATTTGAGTAGGTAAATTACGAAACTTCATTTTTCATTTAATATTTAGTTAGCGGCTAATTAAACAAAAGAGTTGTAAGAGCATTTTCAATACTAACATGAATTGCTTTTATTTAATTGCCGCATCAAAAAACTAAAAAGATTTTTTAAAAATTATTATTCTCCACTGCTAATGTCTACTCGGTATGTCAAACTGATATGTGAAAAAAAATAGACATTGTCTAACACACCTTTTATTTCTAGATGGTCTCTTAGACAGTATAGACATTTAGACAATGTAAATATTTATTGTTTTACAATGATTTGTTGACTATTAAGTTGTGGACTCAAGTAAGAAAAGAATGGAACATGATTCATATTTAGTACATCAGAAAGATATTTTTAAAATTGAACTTCTATAGACATTCAACCACAATTCACGTTATCATTGAATATGCTTTAAAAAAAAAAAAAAAAAAAAAAAAAGAGTATTTCGACCTAGATTAAAACCACTTTAAAAAAAAAAAAAAAAAAGAGTATTTCGACCTAGATTAAACACTAAATTACTATATTATTATTGGTTATTGCTCATTAATTATTTATATAGTTGTTTAAAACAGACATATTCAATACAATAATTTTAAAACCGAACTGCATAGTTTATGCATTTGGTCATTTATAAATAAATACTTTTAATGCATATTATAAAAGCATTTTTTTACTTTTTTTTTTTCGAGGAATAACATTTTTACCCTTAGGCTTTGTTCGACAAAAGCATTTAAAGGAACTTTTAGAGTTTTGACTACGCCGAAATACCATTTTGGTGTATTATTTTGTTCGGCGAGATAGTTTACAAAACAAATTTTAATGGATAATATAGCGTTTATTCAAACTCTATCCCATCTAACGTTTATCATTTCACTTTTTTTGATTGAAAATTTGTTGATAATCCTCCTCTTAATTTAAAATTCTTTTGTTATTTCAATTGCCTCGTTTCCAACTGTATGTATAAATCTCTGCGTAAATCTCTTGCTCAGTTAGTCCAAAGCCTGATTGCTATGGCACCGCAACGATACATCCTTTTATTTACACTCCTATAACATTTGTTTTGACATTCTTTTGATAGAAAAATAAGGTGAAAGCTTTATTTGACATTATCTTGATAGAGAAATAAACATTATTTAATCAGCTATTTTTTATTATATTGAATTCTCTTCTATAGTCAAGTTAAAATTATAATTCAATATTTTAATATTTTTTTTTATTATTTTAAATTCAACAGCTAATTAAATAATTATTTTTACCGCACATTTTTGCTTTAAACAACTAGACAAATAGATAATTGTTAAAATAGCTAACACATACCAAAATAACAAATTTTGTTGAATAGACCCTTAATGTTTGGATATTTGGAATAAAAATAAAGAGAAAAAAGATTTTATAAATAATAAAATTACAAGTTTAACTTTTATTTTTTACAAAAAAAAGTATAATAAATAGAGATAAAATTGTTATAAATAAAATAATTATTTTAATTATTTTTTTAAATTTTCTCTCAATTAAAAAAATAATGATGTATAGATTCCGTGATTTATTTTCTTTTTATAATATTATTCCTCTCATATTTTCTTTATTTTCGAATAAGCCAAGAAAAAAGAATTTATTTTCCTTCTCAATTTGTTTTACCTCATATTTAAACTTATGACGTGAACTAAGGATTGAATTTGCGGCTGAACTTGAATACAATATACAATTTATCCAAAAATTAATTTTTTGTATAATTTGCCTCTTGAATTTGTATAAAAAAAAATGTCTAATTTTTTAAGAGAAACTTTTTTTATAATTTTAACTAATAAAAAATATTTAAAAAATTACAATTAGAAAATAAAAAAGTATTTAAAATATGATAATAATTATAAAAATTTACAGTATTTGATATAAAACTAATTTAACAAATATTTGATTTGACAAAACTTATAGAATCAGAAAAAGATTTGATTATATTGAAATATTTGGTTAGAAAAATATTTATTATTTTTTGTTTGATTATTTTTTAATCATATTCTATTTAAATTAAATATTTAATTATTTTTTTAATTATGTCTTATATATATTAAATAATTTATTTTTTGGATAAAAATTAGTCAGTTTGTAGTTTTAGTTCAAGTCCAAGGCCCGGGGAATTTGGCAAATCAAGTCTTATTCTTATAACTAAAAGCTTTTAAAACTATATTTCTGAATTGCCATTTTTGCCCACAGTCTTCTTCTAAAATCTCCACACCGCCACTCTTTTGCACTTTAGGCGCACTCATAAACATAAAGCACGAAATGCTGGAAACCGCCGACCTCTGCGGCTCTGATCATCTCAATAGAACTGCCTATCCCTCTGCACGTACGCAAATAATATAGCAAAAATGGGAAAAGGGGATGATGCAGTGACGAGAAAGAAGAACAAAGCAAAACGAAAGAAACTGAATAGAGACAGCTCTAATGTCTCAGCTCGTGTTGCTTCTATTATTGCCGCCAAGAAGCGCCGGCTCTCTGGTAAACGTCGAATGTGCCAGGTAAACTAGACATATACAACTGGGTTTTTTGGTTTAACTGCCACTGATTATTTCATTTTCTTTCTGGTCATAATTGGAGTTTGGTCTGTAGTTTTTTTTTTTTTTTTTTTTTTTTTTTTTTTTTGGGTTTTTTTTACTCGTTTTTTTTTTTTTTTTTTTTGGTTTTTTTACTCGTTTGTTGGAGAAGGGAAGATTGGTTTAGAATGTTGTTTGAAGTCATTGGACAATAATGAATTGAGATGTGGGATTGACTTGTTTTTGTTGTTTTTAAATCACGAATATAAATTATATTGCTTTGGCGCGGTCAAATTTTCTTATGGTGGCATTATCGGTTCTTATGTAGTTCGAGCATTGCTAGTGTCATTTGTAATTAGCAAGAGAGAACAGAAAAAAACTGGGAGTTCAAGGTGTGGGCTTCTTTTATTTTGCAATTAGCACAATCCATTGTGTTTTAGCAACAAAAAAAAAAAAAAAAAAAAAAAAAAAAAAAAAAAAAGCTAGTTTTCGTCTGTTACGGCATCGGGATGTTTTAGTTGTTATTCTGCTTTTTTGTTAGTGATTTTTTTTTCTATTTTTTTTTTCTTGAGTAAAGTCTTTTTCTGTTGGTTGGATTATGCTATCGCAGAGTTTTCCTGAAAAAAAAAAAAAAAAAAAAAAAGCTAGTTTTCGTCTGTACGGCATCGGAGTTTTAGTTTGTTATTCTGCTTTTTGGTAGTGATTTTTTTTTTCTATTTTTTTTCTTGATAAAGTTCTTTTTCTGTTGGTTGGATTATGCTATCGCAGAGTTTCCTGAACTAGCTAATGTTGATGCAAAACATAATAAGATATCTTAAGTTACAGTTCTAACACTTTCTTTTTAGCTTTTGATATGAAGCCTGAACTAACATTAAAATCAAAATTAAAATTTTAAACTTAGTAATCATTCCCTCATTTATCTTGCTTTCTTGCCAATTTTAAAAGCAATTACAATTATCTGAATTTCCCTTCACTTTTTTCTGCATTTCCTTGTCAAAGGAAACAAATCCAATTTCTCCTCCATTCCTTCCCTTTTTCTCCACTTCATAAAAACTCATACCTTCTGTATCAGATCTGTTGCTTTCAAAAATTTGTAACGAGTACATTTTTCTTTTTAGATACTCTTATGAAACCTTCTCTATAACAGAGGAATCAAAAAATAACTTTTGCACTAAGTTTGGAGAAAGATTTTCATAACTATATAAATAAACTAAAGTTATCTCATGTTTTGGATAAACAATTTGGCAATATTTTGAATTGTGTGCTTAGCTTGTTATGATACCAAGTTGTTATACTAGACATGTAATAGTGTCACTGTCTCAGTCATAAGCTTTTCTAAATGAATTTTAAGATAATCAAATTTTAAACAGGTGTAATCACTGTCTTGGTTGTTAGTGTTTTACTAAGTCATCTGTAGTTGCTGATGCTATTGATTGATACAGGTCCAAACTGAGATGAGTTTTAATCTGCATTGTTTCATCTTACTTGATTCTGATATGTTGCTATTTTCGGTCATACTCAATTGTCAAACTTTTAGAGCTCATTTTATTTGACTGGATTGTTATTTTTCTCAGACAATTTGACTGGATTATTGAATAATATTAACTTTGGAAATTTGGAAATTAATTATCTTTTTAGTTTAAACTTTCTCTCCTATTATTTTGTTTGTTTCAGTAGCTTTTGTTATCAACATTGTAAATTATACTTCTTGATGTCTCTTCACTTTTTCATATGTTATTGTCATGAAACAGGGAATGTGTTTCAGTCTTCCTACTCCAGATGATCCTTTCAATGATCAGCATGGCAAAATGGATTTTAAAGTAAAGGATAAAAAAAAGATTGTTCCACCTCAAGTAAAAGAGAGAACGTTAACTCGGGGAAAGAAGGCTTCTCTGAGTAAGGAAACCCCTAGCAGGAATAATAGAGAGATGAACAATCTAGAACAGAAAAATGAGAAGTTTATGAATTTAAGGAGTGAAATGAAAAAGTCCAATAATAATTTGGTGAAGAAGAATGCTATCGCCAACAGAAATAAAATGATTCAGCTGGATGGGAAAGATTATAATCATGAACAACAGGCCTGTGAAATCTCGGACTGTCCATCAAAGTTTTTTATTTTATGCTTGAATGCAATAGAGAAAGCATTACATCATGAGGGTACCTATAACAATGAGGACAAGCCTCTATTTGTTAACCCTTGGGGAGTTGAATTTTTGAAATGTTTTTCAATGGGACAAGACATACTGGAGACAAGTGGATCTTTGTGTACAATTGAGCAAATTGCATGGATCATTTCTATTGCTGCTGATACTATTGCAAGAAAAGAGAAAGAAGGACTATCACTTGCTAGTCCATTTCTTCTATTCCTTGTACCATCCCAAGAAAAAGCTGCCAAGGTTAGTCATGTCTTTAAGGATATTTCCTTCTGATTTAGTGATTTATAAGTTTCCTTGAATTTAATAGGTTCTTCTTTTGTTTCATTGTGCAATGGCTATTTGCCCATTACCTGTCCATTATGAAGTGGCACTTCATTTATTTATACTTGATGTATGTTTGGACTATTAGGCCTATTTCCTGATAACCCCTTGAAGAACTACATTAAGCTGGATATTACTGCTTATCTCTTGTCGCTGCTTGAGCATTTTACCTAGGCTGGCAGTTCGTGTTTTGCCATGTTACTCATGTTGTTCCACTTGTGTTTAACTGTTTTTAATTGTGTTGTATCAGCCACAACTTAAGAGAAAACAATATACATTGAACTCAATCTAAATATTAGTCCTATAGATGTATAATATTGTTATGCCATTTACATGAAGTGGTAGTCACTTGTTTAGGACTTCTTATTTATTTGTTAGCCAATATAAGATAGTGGTAATGTTCTTGCTTTTATGCCTAACCTGTGGATGTATGTTTTCTGATTTTTTATCTTCTAAATTATGCTAGGTACGTTTGGTGTGCAAACCTTTGAAAGATCTTGGCATACATACAGTGAGTTTGCATCCTGGTGCTTCGTTGGATCACCAGATTCGTGGGTAATTCAAGCTTGCCTTTAGTTTAGTTGTTTGTTACAGACTGATTGATTTCTTGTGTGTGCATGCTTGGGCATGCTTGGAGCCTTGTGCAGTTGTGCTTGTGCAGGTTACATATGCACAATTGTATATTTTTGTTTAGTTTCCTGCTAACTATCCTTGCTTTGCTTATGATATATTTACATATTCATTTCGCATTCAGTCATTGATCATGTCTATTAACTGTATATGCATATTTGCTTTTCTTAACAATTGAAGTTCATCATTTTCCTTCTCTCGCTAAATGGTTTTCCCCTCTTATATAGCTTGAAGAGTTGTGAACCTGAGTTCCTTGTGTCCACACCTGAGAGACTTTTGGAGCTTGTTTCTTTGAAGGCCATTGATATATCCAGGGTCTCCTTTTTGGTAATACATCAGCTGAAAATATATTAGAAATTTTCATTAGTACTTTATCTGAGATACTTTCTCTTTCCTGCTCACTTCATAGATAGTTTGCAAAAGGAGTCACTTGTAAAGTTTAGAAGGAAATAATGATGATAGTTAAATAATCTCAATTTTTTCCTTTACGCATTGTTGGTTTTTGCTTCTGGGTGAGTATTAAACCCTTTTTTTTTTTGAATTTCTTTTACAATGGATGGACATAAAGCGATTAAGGCTTCATTTTTTTTTTTTTTTGGAAAAAAACTTGCATTTGGAAAATATTTTGAGGAAAATGTTCTACTTGGAAAATATTTTTCAAACAATTCATTTTTTGTCATTTGGTTGCAATATTAATAGTTCAAAAAATATTAGAACTTTTAATTTATAAGCCTGTGAAAATATTTTTGATTTATTAAAATTTTATATTTTAGAAGTTATTGCTAAATATGAGAAAAGATGCATAGAAATGATAAGTTGTGGCAGTTGCCTGTTACTTGTGTTGGTGTGGTGGCCAACAGTGGCAGGTAACTTGTGGTGGTGTTGATTAGTGGTAATAATCATTCATGCTGACTATCAGTGATTGATAGAATAATAAATGTGTGTTTGTGGAGGTTTTAACAAGTTTTTCAATATTTGGAAAATGTTTCTCTGTTGTTCTCTTCAATATATGTTCTGTTTTTTAAGTTCAAAGATGATAATGATATGGTATTTGGTTATGTTGGTTTCATCAATATTCTGGGTTGCAGAACTGTCATTAATAGTATGTTATGTGATCAATTATCTCATCTGGATTTATTTATTTTATGCATGGATAGGTTGTTGATGGACTGGATTCTCTTTATCAAGATGGTTCCCTTGGGATCTTAAATTCCATTAGGCAATGTATTTCTGGAAATCCTAATACCGTGGTTTTCAACAATTTCTTTAGCAGTGCTTGTGTTCCAGCTCTGCAAAATATTCTTACGGGATCAATTCATAGATTGTGTCTTAATGATTCCATTTGCAGTCAGAGTGCATGCATTGTCCAAAACATTAATGTGTGCTCTTCTGAAGAAGAAAAACTTTCAAAGGTATGTAAATGCAATATCTAGATGCCTACTTTTCATGTTCAATTCTCTGTGTGGATTTTAATGTATGCTACTAAATTCTATATATAATGTTGCATTTGTTTTTCAATTCTTACAACATGGATACTCATTGGTTCTGTCTTATTCCATATTTACTACGTCCTATTTTTGATACTTTGTCTTGTGATAGAAAACTGTAATCTTGTTGTGCTTCAATCGATACTTGAGGCTTGGTGTTAGTCTCAATGCATGAGGCATATTTAGTTTTCTCTGTTCATGTTATTAATAATAATAGGAATAAGAAGATGAATCATAAATTGCATGTGGAGAGATTATGATGATATGTAAAAATATTATAATATTGATTGATTCAACCTGATTAGGGTGTTTTAAAGAAACTTGTGGTTTGCCTTGATGTATATTTTGGTCCCTTCTGTTCAGAATTTAGGATTTTCAATCCCTATACTACCATTGTTGAAATATACAAGATTTTGAGGGATTGTTGTTTTAAAATTTTATGGAGAAATGTGCCATCTAATTTAAATAATCAGGGATTAAAATGTGGTAACAAATTCATAATTTTGTATCTAAAATTGTAAATGGAGGATTTTTGTAATTAAGGAAAACATTAGGGCATATTTTGTTAGAAGAACATAAACTAAATTCAGATTTATGTTGAAGTTAGAATAACATAAAGACCAAGTTATTTACGAAATGGTTGTGCATGTAATAAAAATGTGTCAAGCGAAATACTGTTTTCATTCAATCACATAAATTAGTCAAAATGCTTGGTTGTTCCCTCGATTCTTAGATAAGTGTGGGAAAGTTTGGTTTTGCTCCCTCTTCCTTTTTGTTGTTTTGATATATTTTTCTGATAAGTGATAAAGAGATATTGGACTGCATAACATAAATATCTTTGTCCTTGCTTGTGACATATAAAGAAAAACTTTGCGATCAAGGGATATTGATCACTTGGCTGACAAGCAAATAAAGCATGTATACTGCATATGATGATACACATTGATAATAGAACTTTAGGTGAACTAAGCTTGTTCAGGCAAATATAGATTTCTTAGCTAGCATGGTTTGGAATTGCCACAGTGTAATGGATGAAATTCTTCTTTAACCTTGAAACATGTTGAAATTGAAAAAAGGAAGTGGTTATGCTATGTCAACAAATCTCTCCAGATTCTTTCTTTTGTTCCATTTTATTTTAGAACACACCCTTCTCATCATAATTGCCAGTCATGGAAAATGTTATCTGCTTGTCTCCAGGTGTTGGAAGCAAGAGAGAATTATCTCAAAAATTTATGTCACAATCGTATGTTTATAGTTTGTAGTACTCCTATCTGTCTTGTTGAGTGCACAGCTTCTTGGCTTTTTTTGTTAATATTAAATCCTAGCAGCACTAGTGTTGATGAGATTTCATTCTTTCTTTTCCCTCCTCCCTTATATTTGGTTAATAAAACCATGTGATGTCCATCGACTTTTTGTTGAACTAGCACTTCCCTTAAAAAATATTGATAACAACAATTTTTACAGAGCATCCAAGTTTTGCGTGGCGCTTATGATAATCAACAATGCTCCCAACATTTAAGGGTGCTATATGTAGTTGGAAAAGATTGCAAGTCTGCTGATTTAGTTAAGGCCCTAGAAATAAATGGTTATTCTGTCTCAACTGGATCGAATGATGATATTTCAGATGTCGATAGCAGGTCAGTATATACAACCTGATATCTTCCACAATATTTTGTGTTGCATAGATTGATCAAAGTCATCATCTAGTGTGGTCTTGTTGACTTTGAACTCATGGGACTTAAGCTGCAACTCTTTTACTGCAAGCTACTTTGCATGTCGCAACATTAAATATTCTATTATTTAACTCATTATTCTCTATCTATTTTTCAGCCCGGATTTGGATTGCAGAATGAAACCTACAGTCTCTGTGATAAATACACAGGACATCGATACGTCTGACTTAGGCGTCTATGAGATTGTAATTTTACCAAATTTTGTTCTCTCCATTGACAATTATATACAAATTCTCACAAGAATGGCTCGGTACACTATCCATGGAATTTTGCATAGCTTATTGACTGAAGAAGATGCAATGCTTGCTGGACCACTGATTGAAATTCTTGAGCAATGTGGGCAGCCCGTGCCTGAAGCACTTAGGACATTGAAATCTTGAGACATCCATGTCAGAATCATGAAATTCAAGTTTCTTCCTATTCGTTATTCTAATTTTTTAACTGCAGTTTCGGTCTCATTGTTCCAATAGCCTGAGATTTCTACGCCAGAAACAGATAATTGAAACTTTCAGTTCAAATCTTCTCAACACCAGATGATGTTGAGTTTTCTCTGCAATGGGAGTCATGCTTTTTTTCGACAGTTGGGATAGTGAGCTACTGAACTAGAATCTGTGATTGTTGGTAATGAAAATTATGGATGTTGGGATTGAAAATACTTAGCAGTCATTTTTCATTTCTCTGGGTGGATATCATATCAGGAAGCATGTTAGAAAGATTGACTGTTCACTGTTGGGTGTGTATTCCTATCTTTCTACTTGCTTTATCATTTATTTGTGTTTCTCAAGTTTTCAGAATTTGCATTGTACTTTGCCCCAATTGCAAAATGATGGAATGTAATTTAAGGTTGAATGACTTGGGGGAAGGTTGCATAATGGAATATAATTGGACATTGATCTCTTAATCTGTTCTAACCTTCAATTGTTATTTTGTTGTCTATCTAATATTATTTGATTCAGTGACTAAATTATTTACTTCTCTTTTGATCGAGCTATTTTAAAACGTCTTCATCAAAATATGAAAATTCAAAAATATCTCTAGACTATGATAGCCATATGGTAAAAAGAAATAGTTATAAATTTTCCAACTGATGGGTTAAATTTATTGAACTATCTTTAGCCTAAGTTAATTAAGCATTTCTTAATAATTCGTCTAAGAACTTTAAAAAAAAAAAAAATTTAACACATTAAGATTCAATATCCAAATTCCAAACGAAAAATGTATTTTTACTATGTAACATTATGTCACTATAATTAATAAAGCAATATTCAATGGCATAATAACTTATATTAATAAATTACATAAATGAAATTAAATTTTATAATTTAACATGTAATTTCAGCATACATGAAAAACAAATACACTATTCTTAAAAAAAAAAAAAAACCATGATATACAAATAAAATTGTAATAAACATTTCTAATATTATTATATAATCACAGCCTTTCTAAATATACATGTATTATAATTATAAACTTTACAGTATCTAATGTTATTCTTAATAATAATAATAATAATAATAATAATTAATAATACCCAATCAATGAATTTTTGATAACTCATTCTAGAAAAGTTGTACTAAATTAAAAAAGAAAAAAAAAAAAAAAAGAATGATGATGACTAGGCATTTGGTAACTCAAATCATATTTGCAGTCTTGGCACAAAAGTTTTTTGACCAAAAATTAATGCATCTCTGTATATGATGGTTGGTGGACAATGCTGAATGGTGGGGTCTTATGTCCAATAACCAAAAATGATGTTCCATCCAACCAAAGACTAAATTAAAAAGATGAGGAATGGTTGATGAAATGGTGGTTCAGTGACTATTCATCTCCTTTCCTTCCTTCCTTCCTTCCTTTGACTCAGACATTACATCTATCAATTCCATTCATCACTCTTCTTTTAGACTTAATTACCAACCAATTACATTTGCAATCACCACGTAAAGTTCCATTCATATTTTCTTTGACGGTCGCTTGCTTGAGGTTTCAACATCTTCCTTATCTACCCCTTTCAGTCTATGTTCGTCAATAATTTTTGACTAGCTTTTAGTGTATTGACTGATGTTATATTTTACAGTGTTTGATAATATAACGTTTGAATTAATTTTTAAAGGTTAAGATATTATTTTATAAAAAATTAACTCATGTAATATTTAACTTTTAACGTTTTATGAAACGCTATTAATAGCTAACAACTATCAAAATAACTAATTTTATCGAATAGACTCTAGATTGAATTGCTCTAAAATAGACACCTAATGTAATATGCAATGCATTTAAAATATTGTAATTGAAGTTTGCTTGAATCGCAACAGTGTCTTACAAATATTTTAGTCCCAATCAAAAGTGTTACATAAATTAAAGAATTGAATTAAATATAGAGTTTAAAATTAATATGTAACGCTACACTTATCACAAATTAATTTTTACATATTATATAAATATTTTTTATTGTATAAATAATTCATATCTTGATTTGAACTTTTTTTTAAACAAAAATATTAACTTTATAAATTGCTTAAATCATGATATAGAACATCAACCGGGATAAATTAAGGACCTGCCTCTATTTTATCTCGTCAAAGAATCCGACACTCAAATAAAACATATGAGCAATTTAATTTACTGATTTTTTTTATATAAAAACGAAATTAACAAAAACGAAGCTCCTATAATAAAGCCTTACAATCATTAATTAAATCTGGATTAGGAGTTAAAAATACTCATTTTCTAATAATAAAGATTTCCTTCAACAGTTCAGTTCAACATTCTCTCCTTTCATTTTTTATTAACCATTAATTAAAAATTTCATTTATTTAAATTTATAAAGTAATCAACTTTATGCAATTTTAAATAATTTATTCTATGGCGCTCCTCTCTCTCTCTTTTCTCCCATTCACCATTATTTTCTTCCATTTTCTCCACTGAAACACAAACCAAGCACGTAGATATGGAGAGGGCTGATTCTTGTCTCTTGTGACAGTCTCTTGACAAACTTTTTTGCAAGTGTACGAAATACCAAACAAGTAATAAAGAGTGAGTAAAGTATCGTCTCACGAAAATTATATACCAAGTAGCAAAATTGTGTTAACATATTATTATTTAAATGACAATAAGAGAATGTATTTGAAAATAAAAGAGTTAAAGTAAAAACAATAAGAATGAGATCAAATAACAAGTTGTTGAAAAGAAATCAATGGTTAAAAGTTACTAGAGATTTTGACTTCACTTAATTCTATCTAGTTTATCCTATTAGTTTGATAATCAATTTTAATTATTCAAGAAGGCGAAATAACCCTAAATTCGCTATTAAGCTCTCTTGATGTTTTATTAGCTATTTTAAAATATTTATTATTTTAACATGACAATAAGAGAATGTATTTGAAAATAAAGAGTTAAAGTAAAAAACAATAAGAATGAGATCAAATAACAAGTTTGTTGGAAAAGAAATCAATTGGTTAAAAGTTACTAGAGATTTTTGAACTTCACTTTAATTCTATCTAGTTGATTCCTATTAGTTTGATAATCAATTTTTAATTATTCAAAGAAGGCGAAAATACCCTAAATCGCTATTTAAGCTCTCTTGATGTTTTAAATTAGCTGATGTTTTATTAGCTATTTTAACCCAATTCAATTACCCATCTCCCAATGGCACAATCAAATATAAATTAAATCATTAAGTTTTTGTGATTATTAAGAATTCATAAATTAAGAACTTTAATTTTATGAAAAACTCTCACGAGTTAAACCATCTAGCTCTCACATCAAGTTATTATTCCCATGAAATTTATTATCCTATTCATATCAAAAACCTTTCTCTCGACAGTGATTAATGAAATAAATCAATCCATGGGAGAAACTCTGTCTAGAAGCATTAAGATCAATAATAAACTTTACTTGATTAAAGAAAATCAAATCTAATATTATAAACTGAAGTTGAAGTAAGCTATATTATATCCCTAGTAAAGAGATTTAGTTTGACATAGTGAACAAATGAAACTCAATTAAATTTGTAAATAATCCCATAAAGAATAATAAACAAAAAGAGAGTTTAAAAATAAAAACTAGTCAATGATTGGCTTGACAAAAAGAAGAGTTAAAATAAAAACTAGTCAATGATTTGCAATTTGAGCCGGACTTCTTTGAAATGCTTAGATACCAATCCTTGAGAATTTGTAAATAATCCCATAAAGAATAATAAACAAAAAGAGAGTTTAAAAATAAAAACTAGTCAATGATTGGCTTGAGCGGCTTCCTTAAATCTTGATACCAATCTTGAGTGTTTGAAGTATTAAAGAGAGAGAAAACTATATAAAGAAAATAATAGAACCAGAGATAATATACAATGAATGGATCCCCTATGAATGGATAGTCTCTCTCTTTATATAGATTGTCTGATATATCTTCGTATTTGTTTAGGAAAGTAAATCTTTATTGATGAAGAAATTTTTTGCAGATATGAAACTATTTATGTTTTGTATTTCGCAATTAGGACTCTCTCAGTGTCTAAATAAGACTCCAGCTTTAATAAGGTACGTCTCATAATATCTTCATATAAATTCATGTAGGCAGCACAAGCTTAATATGAAATCTCAGCCCAAGTTAAACTCTGCAGAGTAGCACGGGGCTGCTGGGTAGCATGCCCTAGGTCTGCTACTTGCTGGAAGTCTTTGACAATTGGTCCTCTATTGTATTTTTGACTGATTTCCTATAAAAATCCTACAAAATTCCTCAAGATCAAGTGAAATATGATTCAATAAAACTTTATCGAAAAACATAAATAAAACTAAATAAAATCTAATTAGAATAATTAAAAATACTAAAAATCCTAATAAAAACTATATTAAAAATACTATAAAAATAACACCTATCATCCCTCCTCATATTTCTAGTTTTGTTGCAAGTTTTTATATTTTTTTTATTAATAAATTACATATCTATGTCTATTTTGGCATAGATGTATGTTATTTATGTTTCTACAATTGTTTTATATTTTATCTCCATCTTGCATGGAGTTTGTAATCTCTCCATTTTATGTGGAGTGTTTGTTTTATTTTATTTTTGTATTTGTTTAGTTTTATTTGGACTTGTATGCAATTTATGGAGAATGTTTCAACTATACGATGATCTTTGTCTTTTAGAGCCTGATAGTGCAGCATGTTCCTTTATTAAATTTAATGATTAATCCTCTGCGTTTATCATAAGTAATTAATTCATGGATAATTAAACCATGTATAGAAGATTTAGAGAGTTTATTAAACCAACCACTTTTGAAGATCTATCTATTTTTTTCAAGTTCACTTTCTAATTTTGATTATGATTTCTTGTTAGATCAACAAACATTAATTATTTTAGTTATAATAACTTTTGTTCTATGTCTAGTTTTCAGGAGAATGATCATGTCCTCCTTATAATATTTATATTGATTTGAAGTTTTTTAATAAAATCCTAATGTATTATCTTAAAAAAAAAAAAAAAAAGATTTCATGTCCTCCTTATAATAATTCATCATTTGATTTGAAGTTCTTTTAATAAAATCCTATGTATTTATCTTAAAAAAAAAAAAAAAAATTATTCGATCACCGTCTCTTCTCCTTCATTTTGATATAAATTAATGCTAGAGAGAATTGATTAGAATTCCGAGTATTAGGTGAAATTTATAAATATTCTTTTGAAAAAAGGTGAAATAAAATATACATTTAGTTAAATTTTAAAAGTATATTGTTTACAATTAGCTGATTTTAATTATTTTTCTTAATCATTAAAAAAAAAAAAAAAAACTTATTCGATCACCTCTCTTTCTCTTCATTTTGATGATAAATTAATGTAGAGAGAATTGTTAGAATTCGAGTAATTAGGTGAAATAAAATATCTTTTGAAAAAAGGTGAAATAAAATATAATTTAGTTAAATTTAAAAGTATATTGTTTACAATTTAGCTGATTTAATTATTTTCTTAATCACCGTATAAAAATTTTAAACGATAAATAAAAGTGAATAAAAAAAATATTTTAGGGAACATAAAATGGCTCCCATTAATTGAAAATCAACTTGGCTTGCTATGACTAATTAGTTAATTATAAGAAAAAACTTCTAATTTCTACATACAATAAGAAAAAATATATTACTCTTAATAATATAATCTACATTCTATAGAGTGCTAAAAGGTAACAATTTAATACTAATAAGAACTAGCAGAAATACCACTTCTTGCATAAACTCTAGAAATCAAAATTTTTTCTTTAATTAGTACTATCATAAATATTTAATAGCATAATTAATATGTATTAACATTTGAATATATTAATATTTATTACTATTTTTAAAAATAAAAATAAAATGAAATTAAGTTAATTCCAATATTTGTTGTAGTAGATTTTAGTACCCACAAACTGTTATGATTGACCCATTATTTTTTTTTTTTTCTCTTGCTTTTCCTTTTCTATGAACTTTCTTTGTCCAATGCAATCATAGATATTAAGAACAAAGTTAAGGAGTTTTTATTGGTACAATCAAATAAAACATCAATTCTCATTTGTGTGGTCATCATAGAAATTAACATCATTTGATCAATTATTTGGTTATTAATTAATTCTATGGTCTAACCACTTTTTTCTTTCATGAGATAATATTTAGGTCATCTCTTCTCATTAATTGATATTATTATAATTCAAGATACAAATTAACATTTCAAAAATGTTTTTGGGTCACTAACAAATTTTAATTGAATTTGAAAAGTGCTAATTATGTGCAGTTTGATTAATCTAAAATTTTATAATTATAAGAATTTTCAACAATTTGGTAAGTTTATATAAAAGTTATTTGCATAACCCATAAAATGATAGGGCCGAGGCGCGGATCTATATATATATAAATTCCCTTTAGATATGCATTTTTCTCAATTAACCCCTTTTAAAATTCAAAAGAAAATTTTTATCATAATTTATTACATATTCACCTCAAAAATTGTCTAGATCGCGAGTGCCGTGAGCTATGGCTTGTTTCAATTAAGAAAGCAATGACATGTCACTGATGACTAGTTATTATTATTCTTAATTGTTAGTGATTAACTAGTAATCATCATTATTTTCAAGAATATAAGCTTATCCAATCCCTTCGGCTGTTAAAAGGTTAATATCACTTAATATTAGAGTTTAAAAGGTTAATAGCATTTTTATTTTTGAGCACTCCTTTTAAAGATTTTTTTTTCCTAATGATGAGATAAATTTTTGCAAATGCCCCTCTCTCTCTCCCTCTTTCTTAGAAAATCTAAAACCTCTCTCCTTTTCTTCCATGTCGACTACCGGTGGTCGTCCATTTTTTTTTTTGTTTGGTTTTTTTGCAAATAATTCTCAGATTTGTAAACAGATATGAGTTATTGCCACCCATATATTAGAATGTATTGTTATCCATATATTGGAATTTTATCCTCAGATCTAGTTCTGAGTTATTGTTATCACCAATATGGTGATTTTGTTTAGGTCTTTTATTATTTGGATAGTTATTTAGAAAGAAGTGTATATCTCCTCTCCAATAGAAGAAAAAAATTTGAAGGTAATCAAATGGGACTTATAGAAAAGCCATGGACTCGACCAGTGGCCATGAATAGCCACCAAGTGGAGCAAGTCCGTTCGATCAGATACTTCAAATCAAAATTATGTTTTTTTATTATTTATATAAGTGATTTAGTATTAGACTTCTTATACAAAATTATACAATCGAATTGATTTGTATCTCATATCTGTATACAATTTAATGAAATTCTAGTTTGATTTTTCTCAAAAAGAAAAAAATTTTGGCAAATGCGTTTTCCAATTAATAAAATCCAATTTAGTTTGTATTTCCAAGAGCGATGATTTTCCTCTATACCTTATTCCATCAAATTTAAATATTTAAATATTAGAAGCAATTTAATTGTTTCTCACATATTTTAAAATGTGAAAAATCCGAGGTTTTAAATTTGAATTTTTTGAATTAATTAAAGAATTTCTCATCAATTGATTGGGAGTTATTTAAAAGCTAAAACCTCCTTTTTGTTGCATATATTACAAATTATTTTTGTTTTTTATAAATTCCAAAAAAAAAAAAAAAATTACATATTCAAACTTAATTTCCCAAATGATCCAACCTCATTTGGTCTGACCTTATCCATTGCCCATTGGCTACCTCTATAAGCCTACCACCTGATTACAAATGAAAAACAAAAAATAGTTAGTTCTAGAAATTTAACCTAATTAATTTCTTACTCATTTTTTATAAATTAAATAGTTTTTAATATTTATTTCCATTAACAAAACAGTTTTTTGATCAAAACAACTCAAACCTTTTAGTTAACTCAATGAAAACAATCAAAAGAATTAAATTAAGTTATAGAAATATATTTTTTGTAATAAAAAAAAATTATTTTTACAGTATCAAGAGAATTATGTAACTCTTCATTTTTTAATTAGTTTCATATATCTAAATAATTTTTGTATTTTGTGTTTGTATTTTAATTATTAAAGATAGAAAATTAATTTTGATTTATTTAAAATCGAGCTTAATTGATCCAAAAAAAAAGTAACAATTACGCCAAAAATTATATTAATTTTGATATTTGAAATTGTGTGTATTTTAATTAATCCACACCAAACTTAAATTCTATAGATTACGATTCAAATTTTAGGTTGCATCATCTCATGTGGAATGAAATGAAATGATTAAAATGAAATGAAATACTAATTAATGTGGAATATTAGTTAAGTGATTAGTGATTAAATTCATTAAGATTTTCAATTACGATAGGATGGGCTATAATGAAGTGGTCAATTAATAATCATCTCATTGAGAATTCTTGCATACATGATTAAAATCTTTTGGTATTAACTTTCTAACCTAAATTTAGTTTGTTAATCATACTACCTTTTTTTAAATAAAAAAAAAAAAAAGGTCATTGCTTGCCACCCTTATATGCGCTTTATGGATTGGTTATTTAGTCGATGTGAGATTCTTAACACATAATAATTTTAGAAGGCTAGAAGAGTTGTTTAAGTTTATAAAATTTATTTAGAAATTCTTCTTTTCTTTAAATTTAATTTAGTTATATTTAAATCTATAAAATTAAATTCGTAAATTTAATTTTTATTTTTCATTTATAAATGAATTTCACAAAAGTGGAATTCATTTATTTCAAGGGTAAGTTTTATATAATATTTTGGACGTTGTTTTTATAAGTTGAGTGTTTTAACCCTTGAAAATATGAACATTTAAAATACTAATTTTGATATGAGTTTGAGTTTGAGCTCTAACTTATAATTCCTACATGGGTGTATATATATATAAAATAAAATATTTAATTATAATAATAAAAATATTTAATAATTATTTTGGGAGACATTTTCCTCATGGGAGAAGTTGAGGATGGTCACATGAATGCTTGGATGAGATGCATTGATACACATCAAAAGACAGATCACATAATGTATTCATCTTCAAATCATTGTATTCTCAAACCCCAAGCAACCTTTCTTTCAAATTCCAATTCCAAAATTAACCCATCACTTGTAAATAACATTAATGTATTATCGAACACAATAATTAATTAAAACAGTATTTTAACCCAATCAAAACATTAAATACTATTTCAAACTCTCTTGCCGAACACAGCCATACAAAAATAGAGCATCTATGGTAACAAAGAATGATGATTTTTTAAAATTAATAGCTGAGTATAGGAGAGAAATGAATGTACATGCTTCAGTGTAAATGGATACTATCTTAAGTAACACATGTGGCTAACGACAACTCTCAGTTTATATGTCACCATATTATTCTTTAATTTGCAAGAAATATTTTTGTTTAATTAATTAATTAATTAATTAATTAATTATATTAATTTAGATGAGCAGTCTTTATCCTTTTTGACTAAGCCATATAAAGCCATTCTTCTTTAATATGTATATATATAGATACAAGCACCACATGAAGGTTTAAAACCCAAAACCTCTATTCTTTAAATAATACTATCAAAGAAGAAGAAAGTATACAAATACACTCTCTTTTTTTAAAGAAAAGAAGAGGGTTTTTCTTGCTTCTCTTTATAAATTAAGATCTGAAATCTTGATTTCCAGTTCACTTTTTGCGATCACATGCAAATATATAATGTGGGTCTGCTCAGCAATGGAGTAACCACAGCTTCTATAATCAAGTCACTGACACCATAAGCCAGCTACACCACTCTCGCTCTCCTACACATTGCCTTAACGTAACTCGAAAGCAAAAATCAAATATCATTAGCACAAACAAGCTATTCGTGTTCTTTTCGCAAAGGGTATATTTTCTTTATATATATACATATATATCAATCCAGCACCCATATTGTCACATATTACTGATATTTTTTCCCTTTTTTTTTTTTTTTTTTTTTTTTCTTTTTGTCTAATTTTGTTAAGTGTAATGGATGGTCTATCTTCTACAACTATTTTTCCGAGTACATTTCAAAGCGGTCAAGATGATATTACGAGTCAGCTTAATTTGGTATGGCAAGTATTGAAAGCGCCAATTCTTGTGCCGGTTTTGAAATTATTGGTGACAATGTGCTTAGCCATGTCAATAATGCTATTCATTGAAAGAGTGTATATGGGTGTTGTGATTGCTTTTGTAAAATTGCTTGGGAGGAAACCAAGCAAGAGGTATAAATGGGAGCCTATGAAGGATGATATTGAGCTTGGCAATTCTTCTTATCCTATGGTTTTGGTGCAAATTCCAATGTACAATGAAAAAGAGGTATTTCTTTTAAAAGTTTCCTAAGTGAAATATAAATTTATGTTTACATCTAAAATATTCATGTACTTACAAGCATTAGATTAGAATTATAATTATTAATTATACTTCATATCAATACTATTATTATTTATTTTCCATCCGTTAATTATATATGGACAAACATTTATTTTAGGCACTACGTTAAAGTTTGATTACTATTTGAATAATTGATGATGAGAAAAGCACATTGAAAATTTAATTATTAGAAATTATTAATTTTTGGGAAAAATATTAATCATTAAATTATTTTCAGTATAGATTTGATGTTTTTTACTTATTATGCTTAAAAAAATTTCTGAAGCAGTATGCAAAATTGAAGAAAGTAAGTTCCGAAGTAACATATTATATTTCTTTTAAAAGAGGTTTAAATTAACTTAATACCAAATAAACTCTAAATTCATATTTTCAATTTGATTAAAATAAATAAGAGATTATCATTTAAAAAAAAAAAAAAAGCAACTAACAGATTTGCAAATGCTAAAATTAAGTTATTTTCAAAAGAAAAGGAAAACAATGTAAGTTGAAGAAAATAAAATTATATATATGCAGGTTTATCAATTGTCCATTGGAGCTGCATGTGGGCTTTCATGGCCATCTGATCGGATCATAATCCAGGTGCTTGATGATTCAACAGACCCAGCTATCAAGGTATACATACCTAAACCTACTTCTTCTTCTTCATTTTTTTTTTTTTTTTTTAGAAAAATAAATAATAAAGGTAAATTAATTTGGTATTTACAGAGCTTGGTGGAAATGGAATGCCAGAGACGGGCAAGCAAAGGCATAAACATAAAGTATGAAATTAGGGACAATAGAAATGGGTATAAAGCAGGAGCTCTTAAAGAGGGAATGAAACACAGTTACGTAAAACAATGTGACTATGTCGCCATTTTTGATGCTGACTTCCAGCCTGAGCCTGACTTCCTTTGGCGTGCCATTCCTTTTCTTCTCCATAACCCACAAATTGGTCTTGTTCAAGCTCGTTGGAAGTTTGGTAATCTCTTTTTTACCGAACATTTCTAATTTAAACTGCTATATTAACAGCTATCAGCTAACAGCTAATCTATTAGCCGAGCAGACCCGTTAACTAATGACTATAATTTCTTCACGTTTTTGTTAATTGAAACTCTTTTTTAACTTGTTCTTGCTGTGGATTAATTTGCAGTGAATGCTGATGAATGCTTAATGACAAGAATGCAAGAAATGTCATTAGATTATCATTTCAAAGTCGAGCAAGAAGTGGGCTCTTCAACTTATGCTTTCTTTGGTTTCAATGGTTAGATTAATGTCTCTCTTACCTAACATATAATCAATTTCAATTTCTCTCTTAAATTTTATTGCATTGTTAGAAATTTTTTTATATATGTAGGAACTGCCGGTGTATGGAGAATTTCAGCTTTAAATGAAGCTGGTGGATGGAAGGATCGAACAACGGTGGAAGATATGGATTTAGCTGTCCGGGCTAGTCTTAAAGGATGGAAATTCGTTTATATTGCTGATCTTAAGGTATAGATATTTCTAGGGTCAAAGCCTGCAATTTAAATGAAAGTGTTAGTTGATGTGGTAAGAAACTTTTATCTCGGAAGAGTGAGAACACAAATTAGATCCTTGGAAGCACACTTTGCTCAGACGAGCTCGCAACCAAAAAGGATACGATGATACTCTATTGAAAAAATCTAAATAAGCGCAGACCTTAAGTTCTTAATTTGTTATCATGACTAATTTGAACAAGCAATTTATACTCCTAATTGTGCTATTAAAATCAATGCAAAGGTTGTGTTTTTAACTTTCTTATATGTATTAGGTAAAAAATGAATTACCAAGTACATTCAAAGCATACCGATACCAGCAGCATAGATGGTCTTGTGGCCCTGCAAATCTGTTCAAGAAAATGGCAATGGAGATAGTAAGAAATAAGGTATGTACTCCTTTCTTTTCTTTCTTCGCTTGGATATTAATTATGAGGTCTCTATTTATAAAATCTCTTATGTACTATTTAATGCAGAAAGTATCATTATGGAAGAAGCTGTATGTGATCTACAGTTTCTTCTTTGTTCGAAAGATCGTAGCTCATATTGTCACATTTCTATTCTATTGTGTTGTTCTTCCTGCAACTGTTTTGGTTCCTGAAGTACAAGTTCCCAAGTGGGGATCTGTTTATATTCCTTCAACTATCACTCTCCTTAATGCTGTTGGAACTCCAAGGTGCCTAATATTAAATTTTTAGATTTCTTTTATCGAGAAATTCTCAACCAAAAGATCATCTCTAGTTAGTTTTTAATACTTTTATAATTTTGCAGATCGTTACATTTGCTGATTTTCTGGGTTTTATTTGAGAATGTGATGTCTCTACACCGGACGAAGGCAACATTTATAGGTTTGGTGGAGGCAGGGAGAGTGAATGAATGGGTTGTCACTGAAAAACTAGGAGATGCTCTTAAGAGTAAAGGTAGTGCCAAAGCTCCAAAGAAGCCTCGTATTAGGATTGGAGAAAGGTAAGTTCATTAACTTGTTGGCGTTTTAAATTTATAATTGTTCACAAATCTTTTAAATGAATTAATTTATACTATTTTTTGTAAATTAATTGGAAATAAACCCATTTCGTAAATTTTAAATTAAAAGAAAAAGGCTTATTATAGCAATTCTTTTTCAAATAGATTACTTTACTATTATTTTCAAAAATTAGTTAGAAATGAACCCATTTAGTAAAAATTAAAATGAAAAAAATATGACCTATTATATTCTTCATTTTTTTCCAGTCACTCATCAAAAACTCACCTAACATATAAAAATCCATTCATCTCTCATCAATTGCAAAAAATAATTGAATTTAACATTAACCAAATGGGTAATAAATTTTCAAAATTAGGGTAAAATTTTTCATTTTGAAAATTTGTATATATAGTTCTAACTTTATTTTTAAAAATATTTATGTTTCCCTATATTATTACAAGCTTTTAGAATATGGAGTTGACATTGGCTTATTTAATTTTTGGAATATATACAGAATCCATTTGCTAGAGCTTGGTGTTGGAGCCTATCTCTTCTTCTGTGGGTGCTATGATTTTGCCTTTGGAAAGAACAGCTACTTCATATACCTCTTCCTACAATCTATTGCCTTCTTTGTTGCAGGAATTGGCTATGTTGGAACCTTTGTCCCCAACTCTTAGCCAAAAAACAAAAAGAAAAAAAAAAAGTACTCCTGGCCAAAATTTGTTTCTCAAATATTTATTATTTGTCAAAAAAATTTATCATAATGGTCCTTTGAAGGCTTCCTCTTTTTTTTTTTTTTTTTTTTTTTTTTTCTTTTTATAATTTTTTTTGTTTACAAAAAGAAATGCTGTTCATTCTTTAGTATTGAACTAAGGGGAATTTCTGTTTATTAGTTGATAACTGAAAATTATTGGTACTATTGTGTAGCAATAGTATATGGGGTTTGGCATGGAAGGAACGGGGTGAGACATAGTTTTAAAATGTATTGTTAGGATATAGGGAATTGGATTTTTTTTTTTTTTTTTTTTTTTTTTTTTTTTTTTTTTGGTAATATAAATGAAATGTGAAAATGTTGCTTAAATTGATATGAAAAATACTATACATTACTTGCTCTCTCCCTATCTTTTTGTTGCTGTTCTTTTGCAAAACTTGAAATTTTGAATATTTGTCTTTTAACTAATTGAAGAAATTAGAAATTTAAATTTTGAGCATTCCCACATCAAACATGCATGACAATTAATAATTAGCTATACATAATAAAATAATAAAAAAGAACATATGGGTCTAATTGTCAAAAAAATTGATTAAAAACTAACGTTTTGAGTATTCAAAAACTAAAGTTATAACGCTATAATTAATAAAAGCTAGTTCAAAAGCTGTCACCCAATATAGTCTAATTATAGGAATTTTGGAGCTTGCCTTGCTCCAAGTTTATGGAAAAGAATGAGAATGGGTATAGTAGAAACATCTGCAGAAGAGGAAAAGACAGAGAGAGAGAGAGACTTTCAACAGATACTTTTATTCTGAGAAAGGCAAAGTAAGCTAGAAACAGTAATACCAAACCTGACCATTTTGATTATGAAATAATCTGTCAATATTGAATGTTTACCAATTACAGTATCCAAATAGAATCTCCAGAGAAAGGTCAAATAATTTGCAAATGTTAACACAAAAACTCAAATCTCAGACCATAATGGTATTAGCAGAAACTGAGAACAATCAAGTATATGCAATCTTGCCAAATCCTAGTATACCCTCCATTTTTATTTAACATATGAACATTGACCAGTATATCACATGCTATCAATTCTACAATATGTAAAAAAGTATAGTTGATGGCAGACCAAAGGTGAAACAAAGACGCAATTTTGATAAGACAGGCATCGGAAAAAATTATTGATTGGGAAAAAAAACAATATAGAAAGAACTTTAGCTCATTGTAAAGGAAAGAAATTTAAAACACCAAGATATAAATTTACTAACTTGATGTATAGGCTGAATTTAAAACTTGTAAAAGAAATCCTGAAACCTACAAAACTTTAGCAAAGCCTATTTGCTTGAGAGTTGCTGCACCAACTCCTTTGTAACTTGTGATAGAATCTAGTTTAGCTGAAAATCTAACAGCATGAAAAAAACTGAAACTCCCTGTAGCATTATTTTGACTGATCAACAGGGGTGAAATTATTCTATGAACCACACCCAATTTCTAGATGTTCAGTTTCTGATAATTTTGTTCTGAGGTCTCCAATATGTCGTAATGACCATATCCATGAAACAGCACGTTAATGGGATTCACTTGGTCTTTCCGATACTCTTCACCGTAATTTGCTATGTTTACCAAATTACCTGATGTCCTATCGATCATGAAGACTGATACCATAGTCCTGAGACATTGAGTGACAAGACTTGTCAATTGTTGAAGTCAGAAGTAAATCAAAAAGAATTCAAGCATAGCAGGCAAGTCCAATTACCAGGATCACAGCATTTTTGAAAAATTGATTAGAATGACAGAATATATTTGTTTTGACATTATTTCATTGGAATAACAGAATTCTATTGCAAAGTTCAAATTCTAGAACACAGCAAATTTAATTCAAGTCCTGAAACTTGAGGCATTTAACTTTGGCTCCATAGTGGTGAACATAAAATACAATCAGATAAAAATATAAGTGAGGAGCCATCTAAAGATTATATAAAGGCTTGGCTACAAGAATAGGTATAAACTGCTCTATATTCATGTTATGGCAATATAAGCATATCAAAATAAGAAGGAAAAGTTTAAAACTAACTTCAAAACATGAGAAGCCATCAACAGCTCAGGTTCTCCACCCCATGCATAAGGTTGTTGGATTCTCTCGACATATGCATCAAAATCGCCTTCTATAAACCTAAATTGATTTCATAACCAGAGGGAAAAAAAAATGAAATAAGGATCATTTGAAGCAACTATGTGTTAGCAATTGACAGAGAGCTTGCAAATTCCAAAAGTGCAAAGCTTACCATTCGGATTCTTCCCGCCTCTTTAAAAGCTCATCTACCACCTATAAAGTCCATGTAATTAGCAACGGCACAAGACCTTTCATACATAAAGTGCAAAAGTGGAATTTCCAATCAGCATTAAAACTCACTTGAGCTCTTAGTTCATCAGCAAGTTCTCTCTGGCGATTTTCATCAGGGGCTTCTTCTCCACTTCTCAAACATGCCCCGTGAGCTATTGCTCTAAATAGACATCTCCCATCAGCCAGTACTCCTGCACCACCTTCTTCTTAGATTCTATACATCCAAAAAATTATGCATCCATCCCATCTATTTATTATTGAACCATATAAGGGCACACCATGTAAGAAAGTGGATTCCAATCGAGATTGTTTGGATTGGTCAAATGTGAAATCCATGAAACTTCAATTCCAAACATCTAAAGTCACTCCAATCTATATCATAAATTTTGTAATTGGAAAAAAAAAAAATCATTGCTATTAAAAAATACTAACGTATCTCCGCAAAATAGAAGTTGAAATTTCGGAAATTATAGATTCTCTGTAAATGACATCATAAAACATTAAAATCAAATTCAAAAATGAGAAAATCTTTCAATTTTGGGAATTATAGATTCTCTGCAATTGACATCATCAAACATATTAGAATCAAACTCAAAATTGAGAAAATCTTAATTACAGTTTCTTATTCAAAAATGAGAAAATCTTATATTTCTTAGAAATTAAGCTACAGAATTCTTGAATATGGTATATCTTTTTCTTTCTATTTATCTTTCATGATTTCCTTCCAGACTGATATAAGGGCATTTCTTTACCTGCTAGTTTATGGAGTTTTTGCTGGATATTCTTTATTTGGAGGACTAACTAAAAGTAATTAGAAAATTTATCAGAAAATATTTCAATACTAAAAACGAAATGATTTAATAAAAAACACTGTTTACTTTGGTAATTGAAAATTCAAAGGATTCCTGAAAGTTAAATCCATTAAAAACAGAAAACAAACAAATTTAAATTTTTAATATAATTCTGTGGCAGTAACATCATCAACATTAACATGAAATTTGTAGAGTTTGTAAATTGCAATCAGATAGATAGTCCATCTCAGGAATTAAATTTAAAAAAAAAAAAAAAAAGCCAATTTTTGAAAGTTTCGGGAATTATATATTCTCATTGGTAATATCATCAAACACCCGAAAATCCAATTTTCAATTTTTTAAAAAATTATCAGAATTTTTTTGTATTAAAAAAAAAATCAAATGATTATATTTCATAGTTTAATGAAATAATCGCAAGTCCAAAAATTAATGAGTAGAATTTTGAGAGATAATTGATTAAACTCACCTGTAACCTTGAAATTAGCAGAACTGTCACGATTGAAATCAATCCCATTCGAATTAGTATCATCACTACCGTTACTGTTATCTTCAGCAACCACCACGCTCTCGTTATTAACGTCCGTCCCAATTCCAATTGGCGCAAGCCATCCGCGAACTCCAAACAACAACCAAGCTGAGTCAGGCCGATGTAGCCATCTGGCCGGCCTTGCATCCCAGGCAACATTCCATGATCCTTCGCCTCTCGGTTCAGCCAACAGTCTCTTGACATTACTATTTTTCCTCTTAAACCCTGACGGCCGGATCAGGTGCCATATGTAGGCGGTACCTCCATTGGAACCGCCAATTCTATGGGCAGTAGAGTGGTGGCGCTGGCGATTGGAGATGGAGAAATCAGCGATATGTAAAGGAGCTTGCAAGCAGCGATTAAAATGAGCAACAGAAAAGGAGTGAGAGTTGAGGATCCAAGGCTTAGAGCGCGCACAAAGTACACCAAGCATATCAGTGATGGTTGATGCTATCTTGCGCTGGCAAGTTATGGCCTTTCTTAAACTACGCACCATAAGCCATAGCTGAAAAAGCTGAATGCTTTTTTTTGCGAAGGTACAAAGCAGAGCGCATTAGAAAATGGAAAAATATCAGAAAGTTAGCGTAGAGTTAGACGGCGAACCATTTTAGGGAAGAGAAATGTTGTGTGGGGTCCACGAGAAAGCTGGGGCAGCTGCCACTGCCATTTGAATGAGTCGAGAGAGTCTCCAATCAGAGCTTTCCATTTCAAGTTATTTTATTTTTTTCTAATTTTCTACCAGGAAATTAATTAAGTTAATTAATTGCTTAATTATGCAAATATATTTATTAACATCGTTATTCGAAAAAGGAAAATGCAAAATACCCTAATATAGCATGCATCCTCACAAGAAATATTAGGTTTTAAAAGTTAGTTTGATATTATTATCACTCACGAGATATTTTTGTTTTGAAATTATGCTTCCTCCGCCTCCATTTTGTTTGTTTGCTTGTTATTTTTCTTTTAAATTTCTTAAAATATTTATAAGGTTTTTAAATTTATATATTTAAATAATTATTTCTCCTATAATGATATTTATGATTATTTATTAAATAGATGACTTTTATTAATATCTTAATGAATTAAAAAATAAAAAAGGACAAAATATTTTTATCAACTAAATTTCTAATATGCATATTTTGTCCAACCATGCAAATAAAATGGAATGTAAGGAGTATATAAGATAAAGACAGACCTTCATTAGGGAATCGGAGGACCATGGCCTAAAAAAATTGAAAATTTTCTTCAAAGTTTTACCTAATTTTTTTGTTTTTTTTCTTACTTAATTTGACAGTTAATATGTAAATCAATAATTTAGTCAAAGATTAGATATTTTTACATCGCTAAATATATAAATTCACCCATAAACTTTATTGTTTAATCCCGTGACACTCTCAATTTTTATTTTATTCATCAAGCGCTTCAAATTATATTTATTAAACACTTCAATTTACAAATCATTTTATTAAGCTTTTCAACTTACAAAATCATTTTATTTAGCTTTTTAACTTGCAAGATTAATTGAAAAATGTGAAAATTATTATTCTAAAAATTATACTAGCTACATATTAAATTAATATTTTACACATAAAAAAACTTTGAAAATTACAATGATTCAATCAAAGGAATAAGTGGACTTTTTGTATCGTGTTAGTTCATATTATTGTTTTATGTATTAAAAATGAATTTTCTAGAATTTGACTTCCTATGACCAAAGGATTTAATTTTACATTTGAAAGATAATTTTATATTTGAAAGATAGACGATAGTATTATCTTTTTTTTATTATTAGGAATGGATTTTTAGCATTTAACTTGGTATGACGGAAGGTTGAGAGAATGCTTAGATAATTATTATTAATGTGAAAGATATATAATATTATCAAAATTTACAAATTTAAACGTAATAATCATATCCTTTTATATATATATTCGTTACGTTTTCAAATAAATAAATAAGAAAGAAATAGAAAATAAATTCAAAGAGCATTAAAAAAACTATAGTTCAGCACTTAAGCAATTAAAAGTAAAATAATAATCAAAATAATTGACTTTTTATTTGTAATTATAAGTTAAATGGACTACAAAATATTTTATATTTTACATTTTAATTATTTATTTAAAAATAAAATAATTATTAATACGTTAATCAAAATGCGGTTTGATAAATCCATCATCTCACGTGTTTGTAGGGTTACGTGCACATGGAAATCTGGAGTGGCTTTTGTTGACAGGGAGCGACGATAGCGTAGAATGAAGGATGATGATGCTTAATGCAGCCGCTTCGTTCGACCAATAAAACAGTGGGATATGAGACAAGAGAATCTTAGATTGACCTCTTATTTTTATATTTAAACCGTGGTGACCTGATTTGGAGGTGGCCGGTTCACTAAACCGGTAAATTCAGTTTAATCATGGGCTATAGTAGTTTCTAATTGGCAAGGTTGAAAATTGAGATTGAAATTGGTTCTCACAGTTTCGATTTCGATCTACTTCTCCGTCCTTTTCATTTTTCTTTTTTACTGAAATTGATCAAAATTATTATTTTATTATTTTTTAATAATTGGTTCTCTCAATTATTTTTTTATTCATTATATTTATATATCTTATTAGTATAAAATTTTGATTGCTAATTTTCTGATTTTGTTGAATTATATATATAATAATTATTATTAAAATAAGAAAAAAAATTATTTTGAAGCTCTTAAATAACTGCAGTTTCACATTGACTATTTTTTATTTTTTTTTAATTCCAATAAATTTGTTTATGTTAAAAATAAAAAGATTCATGAGAAATTTATGAAAGGCAGTTAAGAATATATTTGAAAATTATACCATTTAATGATAAGATTTGAGAAATTGAAAAGAATGAATAGTAAAAAAAGTTAAAAAGTATTAAGGCATGGGAAAACACTGTTGCTATAACAGTATTTTCCCCACTCAGTCTCTCTATTTCTTTTTTAATTACATTTTTAATGAATAATCATAAAGGTTATCATGAAAAAAAATAATTTTTTACATATACAAATTTAAAAATCTTAGCAAAAAAAAAAGGGACGAAAGGGTATTTTTTCTATATTTACCTTATGTACATGACCAATAATTATTACTTTAATATAATGATTTTCTTACATAAATAGTATTGAATTAAGGGTAATATAGTCAATTTACTCAATAATTTATTGTAATTTAGACAAATTTAATATTTTTTAAGATACGTGAAATTCCAAATGTAACAAGTATTATGAAATAGAGGTAATATTATGATTTTTTTACATAATTAATATCCATAATGCTATCTATTAGTTAAAATTATTATGGATAAATTTAATAAATATAAATTATCATGCATAAAATTTTATTAGGTAATATTATATTATATTATTATGTCAAAATTTTTAAAACTATATTTATAAATATAAATTTATGATAATTAATTTAGGAATCATACCGGACTTTGCGCTGGTATGTAACTGAAGAAAGATGCATCATTGTTTTGTGCGACCATATTGATATGATTGGCCAAATTTGCCAATTGCTTTAATTTCTTTCTATTCCTTATTGTGGGTAGGTGAAGGTGTCGTCACCAAATTGTTTGTTGTTTGATTTCTACTTTTGTCTTTTTGCCAAATTTAAAGTTCAAAATTACAATAAGGTCCTAAGCTATTTAATATGATATGAGAATTATTATCCAAAGATGTATAATTAATATTAGGTCCTAAGTTACCAAATATTTTTGTAAAATTTTTTTCTAAATTTTTAAAAATTTTTCTCTTGATTTTTTTTTTTTTAGATATTAAAAAATACTAATCTCTTTCGAATTATATAGCATAAAATTTTTTTTTCTACTTAAATAAATACGTTTTTTGAAATCTAACTTGTGTTTCGTTCTTATTAGAAAGCAATGGAAATGGTTACAAAGCATATTTGGTAGCATGTGATTTTCATAAATAAAGAAACTTATTTATAAATAAATTATATTAATAAAATTTTAGAAATACGAAAGAAAGAAAACGTTGCTTCACGTAATTACTAATTCAATTAGGAGAATCATCAACTACCACCGTGTAAAAATATGCGGTTGTTTGGGTGGAACACGTGGACTCACAATAACAACTCGTTCTTCTTAGAGCTGTGGAAGTCTAGACGAACTCACAAACTGCAACCTATGATAGTGAAAGACCTGTCATTTTAAGATAAACATCATCAACGTAGTCATGTGGCTCTCATTTGCCTTTTGTTTTGTCTATCACGTTTCAATTCAAATCAAGATGGCGTTTGAATTTAAATTCAAGCTTAATTATATTCAGTTTCAAAATTTATTGAAACTTATTGAGTTTTAATATTTATATATATATATAATATTTTTTATTTTTACTCGAGCTTTGAGTTTTAAAACGAACTCGAATTTGAAATTTTTTAAATTGAATTCGAGTCTCTAATTAAATTTGAATTCAAGTTTGAGTTTAAAATTTACAGGCTCATTAAGTTTTCAGTCAAGTTAAATTTCTATTAAGTCGAGCCTTGAGCTTGACAGGTTTAAGTTCGGCTTATTTCATTTATTTCTTTAATCATATGATATTATGTAAGTCATAAACTTAATTATAGAACTAAACTGATTCAGATTAATTTTAATTTTAATAAATAAAATAAAAAAATTTCAGTTTTGGCATAGTTTAAAAATAAATTTAAATCTCCTAAAAATAGCTAAAATCTAACAAACTGAATAGAATTGGTTTGATTCTGTTAAATTTGCATTTTGAAAAATTTCGATGTTTTAATTTTTATTGTTTTGGTCAAATTTGAACCATATTGACTTAATATTATTAATATTTTTTTTTAAAAAAAGAATATACTTGACAATTTATTTATTAATAAAAAAAAATTAAATTACTTTAAAGAAAATAACTTCTAAAAATTTTTTTAGAAATGTGACTGATGTGTTACAAGGACTAAAAACATGTAAAAACACGTATATCTGAATGTTAATCATCAATCACCATTCCTAGTCAAGATTACCACCATCAATTATCGGTAACCATCACTATTTATTATTTTTAATATAATTTTTTTATCACATTTAAAAATATAAAAAAGTTTATAATTTTAAATATATTTATATTACTATGTTTAATATTTTATCTTTTGTTTAACTAAAATTTTAAATGTGTAATAATTACTTTATAAAAATAAATAATACATTATACAAATAATAAAAAAGCTACTTTATTCAAAAAATTTTACTTTTTAGTAATTTTTGATTTTCAACAAACTCATTTACAAATTTGTACAATTGGATCCTACAAATAATTATAAAGGCATTAAGGTCTGGTCCTAGTCCTAAAAAGAGGTTGTTTAAATGGAGTTTTGTTTGGTTCATGAAAAGTTGGAAACTTTTCCCCTTATAATTTGCTTTGCTCTCTTTGCATATACATGCGCACACACACAACTTTGAGGCAACCTTAAAAGCAAACATCTATTCAATCATTAAACTACAATTATCATTTCAATGATTGAGATTTGCTTCTTAATCTTGAAGAGGAGGCATTTGATTGTTGGAACCTCGCAGAAGAATATATTGAAAAAGTTAAATTTCGCTGTTTGGTTAATATTTTTTAAAGAAAATTAAATTTTTGTGTATCGCTACAATCCCACGAGAAAGTTTTTTTTTTTTTTTTTTTTTTTTTGCTACAATCACGAGAAAGTTTTTTTTTTTTTTTATTTTTTTCTGATTTTCAAAAATGCGTTGAGACCAAAGAAATAGATTCTCATACAAAAAACAAAATAAGACATTTTTAAATTTTAGAATGACATTTTATTGTCATAATTGAAAAACTTCTATTTGAATAATTTCAACTCCTTATAATATTTATTTTTGGAATTCTACTGTTGCTAGAAAAATAATTTTATATAAACCCAAACATCGATCAAAAGTTGCTTAATTATCAAAATCCTAATGAGATCTTTATTTAATGTATGTTTTGATTTTTGTAGAAAAGAAATACTAAAAAATCAAAAATATATTTTTTAAAAAATATAATGGACGTTTATAGGTTCAATCTTAAGCTCGAAGTCAATTCAATTAAATTTATTTTTTTTTTTTTTTTTTTTTTTCTGATTCAAATGGTGAGAAAATTAGATCTCAATAAAAAAAAAAAATAAGACATTTTAAATTTTAGAATGACATTTATTGTCATAATTGAAAAACTTCTATTGATAATTCAACTTCCTTATAATATTATTTTTGGAATTCTACTTTGCTAGAAAAATAATTTTTTATAAACCAAACATCATCAAAAGTGCTAATTATCAAAATCCTAATGAGATTTTATTTAATGTATGTTTTGATTTTTGTAGAAAAGAAATACTAAAAATCAAAAAATATATTTTTTAAAAAAATATAATACGTTTATAGGTTCAATCTTAAGCTCGAAGTCAATTCATTAAATTTAAAAAGATTATTTTTCTTGGCTTACCTTCAGTTCTTACATGGTCCATTTGACAAAATTAACTGTTTTAATCGTTATTAGTTTTTTTAATAACGTTTAGCTGTTAGCTGTTTGAGTAGTTTTTCATGAAATGCTAAAACTAAACTTTACATGAATTAACTTTTCACAAGATATTACAATAATCTCTAAAAACTAGTCCAAATGTTACGTCACTAAATAACTTTTTAAATAACGTTTAGCGTTTAACATTTTAACAAGTCAAAACGTCAAAAACTATTTAAAAGATTATTGTCGAACAAAGTAATAATGTGATTTGTGGCTAGCTACTCTTGTATCGTCTATAAGACAACCACCACCTTCCAATAGTCTGCACTTAAACCTACCCCATTCCAATCTAACCTAAAATGTCTTTTTCTTTTTCTTTTTTTTCTATTAAAAAGGGTACAAAGGAACGGTTGAACCACACACATTTTTAATGGCCGGCCCCCTTATTCTGTTCTTCCCCAATTCCGTACTTGGGCTTTCGCAGTCCAAAATCGACTTTATCTTCTTCAATAGACTTTTTCTTTTATAGTATAAAAATTAAACAATTTATATTTTATAATAGAGAATGTTGCGCACTTAAGATGGTGAATGATTTCTAAAAAATTGAAGGTTTGATCTATAAAAAAAATTCATAAAAAGATATAATAATCAATCTTAAAACGATAATGATTCCATATCTAAAAGAATACGAAGGTATTTATAGTAAAAAATATATTTATATTATAAAAACATAAATTAATTTAAAAATAATTCATTTTATTGTTCAAAAAATTTTGTCATTTTCAACTGAATGGTACTTATTTATTTATTACAAATCACTCCAATAGAGAGAAAGGGTAACATGCCAATGAGGTGGTGATCTGATTGGTTTTCTCATTTTTGTAAAAAGTGTGAGGTTTTGAGTTCAAGTCTTTTCGATCATATTTGTTTTCATGAATTTGATGAGTTAAAGAGAAGGTTACCCCTTGTTACGTAGCTTGCAGTTTAATTTTGACCTATAAAAGCCTTAAATGAATTAAAAAAAGAGAACACTTGATATCTTTTACTCCTCACATAAGTGAGAATAACAATCAGACCACGTCTGATTGACAGGTTTTTCAATTCTTTAATATTGGAATTTCAATAGTTTTATTAAAAATATATTTTTTAATTCGAACATAAAAACACGTCTACAAATGAAGGATTAGATTTTTTTTTTTTTTTTGAAAAGAAATCAAACTAGAAATTTTATTAAGTGGAAACTCTATACAAATATGAGATATAAATCAATATGTTTTTACATTTTTGTATAAAAAGTCTAATAATAAACCGCTTCGCAAAAATATAAAAAAAAAAACACAATCTCATTTGAAATAGCTGACCGAATTGATAGAGTATAATATATGCAATAGGAGATCGCTTGTAGAGCTTATTTTTTACTTGGTGCACCTTTGACCTTTTGGCCTATATACTAAAGTAGGCATTTTGTGATTTTTAAATAGAGAAATATATCCTTAAATAATTAGGAAACAAAATCTATATTCTTGAATAACGTATAGATTCCAACTATCATTATGTAGTTTTCAACCCCATAAGGAAGTAAAGAATTCTACTTTAAAATCTTATGCCAACAAATAAACTTTACTTTCCTTAATTGGTTATTAAATACTAATAATTATGACTTCTTCTCACTAATTATCTTTCTACTACGCAAATTCAATGTTATACCTTAATTGTAAATAAAACAATTTTTTATATGAAAGGCTTCCTATTTCTGATCACTTTTTTCAAGATTCAAATTTTTTGAAAGTTTTATCTTGGTTTAGTTGTGATTGTAAGGATATTTTGAATGAGATTTATCATGGCTCTGTTGTTTTCGCTAAGAGATCAACAAATCGAGTTGCCCATTATCCTGTAAGAGTGCGGTTGATTCTGGGTTTAGTTTTCAGGAGCGGGATCATGTCCCTTCTTTATTCCTTCGTGATATATTTTCTCTTGATCCAATCTAGTTTTCATTTGAGTGTTTTAATAAAATAATATTGAATTAATAAAATTAAAGTAATTAAATTAATAAAGTTGCAAATTAATTAAATAAATAAATAATATTCAAAATTTGAATAGCAAATTAGCAAGACAGGAAAAAAAAAACATATTTTTATTCTTAAATTTTTTATGCAGACAATATTATGACAAAAACATTCAAAATAAGATTAAAAAAAGGTATTATTATAATTTTTCTCTTGAAAAATGAATAAATAATTTTTAGAACTAACTATAAAGAGATGACAACAATAACTTGTTAATCAATCTAAAAAATTATAGACATATTATTACCTTGCACTCATATGATATGCAAGTACTTAAAATTTCATAATTAATAAAATTGTGCCACGTATAAATTATGCATCGATTGAAATAGTTTTTTATTCATACATATTTTTTAGAAAAGACACGTATATTTCATAGAATAAAATATTAGTATTGTAATCTTATAAACTATAAATAAATTATAAGATTCAAATATACATATTAAATCATATCATTGTTGATTCATTTTTGGGCCGTTAATTTCAACATTACTACTCAATTTAATTAGCCATATAAAAAAATTAGAGTTTAAAATTCTTGTCTTTTGAAAAACCCAGTGAAATATTTCCTATTAAAAAGAAAAGAGACAAAATTGCAATAATTTTGAAAATTTCAATTGGATAAAATTATTTTCATATATATATATATATATACACACATGTGTGTTTTTTAATATTGGAGAACGAAAATTTAAAATTGAATCTATTGTCAAGCTGTATATATACTTATTACTAAATTATACCTTACAATGCAAACGTGTATTATAGTGAATAAAAAAACTTTATTTTATTTACTTGTAGTAAAAATAAATGAAGCCATAGATAGATCTTTTAAAAGTAAATTAAAAAAATTTTCATAAAAAATATAATATATCGTGTTTGTAACTTTCCATGTGATAAAATAATATTCTAAAAGTTTGGAGGGCCATGGCCGCCTTAGACCCATAAATATTATGTTCAAGCACGTAGTTGCAGAAAAAAACAAGACCACGCTTTATTGCATGAATGCATTATAAATAAAATATAATTATTTAAATTAGTAATTCAATGATCGAGCAGATAAATTTTTCAACGTGCATGGAAGATAAAGCAAATACGTGAATTTCATGCAAGGTTGACAGGGGGCACTTCAGTTTTGACAATCATGGGTTTTATTATTAATTTAAAAATAAATAAATAAATTATATTAGTATGTTCACCTCTTTTGATAATCTGGGCACCTCTTAGATAGTTTTGGCACAAACTACAAGACAAAGAAAGTCCCCTAGGGCTAGGCTAGACTTTTTCCAGTACAAGTCAGTCACGTGTTTAGGTCATGCATAAAATTCCAAAACACGCGTTACAGGCAAGGCCGGTATATCACGTTTAGTACTATGACAATGAAGAAAAATACCAAAATAACCCTGACAGTGATTAAAGAGTTAATTAATAGTTTTTTTTGACTGAATAATTAATTTTTTTGATAATTAATAATTAAGGGTTAATTACACAGAAATGGAATTTCAGTGTCAGTTTGCATATATAAAATATTTGAATATTATATACTTTATTTATATAATAATAATAATATAGTATTTAAATAGAAATATATTGTGTACTTAATTTTAATTTTTGAAGAGACAAGGAGGGTGCATTGAACATAATAAATTTTCATGTATAGGAATAATTTTTATTTGGAAAATAGCACCCTGGCAAATGGTAACCTACAAGAAAAGCTACCGATTACAAATGAGTAAAAAGGAATTTAGATTTATATGGAAAGCTATATAAGAAACCTTCAATTTCAATATTATATAAAAGGAATTAAAAATTATTTATGTAATAAAGAAAAATAATTAGTTATTGTATAAAAGACATTTCATATTAATTTATATTTTCTCTGTTTCACTCTAAGTCTCAATTTATAAGTTTCTGTGTTCATCTCATTTGTCATTTTAAAAAATTAAGTATTAATTATTTTTTAAAACTTTACTCTTAGCACTTGTTATCTTCATTAAATTACTATTTTTATAAAGATATTGATGATTGCTTTTCTCCTTTAATTAAAGATACAGTGAATACTAAGCACCGGTTTTGTAAAATTAGTTATTAATTATTTTAGTAGCGTTTAGCTGTTTGAGTAGTTTTTTATAAAATATTAATAGCTAAACATCACAAGTGTTTACCTTTTATAAAATATTACTGTAACCTCTACAAGCTAGTCCAACGCTATATTATCGAATACTTTAAAAAAATAGAGTTCAATGAAAAAGCTAAAAGCTATTTAAAAATTATTTTAAGACAACTTTAAAAAATTGATAAAAGGAAAATTTAATCTATTACAACCATTTTTTTTTAAATTGGCATTATTCAATTATTTTCTTAACTATAAAAGCAAATAATTTCATTATTGTATGATTAAGTCACATCTAAACATTTGCTATACTTATATGATAATTGATTTAAATAGAAACAGATATTGTACTTGTAATTTTAATTTTATTTGGCAAGTTATTTTTGACTTAATTTCATTTGGGAAATGGTAACCTACAAGATAAACAACCTATAAATGGGTCAAAACAAATCTAAATACATATAGAAAGAGGTATAAGAAACCTTCAATTTGAATATATTATAAATTGAGTATGGAATAATGCATGTTATACATATAAATAAATATAGATATTTGCAGTTAGTCGTTGTCATCAGCTCTATCTCTCTTAATTAGACCAAACCACAAAAGAACTGAAAATCAAAATTAATATTTTTTTTTGAAATCGAGCCGCACCAAAGTAAATTCGGAAACCGAATTAAACTGATTAGTTCAATCAAACAGTTCAATTTTACTAGTTGTTTTATAATAACAAATTCAAAAATTGAAAATTGAAAACATAAAAAATGAAAAATCGAAGCCGAAAACTGAATAACCAAAACAAAATAGAAAGTAATTAAATATAGTTCGGTTTTCAATTTTTTCTACATAAGTTGTCATTCATGGAAAGTTAATTTTGATTAGAGAAGGGGCAACTGGCAAATGGTAACCTACAAGATACACAACTTTACAAAAAGGTGAAAGGGAATTTATATATATATATATATAAAGAGAGGTTAAGAAACCCTCAATTTGATTATTATTCTAATCTGAGTTAGGAATTAGCAACGTGTTAATTTTTGGACCAGCAAATTACTGGTTCTATAAATGGCATTCCATATCAGCTATATTGAAAAATTAAATTATATTTTTCCTATTTCACTTTTAATTATCACTTAATTTTTTAAAATTCTTATATACTATTTTAGATGATAATTAAAATGAGACAAAAAAAAATATATTAATATTTAAATAAGAAAAAAGAAATAATATATTAACAAACTATATGATTTTATATTTTTAAAATTTATATTTATAAACAGAGAGAGTAATAAATAAAATAATGTCACGTCATATATTAAAGAATGGCGGGAAGGAATGTAGAAAATTTTAAAACAGAAAGTGAGATGCAATAAGGTGGGGCCCAAAGTGCCCAGTGTATAAAACATAAAGAGGGTGCCCAAAGCAGTGCATGCATTTTAGTGAAAAAATATATAATATACAATATATATATAATCACTGTTTGGTTTCTTCTCCTCTCTCTCTCTCTCTCTTTCTCTACCTTCTATCCCTCTCTTTCCTCGCTTGTTTAACATATAGACAGACTGGGTTTTTCCGGCATTGACTCGTTTAAGAAGGCTGAGCTGACACAGTGACAGATCGGTGAGCTCTGGTGTAGATGAACATGTTATTTTACCATTTCTTTTAATTTTCTGTCTTATTTTTCAAATGGGTAACCAAAAACAGTGGTTACGTTTCTTCTTTGCAATCAAAAGAAAGATTCTTTTGGAGTGTTTTGGTATATAGTTTTTAATGGGTTTACATAATAATTTAAAACTGATTAAAATTCAATCAATTTATGCTGATTCAGCCAATCTTGTTCTGTAATGCTTTCTTCTTCTTCTTTTTTTTTTTTTCTTCTTTTGTTTTCAATTAACTACATGTTTCAATATCAGTAAATAATATTAGCTAGCTGTCTGTTTTAATTAGTCGTTGAGAAATATCTGGAAAATAATATCCCTGCATTTATCATTTGGATGTTTTCTTGTACTTTCCAACCTGAGTTTTTCTTTCTCCCTCATTTTCCCTTTAATTTTAATTTTACCCTTTTCTTTTTGATTTGGTAGTTTGCTTTATTAGGTAATAGTTTGGTTTTTGACTAAGAAAATATGTATTGGGTTTTTGGCAGGATGGTTTCAGGCAATGGGGTAGGAGAAGATAGAGAAAAAGACAGAGGTTTGCTTAAATCTTGAAAATTTTGGCAATTCAGTGGAAATTTGAACAAAAAAAAAAAAAAAAAAAAAAAAAAAAAAAAGTTTGCTTTATTAGGTAATTAGTTTGGTTTTTGACTAAGGGAAGAATATGTATTGGTTATTGCAGGATGGTTTCAGCAATGGGGTAGGAGAAGATAGAGAAAAAGACAGAGGTTTGCTTAAATCTTGAAAATTTTTGGCAATTCAGTGGAAATTTGAACAAAAAAAAAAAAAAAAAAAAAAAAAAAAAAAAAGAAAAAGAAGAAGAAGAAAGAAAGAAAGAAAGAAAGATTGGTTGAATGGATTCGAGGATCAATTTAGGAGAGGGAATTCATATCCCACAAGATAAAGAATTCAAGTATGTGAATTCTTGGGTGCCAATAACTCCAGAAAAGCCAATTCTTACAACAAGATCTAATTCGATGCCAATGGAAAGACATGGGAGCCAACTGGGCAGGGGGAATTTGCAAGAACTGGCTGGATTTCCCAGTGGATATATACAGCAAGTATCAGATTATAGCAGAGCAGCTCAACATTTAGGCCAATTTGGTAGCAATGGGAATTTGGTACAGAGGAATAGAATGATAAATCAAATTGCAGGGTCTTATACACAGGCACTGAGAAGTGAAAGTGCAAATTGGGATGCTAGTTGTTCTTTAACAGATCTTCTGGCGGCTGCAGCACCTCTTCCCGGTGCAAATAGAAGCTTAAATAGAAGCATGAGCATGACGGCAGAAAGGCCTTTCATTCCAAATTTACATTCCCATTTTAATAGCTCTAGCCAGACAAAATATGTAAACCAAACTCACTGCTCGAGTTCAAACATGTTCACCGGTCATAATAGCTTATATCAGATGCCTCAATGTAAGTGATTCTATCTTTTTTTTTTTTTTTTTTTTTTTTTAGTCTTTTTTTTTTTTTTTATTTTTTTTTGCAAGGAATATTACTTTATCTATCAATGATATGAAAATTAGTTGGAGAATCACTTTGATGCTCAAAGTTATACGGGAAAAAATTAATAAGAACGCTAGAATATTAGTTCGATTTATCTTGAAATTTACTGCATTTTTATCCTAGATAAATCTCACCGTAGCAATCCTCATAATCTAAGCTAATTAATACAAAGGAAGGAAAATTGTAGCAATTTAATTCAAAGCCCTCAGTAGTTTAGGTAAACTGAGTGTAATTTTAATTGTTTTGTTGCCACAAGAAAACTTTGGTCGTGGCACAAGTCCATGTGAGGGTGAGAGCAGAGACGATAGGTGGCAAGGATGTGGTGAAGATTTTAGTGATCGGCATTTTGGCAGGCGTGGCACCTCAAGGGAAAGGGAAAAAAGTTGTTGCTCATGCGGGCGCCTGTATAGAGCGAATCCTGCAATTTTTTTTTTTTTTTTTTTTTTTTGAAGAATATTACTTTATCATCAATGATAAAATTAGTGAATCACTTGATGCTCAGGTTATAGAAAAATTAATAGAACGTAGAATATTAGTTCGATTTATCTTGAATTTACTGCATTTGATCCTAGATAATTCACCTAGCATTCATAATCTTAGCTAATAATAACAAAGGAAGGAAAATTTAGCAATTTAATTCGACCTCAGTATGTTAAGTAACTGTTATTTTATTGTTTGTTGCCAAAAAATTGTCTGCTACAAGTCCATTAGTGAGACAGAACAGACTGCAAGATTGTAATTTATGTCCATTTCACTGCACCTCAAGGGAAAAAAATTGTCATCCCTTAACATATCCTCAAGAAAAAATGGGTAAATTATCTCAAATATGCTCTTTATTACAGATGGATTTCCCATTCCTTGCAATAAGAACTATGACCTCAATTCGGTGCAAAGTACAGAAGCTTATGCATCATCAAGTGTTCACAATTCATTTCAACTTGAACCAGTCACACCAGAACAGACCAATAAGTTGAGGAACCAGCTCTGCACAACTGTAAATTTCCCACAGGAAAAAAGCACAAGTGAAGAAAGACTCGGACAACATGATTTAGTTGTATCCATAGATGGTTTTCCAAACGAGAAAAATTCTAATGAACTTTTGCATAACATTGGGGACTCGTTTTCTGCTGTCATTTCTGCACCATTTGAAGAGCCAAAAGATTGCAGCAAAGGAAGTGACCAAGTTATTGACCTGAACCAAACACCACAGCAGAAACCACCAAAAAGAAGAAAGCATAGGCCTAAAGTAGTAGTAGAAGGAAAACCAACCAGGACACCCAAAGCTGCAACCAGAAAAATAGCTGATCCCAAGAAGACAGCAAGTGAAAAAAGGAAGTATGTGCGGAAGAAGACCCAGCATGAATCAGCTAATCAACAACCAGATTCTATTGGAGAAACTACTGATCCAATGGAGAAACCAAAGGAAAAGAGGAAATATGTGCGCAAGAAGAGCCTGAGAGAACCAGAATCTCAAAATGCAGATTGCATTGGTAAGGCTACATATCCTAGTTCTAAAACTGCAGCACCTTCATGTAGAAGAGCATTGAACTTCGACAGCTCTGAAAGTACCAGAGAGGAAAGGGAGAACAATTCCATTGCTCAGCAGGTGATAGAGAATAAGGAAAAAGAGACTTACAATTTGAGAACAGATTTTCAAGTTGCAGAATCAATATGCAGAACTAAGTCAGAATTGCAGAATAGCCAACAGAGTGAGCTGCTGTTGAAAAACCGACAATCAAGGGCAACAAGTAACTTCACCCCCATGAATGAATTGCCAAATAATGACATCACAATTTCAACCAGAAGAGATCCAGGACCCAGTTATATATCGATTTCAGACAGCATAGGAGCTGCAATACAATTAGCTTCAACAGAAGGTGTGCAAATGAATAATATATATGCCGATGTTAGAGATAAAGATATCAGAACGCAGCAACATATCCGTGCTTCAGGAATTTTCCAAGTTGCCTCTCCATCAAGAATTAATTGCAGAAGCCTCGAGAATTCTAGACAAATGATGCCTCAGAATACCCCTCTATCAACTTCAGAGATCTCACCTCATTCTACTGAAGGTAGAGGGTCCAAGAGAGGCTATTGTCATGTTGAGCAGACAAGCCACTGCACTGCCAATACACCCTGCAAATTATTGCGTCAAGAGATGCCTCGTACTGATTATTGCCAATATAACCACATGTCCAGTGCAGTTTATTCAGAGACTCGCAAGAAAAAGAAGATTGAAAATAGAATCTACACAAACACAAATAGCTTGCCAGCCTCTGTTGCAGCTATTAACCATTCAAGGTCAACCATGAGCAGCAATGATGTCCCATCAATTGCTTCCACCTCACAAAGGAATAGTGAAATATTGAACTCACACTTTGGAAGCAATTATATGAAAGGAAAAGAAAATAATGGGTCCAAAGCAGCTGTTGATTGGTACAGACATCTGATGGCTTCTAGATTGGATTTATCAATGCAGAATTTATTGACTGGACAAAATTCATGCACAGAGAGAGTTGAAGAGAGCAACAAATCCACCAAGGTCCAAGGCCTTTCCTCCCTTGCCTCAATTGAGAATTACAACATGCCCCCACTAACTCCACCCAAAACAGCCCCTCAACGCAATGTTGATGTGTCAAGAAAGCAGGAAGTGGGACCCAATCAATCCATATCTGTTGCATCTGGAAAATGTAAGATGTTGCAAGAACAAGCAGACATCTTGAAAGGTCTACAATCACCTGCAAGAAGAAAAGGTATGTTGATTTCAAGATATCTTTATCGAATCAGTACAATCAAAAGGCTAGATACCAAAATATTCTAGTAACTGCTATTGAAAAGCAACACTTTTGATTTCTCATGCAGGACGACCAGCTAAGCAGAAATTCCCAGCCACAATTGAAGAAATTATTTATCGAATGGAGCGTCTCAGTCTCAATGAAAAAATGAAGGGTAAGGAGCAAAATGCACTCGTGCTATACAAAGGAGACGGAACACTAGTTCCATATCAAGGGTTTGAATTTATCAAGAAGCGCAAGCCAAGGCCTAAAGTAGACCTTGACCCAGAGACAGAGAGAGTATGGAAACTGTTGATGTGGAAAGAAGGAAGTGAAGGCCTCGAAGAAACAGATGAGGACAAACAACGATGGTGGGACGAAGAGAGAAGAGTTTTTCGTGGACGAGCCGATTCATTCATTGCAAGAATGCATCTGGTACAAGGTAGAATATGAGTTAAAAAATATCCTAAGAACTTGGAGCACCTTCATTCCAGTGATAATGTACCTAAACACATGTCCAAAGGAAATTGGATTTTATATTATTTTATACCATTGACTTGGGATTTTCACTGATGAATCTAGGTGGAACTTTTTTCAAATAGTTATGACCAACAGTCCACAGTTAGAAAAAGAATCTTATTCTGTCATACTAGTTCCAAAACTGAATTTGGATATCAGTAAACTTACCTTCCTTTGCGAATGCAATAACCCTTTGCAGGAGATAGGCGCTTTTCAAAATGGAAGGGGTCAGTTGTTGATTCAGTGATAGGAGTCTTCCTTACACAAAACGTTTCAGACCATCTTTCAAGGTAAATCCAAGGATTTGTCTTAGTTTCAAACTAGATTGGCAAGAGCTGAATGGTATTATTGATGCATAACCTAAATAATCTCTTCAATTATTTGCCTATTATGCAGTTCTGCCTTCATGTCTCTAGCAGCAAAATTTCCGCTCAAGTCAACCAGAAACAGAAATCATAAGAGGGATGGAACAAGAATACTGGTTGAAGAACCAGATGTCAGCACATCAAACCCAAATGGCACGATTAAATGGCATGAGAATTCATCATGTAATCATTTGTACAATCAGATCTCTATTGCATTGTATGAATCAAAAGAACATCAGAGAGAATGCATGACATCATGGACAGAAAGAACCAGCATAGTAGAGGCACATAGTCACAGCCCGGAAGAAGAAGCCCTGTCATCACAAGATTCTTTTGATTCCTCAGTCGTCCAAAACAATGGTGTTAGATCGTATTCAGGCTCCAACTCAGAAGCAGAAGATCCTGCAAATGGATGCAAACATAGCAAGAATCTCAGAACATCTTCAACAAATTCTCCACAAGTAGAGAACACAACCTTGTTTGAAGAGTTCTATAGTCATGTCAGTGGGAGGTCACTGTTTCATGAGGCATCCAAACATGGACATAAGCAACCAGAAGCTACAGAAAATAGGCATGACTGGCCAAGATTGGAAAGATTAGATTACAGCATAAAAGGCACTTCTAGTGTTAATCAGCAACTCAATTACAATAATCCTCATATGCAAATACCAGTGGTTCCTCCCAGTAACTATCCGCTGTACTCAACTGCACAATCTGAGATGTTAGAAGTAGAAAGTTTAGAATTGTGTGGTGAGGAAAGCATATCTTCTTGGCCCTCAAGTGCCTCCAGAATCAGCAAGGAAAAGTATGCAAGCAACACAAGCAAAAAGGTAGCACAAGGGGCAGAGAATGCAGCCAAACCCACAGCACAACACTATAGCTCAGCAATGCACCAAGAAACTCCAATAGTGGACCCACATGCTTTCTTAAGCAAGCAAATGATGTGTGAGCAAGGTAATCCTGGACCTTGCGATGGCAGTCAACCACATGAGGTGAACAAGACCTTCCAATCGGACAGCCAATCAATTGCCAAGCCAGCATATCTCGCTGCTTCACAATCTAACAGGCAGAGTAGTTACAATCAGCCTGTCTCAAATGCCCCTGAGCTCACAGGAAAAGTTTTTGATGTTGAAGAAAGAATTACGTTGGCAGATAAGCAAGGACACTCAGAAAAGAAAATTGTTGAATCAAATTTGGAGCAAGTACATTTTACTAGCAAAGTAAATTCAAGTATAAATTCTTTAAAAACAAGAAAAGAAAAGGCTCAGAGTCAGAAAAAGGATGCAGTTGACTGGGACAATTTAAGGAAGCAGGCACTAGCAAATGGTGAAAGAAAAGAAAGAAGCCAAGATACAATGGACTCCCTGGACTATGAAGCACTGAGATGTGCTAGTGTTAACCAGATAGCTGATGCTATTAAAGAAAGAGGGATGAACAACATGCTAGCAGAGCGAATCCAGGTAAATAATTAAATTCAATCCGAAATAACACAGATTATGCTTCAAGTGGCATCTTAAGCATCCAATATCACCAAACAAGTCCAACTATCCACCAAGATGTTAACAGTTGCAAAATACTGCAGGAATTCCTAAACCGACTGGTCCGGGAACATGGTAGCATTGATCTAGAATGGTTAAGAGATGTTCCACCTGACAAAGCAAAGTAAGCCATCTAATATTAGAGTCCCTTCTGAAAATGTCAAAGCTACTGCATTTATTTTAACAAAATTATATATAGCATGACATTAGCCAATAAGAATAGAAAATAATGCGTTGAATCTTCATAATTCATATTCTAAGATCAGAAATAATGTTATTCTGCAGGGATTATCTGCTAAGTATGAGGGGATTGGGGTTGAAAAGTGTTGAGTGTGTGCGGCTCTTAACTCTTCATCATCTTGCATTTCCGGTAAGTTACATATGCGAATTGCAGACGGAAAGCAACTTACATGAGGCTGTAAAATCTTACAACCAACATAATTCATTTACATTTCATAAAGGTTGACACAAATGTTGGACGGATAGCAGTTCGATTAGGATGGGTCCCTCTTCAACCACTACCAGAGTCACTTCAATTACACCTGCTAGAAATGTAAGTACTTATCTACAGCCAACTGGCTTTAAATTTTTCCATTGATATAAAAATCTAACCGGATTCTCTTTCTAGGTACCCAATACTAGAGTCAATTCAAAAGTACCTCTGGCCAAGACTGTGCAAACTTGATCAACGAACATTGTAACCACAATTTTCATTGAAGTCGTTTGTTCATAGAGAACAGTATTCCTAATTAAAAATTCATGTAGGTTAAACTGCTATTTCATTCAGTGATAGGTCTTGCTGATATTTTTCTATTTAATGGGATTACAGGTATGAATTGCATTACCAGATGATCACATTTGGCAAGGTATATTTAAAAGAGTTTAACTTTTGCTACCACATTCGTGCAACAATTTTTGTTGTTTGATCGTCTTAGAAAACACATAAACACCTACAAGCTTCAACATTTATGCAGGTATTTTGTACAAAAAGTAAGCCAAATTGCAATGCATGTCCAATGCGAGCAGAATGCAGACACTTCGCTAGTGCTTTTGCAAGGTATACTTACCTGTCTTTGTTTGTTTTGTCACTATTTACCTATCAAAGAAACATTAATAGACTGATCATCATAAACTTTGAAATTCTGATAAAGCAGAAAGTGAAGTTTCAATTATTTGAAACTCATATTTGCAGAATTGAACAAACCACCATTTATTTCCAAAAAATTTTTTAGCCTGGTAAACAAATCAGACGCTGGCTAGTGAATTAGAGTAGCAACATCAAATGGTTCTCTGATCATGCAGTAATATAAGGGTTAAGGGAAGGTAACAATAATTGTTATATTATGAAACTAATATGCACAAATAGGAATTGTGAAAATCTCAGATAACAGGGCAGATAATTTCTTTTAAACATATAATGCCAAAAAGTTGGATACCTTCTACTAAGATGCATATTGGGAGCACAGTTCTATTTCACCTTAGGAAAAGGATGTTCAGGAAATCATAAGATCAGGCATGAGGTTTGGAAACAAAGACTTCAAAGACAGGACATTTAGTCCATGTCGCTAATCCTGGTTCCAGGGGCGAATACATTCGATGGAATAATTTCTTAGATGTATTACCCCATCCCCAAGGATTAGGCCCCCTTTTTACAGGTCAGTGGAATCTTTATGATTCTGGACAGCATAGGGGTAATGATAGAAAAAATAAATTTTGGTATCCTTGTCTCCAAAAAGGGACCAATTTTTTATTTAAAAAAATTACCAAAGCAACTCAACTTACAACTTTACACATCATGTACAAAAAGCATGACTTAAAGAATGAAGCTGAAATAGTGACCTCTGATACAGCGCGAGGCTTGCACTGCCTGGCCCAGAAGAGAAAAGTATAGTGACTTCAACTGTTCCCATAGCAACAGAGAGAAGCCCTGGCATAGTAATTGATCCCATGCCATTACCTCCACCAGAGGAAAACTCGCTCAAAAGAGGAGAGCCTGATATTGTTAGCTGTGTACCTATTATTGAGGAGCCAGCAACACCTGAACAAGAACACACAGAAGTAATAGAAAGTGATATAGAGGACATATTCTATGAGGATCCTGATGAAATACCAACAATAAACCTCAACCTGGAAGAATTGGCTGTGAACGTACAGAATTACATGCAAGCAAACATGGAACTCCAAGAGTGTGACATGTCTAAGGCTTTAGTTGCTTTGAATCCAGAGGCTGCCTCCATTCCCACTCCCAAATTGAAGAATATCAGTCAGCTACGGACAGAACACCAAGTGTAAGTGAAAGTCTTCCCTTATCTAAATAAGCAATCACAAAAGAATGACTGCATACAGCTTGAGAGAGTCAAGTCAGATAGTTTGCACAACTCATCACAATCATACGATCAACTTTACATACATATCACCTAGTAGCAATATTCTCAAATTGCTTACTAGGGAAAAAATGGTAAAAAGTTTCAAATTAAACCATGCTGGAAAGGACAAGTCCTGAATCATGCACTCTAACATATCTCTTGTGATGCAGGTATGAACTTCCAGATTCACATCCTCTCTTGAAAGGGGTTAGTTTCCCCTTTATCATTTGACATCCTCAATTCTCCTTCAATCACTTTCTTTTAATGGTGAGTTGCAAAATTTGCAGATGGATAAAAGAGAGCGTGACGATCCCAGTCCATACCTTCTGGCAATATGGACACCAGGTGAATAGCACATGTAATATGCTAGCAAGAGTGACCCAAATAGAGCTAGACAAATGGTCTGCATGCAAGCAAAAACAGATGATAGGTTACCATGGCATGTTTAGCAAATAGTGTTCTAATCTTTAATGTCATTTCTAGGGTACGTTAACATGATATAGCAACATATGAACCTGAAATTTATCATGGATCAATGACAAGTCTAGTGCATGCTCCAACCTTGCATAAAGAATGTCCTCACCATCTTGTATAATTGCTAACTGATATTTGATTACTAGGTGAAACTGCAAATTCAATTCAGCCACCAGATACACATTGTCAGTCCCAGGAATCAAATAAATTATGCAATGATGAGACATGCTTTTCATGCAATAGTGTCAGAGAAGCTAATTCACAAACAGTCAGAGGAACACTTCTGGTATGTAAATCTAGCTCAGTGCAAAATAGACAATAACCTTGAAGCAAAACTGAGAAAAAATGACTACTATATTTGCATACTGAACTTCACATGCAGATACCATGTAGAACAGCAATGCGGGGAAGCTTTCCACTGAATGGCACATACTTTCAAGTGAATGAGGTAATTACCATTGACATTTTGTGCTCAATCTACCATTTCCAAAAGTAGACAACCAATGAGTATTAAAGCAACTTATGAGTGAACGCAAAACGTTATATGAGCTCTCAGTATCAAACAGTTATTGGCATGCAATATGACTAATTGAACAGAGAAAAGCAGGTTCCACATACATCACGCATTAAGCCAGCTCTTTTGTAGATTGGCTTGCTAACTGCCTTCCAACTAAATTTAAGAGTAGCATATTCTCAAGGCCCTCCCTATAAGGTCCAACAACATCTTGTTCAATGGTGTAACAAGATTTTCCATTGCCAAGAATATATTTTGGGGAATTGGTCACCCATTGAACCTGCCACCTTAAAAGGATGGTACCTTGTGGCTCTGACAGCCCTGCAATCATGATAACTCAATACAAAGTTTGGCCAACAATTTGACCTGCAACCCATCATTCCAATTAGAATTATATACATATATATATATATATATATATAGTAGGCCCGAGTGCAGGAGGTGATGCCGCTATATCACTCACTTTTAGGTAAAAATATTGATAGTTCACTAAAAAGGAAAAATTCTCATTTTGGAGTATAAAAGCATATTTGGAAAAACAGACCGCATCATACCACCAAATATAAACTAGGAATAGGGAGATTCTTAATTGATTCCATTACCATCTTCTGTGGACCAGAACTTGAAGCCACGCATTTTATAGATTGATGTTTGTATTGCCATGCAGGTATTTGCAGATCATGAATCGAGCCTCAACCCAATTAATGTTCCAAGAGCATGGATATGGAATTTGCCAAGACGATTAGTGTACTTTGGAACCTCTGTATCAACAATATTTAAAGGTAATAAAAACATTAGCTTATGATCTTTTGAAAATCATCATTCCAATTATGTCAAAAAGGTAAAAGCTATCTCACAAGACAATTATTTCTATTAGGGCTTTCAACAGAAGGAATTCAGTACTGCTTTTGGAAAGGTATGCAATGCTATCCTTAACTTCCAATACTATGTTATTTGAAAAAAATAAACAAATAGTATCATGCAGAACATATGCTCATAGAAATAACAAATAATTCCGGCATCTAGATATTCCTATATTTTGGATGATATATGTCAAAAAGCTAACAATTTAAAATTCAATCAATTTTTTTAAAAATTTTATAGGTGTTCATAAAAGATAACATTTTTAGCAAAAATTATTAGACCCCACCATGATACTATATGGATATTACAAAATTCTTCCCATTTAATTACATGACTACCAGAACTTTATCGTAATACAGGGTCTATTGTAAATAGATGGATCTTTTAGTTAAGAGTTGTAGAGCTTTATAGAAGGAAATACCACTCAGAGAATGGTTAGCAGATACTTAGGCAATTTTTTCCCTACAAAATATTATTTACAAGTGCAAATATCATTGCCCTCATTGTAGATAATGAAATTGGGTAAACTCAATAGGAGAATTTTCCATACGACTTCATTAATTGTGACCCTCTAATGTCATGCACAAGGTAAAAGACTAAATGACAACCAATAAGAGAATAAAACAGAATTATGTATTGTATCAATAAAAGATGAACTTAAATCTTGAATAAATATCTATGAGTAAATTTTACAAAGAAAAAATCAACAAAATTGGACAAAGAGAAACTGTAACATACTCATAACACGAAAGATGCTGGTTTTGGGATTCTAGTAGAAAAGCAAAAAGATTAGCACAGCAATATTATTTAGCACAGAAAGATCCACAGGGTAACTTCTCCCATGGTTATACGTTTATATGTGTGTGTGTGTGTGTGTGTCTATATATACAGAACATATAGTGATACTATTGGAAACGTCATTGAGTATCAAACAAATTATTTAAGTAACTAAAAACATTAGCTAGTTAGTATCTTATGTTGAAATACATATCTTATTCCAAGATCAATCTAGTCAAAAATATGGTATAGAGTATGCTATACTCACAAAAATTAGATTATTATATACGGTTTATTTCGCTTTCCAACAGAAGGAAGTAAGTTACTGATGGAACAAGATGTCACAGTGCATAATGCCTACATCTATTTGTAGACAACTTTTAACATCTTTCCTATACTAGATGTTATATACATGAGGATAAAGTATACAAATACGTGGTAACATCAATGCTAGAAGCCATATTCATTAGTAAATAGATAAAATAGAATTTACGGCATCTTAGATATAGATTGATTAGTGGATTGGTCGACTACTCTACCAACGAGTTTGGATCCCTACAACATATATAGATATAATGCAGAGTGTAGCATAATAAGTCTCGCGATCGACTATACTGAGTCACAAGTATAAACATTCATATTACAAATTGTCATCATATTACCATCACATTCTATTTGTTTGACATAGATTATTTTTTTACTTTCAATTAGTGTAGTTCTATTAGTATAACAATTTATTAGAAATTATCTAGCACACACAGCCACATGATACTAAGACTATAGTTGTTGTGGGAGGTGAGTGGACGAGACATCCGCACCCATATATTCGACTTACACACGATCCATCCATTAATTAATGAACACCATGAAGACGTTTAATCAGTAAATACACAGGTTCGTAATATTGTAATTAGGCTGTGCATCTTTTATTAGTATATAGAAGAGTTATGGGTAATGAAGCGAAGGAGAATATACAGCTCAGTAGTATGGATTTAAGCAGATACTTCACAGGAAGCTATTCATTTTTTTCCACTAGCAAAAATATTTATATTTACAATGGCAGAATATCATTGACACCTCATGTGAGAGATAGATAAAATGGAGAAATATGAGCGCGTAATATTCAAATAGGGAACGAGAGATAAGTACGTTATTTCCATAGCACGAATATGCAATTAATTGTTGACACACTCTAATGATGCATGCACACGAAGGTAAAACAGACTTATAAATGACTAGACACAAATATTATGAGAAATAATATTACGAAGAAATTTATATGGTATTAGATCAGTCGAATTAAAATGGAAGAAATCGTAACTGTAATACTCTATTGGGAGTGAGAGGTTATAGTTAACAATAGAATAAATAAATGCGTCAGGAGATATGGAATTGCGTATAACAGATATGGAAAGTCAGTGTGCGTACACATTCGAGAGAGCTGAGAGTGTTTGGGACGTTTCTAAGTAGAAGAAAGCAAAAGATTTATAAGCACCAGCAATATTATATTAAGGAACGACAGAAAAGAGATACCACAATATTATCTCACACCATAGGGTTATTATAGACGTTTATAGGTGATGTGGGTGTGTGATGTGTGTAAGATCTATAGAGAATACTAAGATATAAGGTTAAATAGTAATATTAATATAATAGTTTTGAAGTATTATTAAAGTTTCACAAGTAAGAGATTGGGAGGCTAAACATTAGGATTACGTCGTTGGCTTTGGAGGTTCAACTTACAGAATCTAATAAGAGTAAATCGTCCATTAGTTCTGAGAGATAAACACCACCAGTGAGTAATAACTTTCATTCTTATAAAAACATTTTACTTTTTCTTTTTGAAAATAACATAGATCACTGCAGAGAGTTATGTCGCAATCTAAACAAAATTTAATGAAGATATTTTCACTTTTATAGACCTCCAATAAATTGTAGAACCAAAAGAGAAGGAGAAATGCTGCAATTGTTTAACTGGTAATTGGCTTTCGAATAAGTGGAATGTGTGCAAATTTTCTCAAATTCATATACTAATGTCAAGGTCACGCGTTCTAATTGCAAATAAACAGACAACCTAGAAATTTCGATTACAATTCAGGTAAATCTTTTTCGTTTTTATGTTTTTTTTTTTTATTTTCGAAGACAAATCTAAGACTATAGAGAAGCTGTATCGAACAAGTTGAAAGGTCACACACATAATTTTAAGAATTCAGCTAAATATATTTGAGTTTTTTAAGTTCGTAAGATTGAGCTAAACATGTAGGATTTACTCTTGGCTTAGTTCAACTACAGAATCTTATAAGAATATCCATTATTCTTGATATTATAACAACCACCAGTGAGTTAATACTTTCATTCTTATAAAACATTTTACTTTTTCTTTTGAAAAATAAACATAGATCACTGCAATTTTTATGTCGCAATCTACCAAATTAATGAAGACATTTTCACTTTTTAAGACCCCACTTATGTAGGAACCAAAAGAAAGGAGAAATGCTGCAATTTTACTGTAATGGCTTCTAAACTAAGTGAATGTGTGCAAATTTTCTCATCATAACTATGTCAAGGTCACCTCATTGCAAATAAACAGACAACCTAAAATTCAGACAATTCAGTATCTTTTTCTTTTTTTTTATGTTTTTTTTTATTTTCAAGACAAATCTAAGACTATAAAAGCTGTATCGAACAATTGAAGTCAAAGATAATTTAAGAAGTTAGCAAAGGAGACTAAGTCAAAAACTTACAGCAAGTATATTGTAACCCGAGAAAAGTAAGGGATAAAATATTTACAAGGAGGCCAAGTTAAAAGGGCAAAGATTTTAAGTTTATGAGGAATATACAGATTACTGCCGAAATACTGGACATGGAGAAGAGATTTCAACAAATTCATTCGACATGAGTTGGATAGAGAATTTAAGACAACGTATTTAATCCATCAAAAACAGAAATCCAATTTTATTTGTAAGCATAAAGTACTGGAAGTCAAAGAGATATAAGAACGACCAAACTTGGTATGCGCTCAGATCAAACAGTCTTTGTGTGAACTGTGAAGTGTCTACATGGATTTAGATCAACTGACTAAATTTTTCAGTTAAATTTCAAACATAAAATTAAAACACCTTAAATGGATATAGACTGATTCATAAACAATGGCAACATTTCAGTTAATGTTGGACAAAATTATAAAATATCAAGCAAATAATTCACATTATGAACTGTTGGCTAACTGAGGGCAAAATTAATATAACAGTGAGTTAGAAAGGACCAATTTAGATGATCTATGGAACTATTTTCCTACAAAGTAAATAACAGAAAAACATTGGAAAAGTAATAAAAGCCATAAAACTATTACAGATAAAGTGAACAATATATGATGGACACTAAAAATCCTAACATATATACACTAATACTGTCAATGAAATAAAAGGAGTTATAACTAGTTCCTGGGGACTGAATTAGCAACTTCCATTTATAGTTGTTTTGCATTAAACATTTGGTTTAACTTTTGAAACTTATGCCTTCTTTATTTTACCAGCCATTGACCAAAGTGATAGGTACAGACACAGTCATGATATTAGTCCATGTTATTTGCAACTGATTACATTGGTGGCTAAATTAGGCTGGAGACTAATTATGAGATTGAAATAGATATTCATCATAGTAGATCACCTAGTGAAATAGACCAATTTTATTGATAGGAATTATGATCCTAGAATAAGCATTAAATTTGCTCTTTGTTCAGGAGAGAGTAGGCATGACTACGGTTCTAAAACCGCCAGTTCCAGTTTTAAAAATGATAGTTCTAATTATGAAAAGGGTAAAACCGAAACTGCTTTTAGGTGGTTCCTAAAACGGGTTTGAAACCGCCGGTTTTGGTTTTATTCGATTTTAAACCAAAATTAGATAATATATCTCAAAAAAAGCAATAATAAACAATAAGCATTAAATATTATTATTGAAAAAAACCAAACCAATTTAATAAAAATTCTTTAAAAAGTTACTTTGAAAATTATAATAAAACAGAAAAGCAAAATTGAAAATTTTGTGAAGGACGAGTTTTTCAGAGTTTGAAACCAGAGCTGTCGGTTTAAAATCGAAAAAAAACTAAAAATGCCGGTTCTAGTTTCAAAAAATGAAGAGCCAGAACCGAATCTTAAACGCGTAATTTCGGTTATGGTTTGAAACCAAAAATAGTTGACAATGGTTTAGTGCCAATTTTGACCGATTCGATTTCGATTTGACATGGAACCATGGTCATGCCTAGGAGGGAGGAAAATGGAAAGGAAATGTAATTTAATTTTAACCAGATTTACGTAAAGTTGCGATCCCTTATACTGACTAATGTATCTAGTTAATATTATAGTCAATATACATTTTCCTTCCTCCCAAATAAAGTGTAAAGGAGAAAACTATAAGGGAGAAGAATAGGGCTGTAACTGCTTTGTTGCAACAACAGAATGCTGAGTTGAATATATGACATAAAAATGATAAAATTTTAAACGACATATGTAAGCAAGGTCAAAGATACTAAGATTGAGTGCGAAAAAGTAGTTAAATTAATGTAAAATGGGAATGCCACATGCATCATGTACCTTTATGTTGTGTAGTAAAGTAACTGCATCACTGACGATCAAAATAGTAAAGATTAAGAAAAAAATTTCAGCTCGGGTTGTAACATAAGTTGTAATTTTCAAACAACATATTGAGCTCGGATTAAAATTCAGTTGAACTGAGCAACATTCATAAAACATCAAGGCCATTATGAAACGACTGATGATGACTAGTTCAAGGCACAATAAGTCTTTTTTTAACATTTGCAAAATGTGAATTGTTGTATAGAAAAGGCGTATGCTTCTTCCTAATTTCCAAACTAATGGACTGACCAATTTAATTTAAAACAAAATATTTTAGATTTGAAGTAGTTCGCAAATTTTTATGAAATATATGAATAGCAAATTCTGTAACCAATAGACTGATCTCATACAAGCAAAATATTTAACAGTCAACTCACAAGATGTAAAAATGTAGATAAAAAAGCCGAATGTTTTAACTATAAAAATTTCATGTGATAGCAGGCACAATTACACACATGTAAGTATGTATAACTTCATGCCTCCAGGATCAAATCTTTTGTCATCGAGATATTTTTTTATTCTTCAGCTATTAAAACCTCATGGAAACCAAAACAAATTCATCAGACAACTGAACTAACAAAACTAAATTAACATGCTTAAGAACTACTGAAAAGTCAAAGTGATAAAATAGGAACACCTTAATGAATTCTTTAGACATGTTATCATCTATGCATCCAATCAATAAGAATCAAAGATAATTGAACTTGATCTCAAGGACTGGCCAAACAGGTTGAAAAATTGAATATCAATGGCAACTAAGAGCAATAAAACAGTTAATAATATGCAAACTGTTTATGAGCCAAAATGATTGACTGCACAACACTCAAAATTAAGATTGAGACAAGTATTTGAAGCCATTAATCTTTTGCCGTTACTACTTAAGCCTTGGACCTAGTAAGATCCCCAAATATCAGTGGTGCTATGTTGGGAAGATTGTTGTCTGTTGTTAGAGTAGAATGGTTTGCAAGTTTCGACATGCTTCACTTTGTCGCTGAATGAAATTTTATATGCAGGATTTGTTTGTGTGAGAGGATTTGAACAAAAGACAAGAGCACCCCGGCCTCTTATAGCCAGACTGCACTATCCAGCAAGTAGAATGAGGATGAGGAATCCAAGACAATGATGAGCAGGCCATGATGCAGAGATGGTTAATAGCAAGAGTTCTAACCAGCAAAAGGTAGGTGAATTAGTGAAGAGGGATAATTAACTGACATATTGTTGTACATTCAATTTTTTTTTTCCTCCACATGAAAAACTCTGAACTCGGCATGGAGAAATTTTCAAGTTAAATTGTAAGATATGACAACAAGTGGGATGTATTTGATAAATGGATTTATGATGATTATTTCAATTCATGCTCAAAACAGAGCAATTTTCTGAACTAGACAATGTCAAACCCCCACGCCCCGCCCCCTGCCCCCCAACAAAAAAAAAAAAAAAAAAAAAAAAAAAAAAAAAAAAAAAAAAATTCATTTTTCAAATAAGAAGAGAGAGAGTGAGAGAGAATATGCATTCTTGTTATCTATATCGGTACATGGTTAAAAACAAAATAATACAAAATTGGAATCTGCCCTATCGTCATTTATTTAAAGGACATGTTTCAAAGCAGAAAGAAAATGGCCAACGTTCATATATAATGGAACTCAAGAAGTGACTCTAAGAGGACAACTCCTCAAAATCCTGTAAAAAAAAAAAAAAAAAAAAAAAAATTCATTTTTCAAATAAGAAGAGAGAGAGTGAGAGAGAATATCATTCTTGTTATCTATATCGGTACATGGTTAAAAACAAATAAATAACAATTGAATCTGCCTATGTCATTTATTAAAGGAATGGTTTCAGAAGCAGAAAGAACTGGCCAACGTTCATATATAATGGACTCAAAAGTGACTCTAGAGGACAACTCTCAAATCCTGTATGGGAGTTTTTTTCATTTAGCAAATATAAGCCATGAATTTCAGACAAGCACCTACAAGCAAACCATACATCTTTACATGCTATTCCATTTCCAAAATCCAATAACATTTTTGGGTTGGGGGGGTGGGGTTCTGGTCGATTTAGCAACAGTTGAATATTTATTTAAATAAATGTGAATGATTATTAAATGGTCAGTTGTATGATCTCCGCTAAAGTGCATGACCATTTACAATAGTCAGTAAATAAACATGCAAGCGTTACTGGACACAGATGTCACAAGATTTTAGATGCAAAGTCCCCTACAAACAACAATTCATGGCAGAAATTTCCATAGTGGAGACTGCAGAGATCAAAATAGCAATGTACCACCACCCCTAAAATTATTAAGGAAGATAAAATAGTAACGGAAGTCAAGAGTCAAGACCAAAAAAGTACATCATATACTTACTTAGAGAAGCAGTTTGACCACAGATACACAGATCTCCTTTTCTGTCTTTTAGTTCAATTTTGCTCCATCACTACTCCCACCTCATAACCTTGTTGCTGAGGGTAATGCTTTTGCAAGCTGAATATAGTTCATAACATTACTCAGTTAAGAAATGAACCGAAAAGAGTAATACTAACTATGAAGTGATAGAGAAAAATAAAACAAAGTTAACTATCATAAACATAATTTTGATTTGCACACTGCATTTTGCTTGATTCTAGAAAGTATCTTCATGAGCGACATACATGAAATTTGTCAATGGAAATTATCTCTTTAAGTGTGCCTTGAGTAAAGCTGATGTAGTACACAGAAAAAAAGGACATCGGTTGTCAATGTGGATGGGGCAAACACTGGCATCACTAAATAATAGTTCAAGCAGCATACTCCCAAAAGTGATTTTTCACTTTGTTGAATGACTTCTCTTGAATAAAAATATCATGTAGTGAAGCTAAGAGGACCTCATTGTCTTACTATCATAAAATCAAACATCTTTAGCAATGAAACTCTATGATTTTTCCCCAAAGCAACAAATTATCAACAAAAATCTATAACTTCATTGACAAGAGATTACCATTGTAACATGAATTAGTGCACAATTGAGAAATGCAACAACATAAACATAGCAGCAAAAAGAGAGAGAAAAAAAAAAAAGGAAACAAAACAAAAGTGCACAAACTAGATACCAGTGGTTATCCTTTTTGATATCTTCCACGTTATAAAAAACAGTAACACTACACTGCCTTAATCAGATTTAACATAATAAGCTTTAATATAAGCTCTGAATATAGAAATATAGAACATGTTTATTTAGTTTGTTTTAATGGATGCCACATTATGAAAGATATTATCATAATTCATTCCAAGAGAGAAAGAGGATGATAAGAACAGGCACTTTGATAAAAATAAAAAGGCACAATATAAGTGCCCATATAAAAACTTTCTATGCAGCATAACTAGAACACAACTGCGTACCACCTTCACAAGTACGCATACACTTGTTGCACACATACATGAAAAGACTATTTTAATCTAGCATCAAATAACTGTAACCACCCAAAACAACGGATACACACAGGAGAGATTTTAAGTTCATTATCTTTTTTCCTCCACTCGAACTAATCTCCGCACTTCTTCTTCCCTGTCATGAAAATAACCCCTAGTTTTTAGTTTTCTTATATAGAAAATTAATTTAACATCCAATCAATTGAAAACTTTTCCGTGACAGACATGTAAATTACAAAACATTCAAATGAATGATATGTGTTTGTAGGGTTGTGAAACGAAGAAATTTAGGATGATTCTTTGTCCATAAGAAATCAAGTGCCTGAACTTTGAAAATATTTCCCAACCTTGTGCAGCCTTAAGCTATGAAGAATGACATAAAAGCACGAATGTATGTATCAAAAGCAAAAAATCTACCTTGATTTCTTAAAATGATAAAAAAGAAGTGTAATATATCACATACATGTGTATAAGAAATTAAATTACTATATTACAGTTGCTTCACAGTTGATGAGAATTTTTCTCATTAAGCCAATGAATAAATAAAGGCCCTTCATGTGATTTTCTTTTTTGGTTGATACATGCACACATTGGTAAATGAAATCTAAAAAAATCAAGAGCTCTCAAGTCAAAATAAGATACAGGTCCACCATAATATATATTTGGTGTAAAAATTTGGTCCTTTTACCTAGTATACTTGATAAATATTCCATAATCAATAAGAATAATGAAAGAAATAAACAAGATTAAGAGTTTAGAAATAAGAACTAGTGATAAATTGCTTAGATGGCTTCCTTGAAACTTTGCACGACTCTTGAATACTTAACTTCTAAAGAAAATGAAACTATGTACAAGACTAAGAGAAAGAGAGATATATGAGATGATCTTGGATATGAGATCTTCTCCCCTTTATATAGACTCCTTGGAAGGAAAATTCCACATAGTTTAGGGAATAACGTCCAACTTTGTTAGGAATTAAAATCCTCAATCAAGCCTTAATTTTCTCTCAATCAATAAATATCTTGAAATTCAAATACCTATTTTAAGCAAGTTATCCCAAACCCAACGATGGTAATATTTAAGATACAAATAACAAAAACGTAAAATTGTCAATTAACACTTACATCAAAAAGATAATTTTTAGGATTTGATGTTAATTCATCCTTAGCTATCAATGGTAATATATTGAAAGGTGTATGTTAAACGCTAGGAGAAACCAAAGAAACTATTGGTTTGGATGGTGCGTCATTAATCTCCATGAGAAAAAGAAACTAGAATCATGGTTTTAAATCACTTACGAGCAATATGTTTCAGCCGCAACCATCACAAGCATGTAGTGTTTACTTTGGACCATTAACTTGCAACTTATGCTCATTTTTGCAATATTTGACTGTAATATTTATGATACAAATAAATACATAAAATTGTTGACTAAAGCATACATCAAAACAATAATTTACATTATTTGATGATTCTTTAAATAAGTTTATCCTTTAGCTATCAATGGCATTGTAATGAAAGGTGTATGACAAACACTAGGGGATGTCAAAGAAACTACTAGTTTGGATGGTACATCAATGTTAATCTCCATGAGAAAAAGAAACTAGAACCACAGTTAAATCACCTTATGAGCAATATGTTTCAGCCGCAGCCATAACAAACATGAAATTTTATTTTGGACCTTCAACTTGCAACTTATGTTCATATTTGCAGTATTTGACTTAAAGGATATAGTACTAATGCATCCAATGACTTTTTATCTTTATCCAAGGTAATAGCATTTGTTTTAGACTCGGGAGAAGGATCCAAACATTAAACCCATTACCTCTACCTGCAATTATCTATAGGTGAACCAACCAGCCAATCTGGTTGGTTAAAAACCCTTTTTTATGACGACATTATTGTTAATTTACTATTAATGGATGCTTCATAGAATTCAGCTAACAAGTAAAGATCCCTTAACATAAATATGGAAAGTTTATTAATAAAGAAAACAGAATTGTATACATATGGTAATTAATTAAGTTAGGAGAAAAATGCTTGAAGAATGGACCATATTTTGGGAGAAACTGCAACACTAAAAACTAATACGTGATGACCATATACAATTATGTAATGAACCACTGATGTTTGTGGGGGATATGATAATGTTTACTATGCAATGTCTTATGAGTTATAATAAATCCATAATTTAAAACACCATTATATAGTAACTTATTCGTCAAGTACTGGCAGTTTTAAGTCCATCGCAACATCGGCTTTAGCTATAAGCAAAAAAAAATTTATTATGCTAATGAAGCAATATTGCAATTCTAGAATGCACTTATAACTTATTCACTACACTTGCTCGATCTGCTTGCATTCATAATCAAAAGCTTATGATTTTGTTTTTAACGGAGCAAGTGAAATAAAACAAAGTCATTATGGTTGGCACCACAAATATCACAATCGATTCAATATCGCCAGTTATATAAATCTCTTGGTGTTATTGCATCGATGACGAACTGCTTGATCCACCAGATAGAAAGCTTTGGATGTTCAAGGACTTGACAATAGAACCAAAAAGATAAAGAAACAAAAAAGAGAGAACAAAATTTTATTATAGAAAAATGCAATTCTAAGTCCTTAGTTATATTTGAACTTATGCATCCAAGTGCATGAAAGAGTATTTTCACGAGTGCACAAATCTCGTGAAATTCATCGGAAACTTTAGAGATGTATTGATACCCAAAAAAAAAAAAGGACGATAAGCAACCAAATCAATACTTATTCTCTACAGCGTTAATTTCATTCTTTTCTTTCTAGTTGTTCTCATTAACATGCAATCAAAATGGTAGAGTAGATTGCTGGGAAAGTTATCAGAACAAACAAATTCTAGCCATGATCACATAGGTATGCAAAAATTGAAAGAGTGAGAAACTAAACCGTGACCAGCCTATACTCTAATAAAACCTAATCACAATCACATTTTATATCTTAAGCAAAATACAATAAGCGATTCAATGCAACAGGCCATCAAATTTCTTCATCAAACAAATTCAACAAATTTGCATCAACCAATCAACAGTCAACCAGACCTAGCTAAATTCTCTCTTCAACTCCTAAGAAAAATATTATTATAGCTTCATAAAAAAAAACAAGAACTCGAATATAAATACTTTGTAAATCTAACAAAACGGAGACATCATTTCAATTAATCCAGATATGGAAATAATACATGAACCCCAAGGAACCCTAAATTTTCCATTATCCAAGAAAGAATTACAATCAATAAACAAAGATTTCTGAGCCACACAGTTTGGCTACTATGTAGTGAGGTTATCTTTTAACCGAAATATACTATCTCTTGTCTGCATTTCCTCATTTTCTAGGCAACCAAACAACCACACAAAAAAAAAAAAAAAAAAAAAAAAAAAAAAAATAATACATGAACCCCAAGGAAACCCTAAATTTTCCATTATTCCAAGAAAAGAATTACAAATCAATAAACAAAGATTTCTGAGCCACACAGTTTGGCTACTCATGCTAGTGAGGTTATCTTTAACCGAAATATACTATCTCCTTTGTCTGCATTTCCCTGCATTTTCTGGCAACCAAACCAACCAACAAAAAAAAAAAAAAAAAAAAAAAAAAACAACAACAACAACAACAATAAGAAGAAAACATAATCAAAGCACGGGAAGAAGGAAAAATAGAGGGGTTTTTGAATTAAAAAAAAAAAAAAAAAAAAAAAAAAAACAACAACAACAACAACAAGAAGAAAACATAATCAAAGCACGGGAAGAAGTGAAATAAGGGGTTTTAGAATATACTGTATTCGACAAAACAGCAACTAAGTAGAAAAATTGCAAAAGTACCCGAGTCCATTACCTTGTATATATGCAGGAATAGAGAAGAACAGATTGACTCTCTTTTGTGCTTATACATGTATAATAACACTAATAAATAGAGAGTTTATGGGATTTTTTTATAGATTTTGTGCTATTATTGTTGCCCAAAAAGGAGGTTTTCAGAAATAGCCAGACCTCTCCTGCTTTTTATTTATTTATTTATTTTCTGACTATATTTGCCGCCTTTCTCCCTTCCCCCTCCCTCTCTTTCCCATTTTGAACTTTGCTTTCGTAAAAGAGGGTGCAACAGGATTTTGGTGCAACGGAGTTCTAGTATAAACACGTGGGCAGTAAATAAATGATTAGATGAGTTAATAATTAATTTCAATTTTTTTTTTAATGGCAATTGTACTTTGATTAACGTAATTTACTTGTAGTAAAGTTTAGGCCATCTTCAATGTTTTGATTAGGGTTAAAGTATTATTTTTGTTATTCATAGCGTTTGGGGTTGATAATATACTCAATCAAATTCTAAGTTCTTTTTCAATAAAATTAATCGTATTTTAGTAGGTGTTAATTGTTTAGCTCTTTTTGTTACGTTTGTTTGTTTTGAGTTTTTTATTTATTAGAAACATGAAATAGTTTTTAGTTTTAATTATTTGTTTGTTGAAAATTTATTTTTTTTCTTAAATTTATTTTTCTTTGTTTTGGTTCGCAATGTGAAAAATTGTTCTAATCATCAAACCTCTCTTATTAAATCATTAAAAATTGTTCTAAAATTGTTCTAGTTAATAATAAATTTTCTAATAATCCAAAATTTCAGATGAAATAATTAAAAATATTTTACAACTTAATTTTAAAACTTCAATATTACATTAACTATTGATTATTATGTTGAATAAAATATAATACCCAAATATTATAATAAATAACTAATGCCAAATGACATTAAATTTATATAGATAGAGATAATAATAATAAATATAAAAATAATACTAAATAGAGAAGAGATAGAGAAAAAAAATTTGAATTTGAACCGAGATAAAAATATATGCTTGTATATTTTGGATAAATAAAATGACATTAGATTTATATAAATAGAGAAAATAATAGTAATAATAACAATGACAATAATAATTTTTGAATATAAATCTTATAAAAATGAAAAAAAAATGAGAAATATATAATTAAAATGACAAATACATAAAAGCTCTAAAGCATAGCTGCATAAATCGGTTGAACCAACGCCCTTTAAATCTTTTTTTTAAATGTATTTAAATCTATTTTGTTAAAAAATTAAAAATGCACTCAAAAGCTTTACGTAACTACTTTGTTACTATTATTTTTATTGTTATTGTTATTATTATGTACCCCTTTGTCTCATTTTGTTTGCTTGTTATTCATTTTTTGGATATCCCAAAATTTTTGCGAAGTTTCTCAATTTAGGCATGTAAATAATTATTTTTTCTATAATAACCTTTATAATTGTTCATTGAATGAAGCGCTTTTATTATCTTAACGAGTTATTAAGGGTAAAAAAGGGCAAAATAACTTTTACTGACTAAATTCTTAATATGTATTTTCATCAAACCACGCAAATAAAATGAGACGGAATGAGTAATTAATAAGATTATGTTGCAAAGGTTAAATCATAAATGCTTAATCCAAAAGACAATTCTCATATTCTTCATCTCAAAAACTCTAATTAAAGGTTAAATCATAAATGCTTAATCCAAAAGACAATTCTCATATTCTTCATCTCAAAAACTCTAATTAAAGGTTAAATCATAAATGCTTAATCCAAAAGACAATTCTCATATTCTTCATCTCAAAAACTCTAATTAAAGGTTAAATCATAAATGCTTAATCCAAAAGACAATTCTCATATTCTTCATCTCAAAAACTCTAATTAAAGGTTAAATCATAAATGCTTAATCCAAAAGACAATTCTCATATTCTTCATCTCAAAAACTCTCATTAAATAAATCAGAGAATATAATTTATTTTTTTTATTATCAAATGGTGCGGTGAGTGTGGAACACACCTCATAATTCTTTCAGACCTGAAAAAAACCTTTTATCTACCATGTCCAACGGCTCAAGAGAGACCTAATAATCAAGTGTCAATGCCACTTCCTCTGATGACCAATCCTCAAGTGGCAGCCGCCCTAACTCGAGCTTATGAGCAGTTCACCTCTGTACTTGGGCACTTGTTAGCCAAACCTTAGTAGGAGAATGAACATTAATTCCCGAACAGCAAAGGCAGACATGTTGATAATGATCAGCAGCACCCAAGTCTCTCTAATAGATCTGAGAGACAAAAGAACCATATGTCTTTCCAGGACGAACCTCTAACTGAGCTACCGGAGGACGAGTTTGAAGCTCTTATATGCATGACAGTAGGGAGCTCGCCCAATCTGTAGCGAACAACACCGATCTTTGCAATATTGTTAAAGAAATTTTTAGAGAATGTAAGAAGCACGGAGAGATTGGAAGTTTCGGACTCAGAGATGATTCACCCTTATCTCTGAACATATTAAGCTCGGGTTTCCTACCGAAGTTCAAGATGGTGATCTTCCAAACTTATGATGGCAGTATCGATCACCACAATAACTTAGCTACATTCTGAACACTTACATATTTGCAGACCAGTTCAAAAAACTTCATGTGCAAGGTCTTCCCAGTTACACTTAAAGGTGCCACCCAATAGTGGTATCAGACACTAAAGACTGGTTCCATCCAATCCTTTTCTCAATATCGACATTATTCAAAGCTCGTTTCATCACTAGCATCCCTCTAAGGGAAATCTCCTCCGACCTTATTGACCTGAAGCAAGAAGAAAGAGAATCACTTAGGCAATACATAGTAAAGTTTCAAAGATTTGCAATGCAGATGGAGAACTTGAATGAGAAGTCGCCATCAACGCCATGGCAAAGACCTGTAAGTATAAAAAACTTTTTGAAAGTATAAAAATTTACCTTCCTCTATCTTTTGCAGGACTAATGGCCAGAGCTCATAAGTACACAAAACATTCTGAACACTTACATATTTGCAGACCAGTTCAAAAAACTTCATGTGCAAGGTCTTCCCAGTTACACTTAAAGGTGCCACCCAATAGTGGTATCAGACACTAAAGACTGGTTCCATCCAATCCTTTTCTCAATATCGACATTATTCAAAGCTCGTTTCATCACTAGCATCCCTCTAAGGGAAATCTCCTCCGACCTTATTGACCTGAAGCAAGAAGAAAGAGAATCACTTAGGCAATACATAGTAAAGTTTCAAAGATTTGCAATGCAGATGGAGAACTTGAATGAGAAGTCGCCATCAACGCCATGGCAAAGACCTGTAAGTATAAAAAACTTTTTGAAAGTATAAAAATTTACCTTCCTCTATCTTTTGCAGGACTAATGGCCAGAGCTCATAAGTACACAAAGCTTGATAAAGCCTACCTCGCATGGCAAAAAAGCTCAACCCGAAATGATAGATATAGTGGAAGTCGATACTCATCTCCAACAAGGGGAAGGTCGCCCATCACACACCCAAAAACAAGCTACCCAATCAAAGCCCATTATCACAAAGAGATCAAGTTCACTAAAGAAAAGGAGTTCACCCAGCCCTCAATAAATCAAGTGGTGAGATATTAGCATGGATATCAGTGCAAGGTAATAAAGTACATAAAACCTTTCCCAAGAAATTGAAAGAAGATACCACCGAATATAGAGACAGGAGCCGATATTGTAAGTTCTATAGAGACATTGGGCATGACATTGAAGCTTGCTGGCAACTTAAAAGAGAGTTAGAACGTATTTTGCAAAAAGGCGAACTAGAGTAGTATTAGGGGAAATCGAAAGGGTCTACCGATCTAGGGTGTAGAAATGACTATATATGGTAAGTTTTTCTTGAGGTTTATATAAAAAAATCCTTTATCTTACTTTGATCACCGGACTTAAGCAGTCATGGCCGAGCTCCAGAACAAGCTCCCCGATGCACAGACTTAAGTAGTCCTAACACGAGATTCAAAACAAGCTCCCTGATGTGAGGACTTAAGCAGCACTGGCCGAGCTTTAAAATAAGCTCCCTGATGCACGGACTAAAGCAGTCATGGCTGAGCTCCAAAAAGCTCCATGACATATGGACTTAAGCAATCCTAGACGAGCTTCAAAAGCTCCTTGACGTACAAACTTAAGCAGTCCAGGCGGAGCTTCAAAACAAGCTCTCTAACGCAAGGACTTAAGCAATCCTGGCCGAGCTTCAAAACAATCTCTCTGACTTACGGACTTAAGCAGTTCTAGCCGAACTTCAAAACAAGCTCTCTGACGCACGTACTTAAGCAATATTGGCCAAGCTTCTGACTTACAAACTTAAGTAGTCCTGGCCGAGCTTTAAAATAATTTCTCTGATGTACGGACTTAAGTAGTCTTGGCCAAGCTCCAAAAAACTCCATGACATACGGACTTAAGCAGTCCTGGTCGAGCTCCAAAAAAGCTCTTTAACAAACGGACTTAAGTTGATACATATACAAACAATTTGCAATAAACAAACACACTTGGACATAAATGACCAAACCTTTTTTGGGGACTCCTGATAATAAAATATAATAAATATGATATAATGTTCAAAATGCAAACTATAAATCTAATTAATAAAATCATATCCGGTAACTGTTTATCCCGTATCCCTAAAAACCCTCAATTGAGGGGATATTTTGGTAACCCTACCTTTCTTCCCACTATATAAAAGGTTAAACGCTTAATTCAAAAAACAATTCTCATATTCTTCATCTCAAAAACTCTCATTAAACAAATCAGAGAATATAATTTATTTTTTGTTATTACTATCAATTTTATTATCACTGTTAGTTTGTAAATTTGATTTTATTATCATCGTTATCCATTGCAAATATTGAAAAAATAAAAATTATTATAAGTAAAGGATACTCGATAACGTTATGATTAATAAAATATAACTGCCAAGTATCATTATTATTTATAATTAAAATTTTGAAAGATGTAAGCATTATTAACAATTATATAGCTAGAAAATTCAAAATTCACTTTATGATCCAATTAAAACATAAAAATCATAAAAATATCATATATAAAATAAATATAAGTGATGAGAATTTATTGAAAAATGAAAATAAATCGTTATAATTAAATTATAATAATTAATGCCTATTTTTCATTTACTGGATATCCGCTCAATGTAAGTCACTAACGAATCATTAGTAGCTTATTATATTAAATGGTGCTTCTTATATTATAATAAATAATTTATATTTCAAGCTCAAAATTTTCAACGAACTTACTAAAGAGGTGCTAGATAAACAAGCTAAATAGCATGAGTGATTGATGATCAATGATTCTAATTATTGGTTTTATAATTGATTTTATGCTAAAGTATCATTTTCTAACTACAATAACAAAAACATTGTCATTGCATAAAATAAAAAATTCATGCTTTCTATCGTAAAGTTAATTAATTTATTAAATATTAAAATTCGATTGAATATAATATGCAATTAAGTACAATAACGAAAAAAAATTCTAAAACGGGCTAGTTTAGGGTTTTTCTCTTTAATTTTATTTAATATGTTAGAATTCGATTGGCTCTGTGTTTGTTAATAAGCGATAGCCTTTACTTTTCTTTTTTTTTTTTTCTCGCTCCTAATTTTTTATTCATTTTTAATAAACTTAACTCTATTTTCTTTTAATAAATTTATTTTTTTTTATTATTGCTTTGTCTCCTTAATTAAAATTTTTTTATCCGTTCTCATGTATGAAGTTTTTTTATCCTTTTTTCTATATAGAATTTTTTTATCCCTTCTTCTGCGAAGGGTTTAGATCCTTCTTTGGCACCCAAATGAAGCCGAACGACAAAAGAAAAGAAAAAATAAAATAAGTCCCTGCAGGCGACGAAAGAAAAGAAACGAAACGGAAACGCGTTCACCATCAGCAGCCTGGGCTTCATCCCTTTCGTTAACCTAATTTCCTAAATCAGGTATCATTTTAGTTTTTGGCTGTTCTCTTTGGTTTGGGCAACTGCTTCACCCAGAACAGGTGCAATTTCTTGTTCTTCTTTCTGTTAAACATCATAGTGTCTTTATCCTTTTCCCTTAGTTTTGTAATCAGATTGATTTTTGAGATTTTGAATAGAGGTTTATCCTTTTTTTTTTTTATCAGTCTTGGTTGAAACATGAAAAGGGTTTCTTGCAACAGTTCTGTTTTATGATTCTGTTGTTGTGGTTATGAATTTGCTGGGCTTGGTATATTCATTATAACATTAAAGAATAGGTTTTGAAGTTGTAATGCCAAATAATGTTACGTTGAAGATAAAATGAAGAATGCTTTGATTATGACCTCTCCATAGCTGAACCCTAATGATCTCACATAGTATTGAGTTATCTAATTTGAAATTATAAGCAGTGCAGGATCTCTGTGGTACGAGTAATTAGGAAATCAACTCTATTTAGCCAATCTTTTGCTCTATCATTCATAGAAGTACTGGTTAATGACATTGGTTACGATCGTCCTGAGCTCGACCATTTTGCCTTAAAAAAGGAAACTTTTGATGTGTATCATGGAGAAGGTTTGCCTTTCCCAATGAGATTTGATGCTTCGTTGGTTTCTGCTCAAATTTGAAACTTTGACACATTCATATAAAGAAACCTCTTCAAAACCTTGTATTGATGATTTATTGAATCTAAATAATAATAAAAGGTTTATCCTTCAGCTATTCTTTTTCTTTATTGAATTATCACTTCTGCTCCATCTTTGGTGGCGTCAAACATTACTAATTTGAACTAGCTTTTGGGTTTTACTCCCCTTTTTGCTTTTTTTTTTTTTTTTTTTTTTTTCTTTCCCAAATGAAGATTTAGATGCTTCGTTACGTTCTGCTCAAATTTTGAAACTTCACACATTCATTATAAAGGAAAACCTCTTCAAAACCTTGTCATTGCATTGATTTATTGAACTCTAGATAATAATTCAAACAAGGTCGTTATCCTTTCAGCTATATCTTTTCTTTTATTGAATACTTCACTTCTGCTCCATCTTTTAGGTGGCGTCAAACATACTAATTTTGGAACTAGCTTTGGGGTTTTAACTCCCCTTTTGTTGCTTTTTTTTCTTTTATTTTTTTTTTAATGCTTGTAATTTTTTTTTTTTTTTTTTTTTTTTTTTAATGTTTTGTAATTTCGCAAGTGCCAGTAGTGGGATCTTGACTATTGCTATGAGATTATTAAGCTGCAACTTAATCTAGCATACATTGAGCTGATAGCTATATGGTTTTATAAACTGGAATGTTATTAATCCATCCTCAATGTGCTTTTGGTTGTTTTTTAGTTCTCACAGTTTGTTCATTAGAGTTCAGGAAATTTGTGTTTTTTTTCTTTTTTACATATATTTTTTGTCGTTGAAATTTGAATGCTATTTTCAAGATGTAATATGTGCTTCCTGTCATTCCCTTTGTTTTTTCTGGAATATAGGAGCCATTGAGGTGGTACAATCATTTTAGTTCCCATAGTTATTAAAAGGCGTGCCTCAACAGTCCTGAGGCGGGCGACTTCACTCAGGCTATCGCGTTTGGGTAGAGGCGTGCGCCTTTTTTGTGCCTAAGGCTCGAGAAACGGGCGCCTTTCTATATTTTGTTTTCCAGAACAAGTCACCTAGGGTTTTTTTCAATATAAAGCTATCTAGCCAACATCAGCTTCCACAACATAAATAAATATAAAAGAAATAAAATGCAGCACAAAAACCAGTGATGTGCTATGTGATCCAACCTCCACTCCTTCGTCTAGCACTCACCTCTTACAATCTAGTCTTTAGCCCCATTCCATCCAGATATAACTGTTTCAATTTTTCTTCCTATATTTGCTTTCTATTTCTTTTCTTTTTTTTTCATTTTTTTGATTATATGCTTTTGTGTCTTAACTTTAACATCGTAAAATATAACTTGTCATGTTGCCATTTTTTTTCTGATTTACGTGTGTTTCTTTCCATGTTTTCTACTTTTTTTTTTTTTTTTTTTTTTTTTTTTTTTTTTTTTGGATTGATATCTTAATATTATTTTCAGAATTTATGTATTTATTCTTCTTTTATTTTTTCGGCCTCTCTTCACTCAAGGCGCGCGCCTTCGCCTGGAGGCAGCACCTAGGCTCCAGCAGCCCTTTTGCGCCTCAGTGTCGTTTGCGCCTTTAATACTATTGTTATTTTCTAGAATCTCAAATAATTGGAGTTGGGATATTTTTTTTTTTTTTTTTTTTTTTTTTTTTTTTTTTTTTTTTTTTTGGATTGATATCTTAAATATATTTTCAGATTTATGTATTTTATTCTTTTATTTTTTGCGCCTCTCTTCACTCAGGCGCGCGCCTTCGCCTGGAGGCTAGCACCTAGGCTCCAGCAGCCCTTTGCGCCTCAGTGTGCGTTGCGCCTTTAATTACTATGTTATTTTCTAGAATCTCAAGAATTGGAGTTGGGATAGTTAAACATCTCTCTAGAGGTATTTTTCACATTTCCCATCTGGGTTTATAATTTGGAAGCTGTAGCTGTTGGATAGTTTAGGAATATGTATATCTGATATATTCACTGATTCAGAAGGAACCTGAATTAAAGAAACAATATAACAGAAAAAAATTCATAATTTCACTAACTGACTTCAAAGTTTATTCGCAATATTGTCAAATGATTTTGAACTTGTGCAATTTGATTGATGTTTGAATCTTTCAATTTCTAATATTGTTATACACTTGTCTTTGTTATTAGAGGAATTATATTACATGGCGGCTTACATACGTAGCCTCTCTACTAGAGCAAATCTTGTCAGACGACAATGTCAATTTTCGTTTAGTTATATTCTTCATCATGATGATGATCGCAAACGCAACTCCATTGATGAAGGTCCATTGCCTCTGAGAGGGATGAGTAGTAGTTCATTGCAGCAGAGGGGATTTGCAAGTGGGTTTATCAATAATTCATCCAAATACAGTGGTTTCTCTCAAGAAAGAAGAAGATGCTCTGAGTTTTCTCTCTCACCAAGCATTGGGGCATCGTTTCTCCGGTATATGTCAACGACAATTGGTGAAGGGTCAGAGAAACTTGAGCTGATGAGTGATGTTGCTGATGTTCTTACAGACACCACTGTTCAAGCTGTGGCCAACCCTGCAGTGAATGAAGTTGCAGTTGCTGCTGCTGATTCTTTTTTCCCTGTTGCAATCCTTCAGCATGTTATTGATAATGTGCATTCTTTTACTGGTTTTAATTGGTAAGTATCTGTTTCTGATATTTACTTGTACAGATTTCAAATTAATTATTAAGTAATGTTGAGCTAATAACTGCTAATTGCATGAACCGTTAGAAATCTTTGAACTTTTTGGTATAGATGTCTTCAATAACTAAAACTAAGAAGAATTACTCAGTTTAGTTCCACTCAATCTGCCTCAAAATTCCCATCTGTTTCATGTATGACAATGGTTTAAATAAGGGAAACATTACCATTTTGTGCATCTGCTCGTCGTGTGGTGATTATGAAGGTGCTGTACACTGTTTGCTTTAACTTTTTGAGCATTTTGAAGACAATATGTGTAATTCATTATTTCTTGGATCACACTACCTCAAATTTTTTAGTGATGTGTGATATATGTTATAATACGATATTGTTTTCTTTCCTCTTTACTTCTTTCAGGTGGGCTTCAATAATTTTAACTACTCTTTTGATTCGAGGGGCAACAGTTCCACTTCTGATAAATCAACTAAAAGCTACATCGAAACTAACTGTATGTTGCTTTACTTGCTGCTGCATTTGCCTTTTTCCTCTGCCTCATTCAGTTAACATTGTTGACTGGTATTTACGGACAACTTTATTCCCTTACAAAGAGTAATAACTTTGTTGTTTATTTGAAACTTATATTTTTATGGCCCGTGATTTTGGCTAATTAATTTGATGCTTGCTGCTTCTTTATTTTGATTATTTTTATATTTTATTTGTCTTTTTATATTGTTTTTCTATTCTGATCTGGTAAACTTGAGATATATAAACTTTTCCTTTTTGTTTTTACTTACATCTTTCTTGGTGGGAAAATATATTCATCCTGTTTTTCTATCTTTTGACTTTAGTTTAATAATTGTTTGCTCTAGTGGTGTCAGAGATGTGAAATTTACCATGCTGTGATTAGTATACTAGTGTGCAGATAAGCACAATATGAATTGCAGCCAGTGTACTCTCATTATTATGCGCTTCAGTTCTTGCCAGCATATGATCTTAATTGCTTCACAAAATTGTTGCTTTTCCTCTGCCCCTTATATTTAAGCAATTGTGTATGTTCTGCAGCTGATGAGGCCACGCTTGGAGGAGATTAAGCAACAGATGCAAGATAAAGTATGTTATTTGCTTCTTCTCTGATTATCTTATCATCTTATAAATGTTTGAAGTCCTAGACATATCTTTGATTCATGTTTACTGGAACTAGACATCTTTTCTCCTTGTTTGGATGTGGGTTTTTGAACCTTTTGTTTTACTTTTCTTGTTTTCTTCAGCAGTCCATTTTAGATTGGTAAACATACATATGCACACTAAGATGCATAGATATAATGACTTTGGTAGGGTTTTTCCTGGGCACTTGAGTACAACTTGAGATAGCTTCTCACAGATCAACCCTATCATGTGAAGCTTGGAAATTTTATAATCTGGTGGTTGTTTATCTCATAATATTTCTGAATTGGGATCATCATTCTTTAAATAGAGAATACAATCTATGAAATTTTGCTTGTACATTGTTAACTATGTGCTATTGACCTCTGTTCACCTTGAAGTTCTTGCATAAAATGGTATCTGAAAAAATGTTTTTGGGAAATGCTTCTTTTAATCATGTCAATTCTATCTCTCTCTCTCTCTCTCTCTCTCTCTCAGGGTATGGACCCTGCTACGGTGGCAGAAGGCCAAAAACAAATGAAGTTGCTCTTCAATGAGTAAGCAATGTTTCCTTCTACTTTTAAAGGAAATCAATTGCAATTAAGTTTGATCCATTTTTGTAACTTCAATTATTTCCTGTTCATGTTCAATGCGTGCTAAAATCTTCAAGTGCTGGTAGATTTGAGTTGTATAAAATTTAAGTCTTATTAGTGTTTTAATAAAATGCCATATCCTTTTGGGAATTAAATCCATTTAATAGGAGTTTGTTGGTTTCAACTGGTGTTTCAGAATGAAGACAATTCTTAAAACAAGAAGCGTACATTATGAAATAAAAATTGATTTAATGATTTCAGAACCGGTACTAATTTAAGCTTTACTAGTGAGCTTAGTTGATTTAAGGCATAGTGTTTGATTAATCATTACTTGCAAATTAAAGTAGATTATTAGATTAGATTTCTCTGTTGGAGCTTGCTTCATTCAGATAGAATTTTTACTCTTTAAGTAATTATTTACTTTACATGCAAGGTTTATATAAGATATTTGTGAAGCAATATCTTTGCTACTTCCTTAATTTTAGATAAACTTGATTCGTATAGAGATGCATATACACAGTAGTGTAGTCATATTTCATGAATGAATTTGTGCTTGGCTTGACGATGAAAACTCTCATCGAGAAATTTTATAGGACAAAACCAAGTCCAATGGGTTTTCAACTTTTCTAGAGGGTCATTTGTGCCTTTTAAAGTAATATGTTAATAACAAGGATTATAATTGTGATTGTTAATAGTTAATAAAGTCTGTAATCCTAGGTTTGTCACCATTTGTGCGGCTTTTTGATTCGAGAATTTTTAGCTCATTTTGATTTGCAAATTGCAGATATGGTGTGAGTCCTTTTACTCCACTGAAGGGGCTCTTTATTCAAGGTCCTGTCTTTATCTCTTTTTTCCTGGCGGTAAGATGTCTTTTTCTTATAGATTGTCATATTGAATATTTGCTTCAAACTAAGAAATATTGGTATTAAAATATTAGATTGAGCTTGACATTTAAATTCCTCTATGATGATTTACTTTTTCAGATTTCAAACATGGTAGAAAAAGTGCCTTCCTTTAAAACTGGTGGAGCATTTTGGTTTGTTGATTTAACAACTCCAGATAGTCTATACATCTTTCCAATTTTGACAGCCTTAACTTTCTGGATAACTGTGGAGGTAGGCCCTTGTTTTGTCGAATCAAGTCAAACTGGACAAGAGTTTACTTCTTTCTGGTTTGAATTCATTATAGTCTTCTTGTTTTGCTCAATGTTATTCCTGTGCCACTTTGTGAGTCAATTGTTTTATCGACTACTTGTATCCATTCTCTCAGTGCAACATGCAAGAAGGCATGGAAGGAAATCCTGCTGCTGGCACGATGAAAAATGTATCTAGGGTCCTGGCTGCTGTTTCAATTCCGCTTACCATGAGTTTCCCCAAGGTAATCTTGCAATCACTTGTGTGTTTAAGGTTTAAAATCTTCCCTGTTATCTCACTGAATCACAATGTCTGCTTCCTTTGAATTATTCATATAGAAAGCTTATCACTTTGCAATACCAAATGCTCCCTTCCATGTAAAATTTTACCCTTCTCCTACTGAATATGTTGGAAAATTTTCACTCTAGTGCTTAGAATATGAAATGTGAGAGAATTCATAAGGGAACTTAAATTTAGGTCATCCTTCCACCTCTCTTCTCCTTCCTGAAACCTTCTGTTTCTACTTTCAGTTGTTTATTGTTTATCATTGAAATATCATTGGATCTAACAAAAAAGAGTAATAGAGTAGCTTCATATAAACTTTTATATACCCACTTGGAATGTAGGTCAGTAATTCAGTCCACTTCCACATTTTTGCAGGCTATATTTTGTTATTGGATCACTTCCAACTTATTCTCGCTGTTTTACGGCCTAGGTGAGTCCTCACAATTTCTAGTTTATGAGCGATCAAAGTTTGCAATTGCATTTCTAGGAATGTGAGAATTTTATTGTCAATAAGTTATTGGCTTTTCATTCTCTTCATCTCTTGGACTATCAAAGTTAAATGCCTAATTGTTGAATTGTCAAAGTTACACTTTTGAGTTTATCACTAACACATGTAATTGTTCAATTATTACTCGTAGTGCTTAAAGTTCCTGGGGTAAAGAAGACCTTGGGTATTCCTAAAATACCTGTTCCTCCAGCTGGCACTGCTTCACAGTCTTCCTTCAGTCTTTCTTCAGCAATCAAACAAGCCCTGGCGGCAAAACAGCAGGTTGCTACTTCATCACCTGTTGAATCATCATCCAAGATGATTTCGGATCAAAGAATATCTTCATCTTCAGTAATTAGTCAGAGGATTAAAAGTTTAGAGAAACAAGTAAAGGGAAGGAAGAAAAACAAGAAGAGGTGAGACATAAATCCATTTTTGTAATGCGATAACCAGAAATGAGGTTTAAATACTGTTACAATGAATTAATTTAGTATTAGTCATATTCTTTATTTTGCAAGAAAAGGAATAGCAAAGGGAGTATAGTTCACATTAAATTAGCAAGGGCCGATAGCCCATTATTCGAATAATCATTTGACTGCTAATAGTTTTGCTTGAAGTTCAAAATGTTTGTAGTTTTTTTGGTGCTGGTAATAAATTTCCTTTTGCGTTGATTCTTGGTTGTACAATAGAGGAGTGTTATTGGTTTCTTTCCCATACTGTATATGGAATGGTGCTATGATCCTGTATTTGAACATTAAGCTCGAGGTAGACTCTTTTAAAATTTATAATTAGAAAAAAAAACCCCTTTACATTTTCGAGTTAGAACTCAACTTATTTATTAAATAAGCTTGATAAGCAGATCGAATCCGTCCGCTAAGCTTATCGGATGAATTTTTTTCAGGCTAAGCCTCGAGCAATTGGGTATACTATGATTTATTACTTATTTTAATATTTGAGAAAATTAATAAGATTATGTAACATAATGTTTTTAATTAATATTTTTGAGTTATATGTAAATTATTTAAATGAATTATCATACTTTTTACTGGGAAAGGTCAATCTCTGCTTTGACATCAATAGGTGTATTATTTTAATAATATTGAAAATGAACTTACAATTTTGAATCTCAATCATGTACAACCTTTAATGCCGAGGTAAAACTTAACTCAAGTGCTGAAACTTCATTGAAAATTTTTGAATTCACCTCGACTGAATGCTTGAAAGATTTAAATCAAAAAGATTTAAACTTAGATTTAATTCAATTCGATTACCATTTAAAATTTATTTATTCAATATTAAAATTAAACTTGATTGAATTTAAATAAATTGGAGTTGGGTTTGAATCAGAAAATTAATATTTAAATAACAATTATAATATATATTTACATTATATAAATTTTATATATTGAATATTATAATATTTAAATTAAGTACTCCGTTTATTATTTAAGTTATTTGAGCTCTATCTCAGTTCAAATAAAATCGAGCCATTTAAATATTTTAAAGAAGGACAATTTGAACTATTTAAGTTGATGGAATTAAAATATTTGAACTATTAATTTTTAAAAAAATTTAATAGATTTATATAACTCGTAATAAATAAATAGTATTTATTTTTTTTTAATAACCCAATGTTCAATTAGTCGCTAAGGCAAGAAGAAAAACGAAAAACAAGCACCATGGCACTTGACAGTTCAACCTTCGAAACCATCTTTCCCTCTCGTTTCATCTCCTTCACTATCCCCCACCCAACTCTTCCCACCCAACTCCTTCGAATTGCCGTTCTCGATTCACCTATTGAACCAACTGAGTCACCCCGAGTCGCCGCTCTTTTTGTCCCTCAAGGTCGCGAATCTGATTGGATTTTTTCCACCGAGTCCGGTCATCTCCAGCTTCTCCTTTCCTCTCCTGGATTCTCACGCCTCATATTGATTGGCAAAAACACTGCCAATGCTCCTAATTCTCTCTTTATTTACCACAAGAAAGATAGTGATACGCAGTTTGCCGAAACCCTTGCAAATAGCTCAAAATCACTCCTTATTGCTTTATCTCCTAAAGTTTCTGTTCAAAATAGGAATTTTGACATACCTGTCTTAGATTATGAAGATAATTTGATTTCTAGTGGGGTTTTAGAAAAATGTGTTGGGGTTTCGGTTGGTGAAATGCTTGTCGAAGATGTTGAGATTGACAGTGGCAGTGAATTAGATGATAATAATAGAAAACGAGAGTTTAGGAGGAGACTGAGGTTTAAAAGGATGCCAAACTTGATTCAAACAGAGATCCCAATCGTGCCTAAGACAGGTTTTGCTTTGGATTGTATAAAAATTGGTGGCGAAGTGGAATTTAGGCCTGATATTGGAGTTTTGGTGCATCCATATTTGATACCAATGGTAGCTGGTCTATCCTTGGTTAGTTCTCCTATTGAGGATAGGATTCTAAATGGGTTTAAGCCTAAGGCTTTGTGTTTAGGAGTTGGGGGTGGTGCTTTGCTCAGTTGTTTGAGAACCCAATTGGGTTTTGAAGTTTTTGGTGTGGAAATGGATGAGGAGGTTTTGAGGGTGGCAGGGCAATATTTTGGATTGGAAGATTGGGAAACTCAAGTTTTTGTTGGAGATGCAATAGAGTTTTTAGAGAAACTTGCTAGTCCTGGTACTTCTTCAAATTTGGTTTCTGATAAGGTTAGGGAAGATTATAAACGTGCAACTGGTTTTGGTGCTAAGTTTGATGTAATTATGGTTGATTTGGATTGCTGTGATGTTCGGAGCGGTATAAGTTCTCCCCCATTGGAGTTTATTCAGAGGCATATTCTTTCAGCTGCGAGATCTATTCTTTCTGACTATGGAATTCTTATTATAAATGTGATTCCTCCAAGTAGATCATTCTACGATACGGTAATAAATAAATTCCTAGAGATTTTTAGTGAATTGTATGAAATTGATGTTGGAAATGGAGAAAATTTTGTTCTTGTTGCCAAAATGGCGCCCGTGTTGTCTTTAGTCAGTGATGGCCAAAATATTTTTCTTGAGAAGTTAAAGGAGGTAATTTCAGGAAAATATTTGGATTCCATAAGGAAACTATAGTGGTCTATGGTGGTTGATGAATTATATTTTGAAGTTATTATCCAAAGCCATTGGCTTTCAGGTTCCGTAGTTGATCAATATGAAGGACAAAGAGTGGTTGCCTGTATGTGGTCTTTGGTGGTTAACGAGGCCAGAAATTGCTTCTGCCTGGTTTGTGAGTTATGAAGTCCTCTTTATCATTACGAAGAAGACCCATCTTTTAGCAACTGAGCTTACACGTTTTATAATTCTGTTAGATCATCTCTGCATTAGGTAAAATGCACTGTATGGTTTGACTACATATTTTTATAGCTTTTCTTTTTCTTGTGTGTGTGTGTGTGTGTGTGTGTGTGTGTGTGTGTGTCCTTTCTTTCCTGCAGAAATTGAATTTAGGATTCTAGGCTAGCTCAAAGAACTTGTTTGAATTGAATAGGACTTTAGCAATACTTGCTTACATCTTAGACCTCTGATGCAATTTCATGATGTTGATTTATTCTAGCAATCTATCTTAGAGACCAAACTAAATGAAGTGACTCTCAGCCACTCGCTATATACTTCAGCATTTCTTATAAATGACAAAATCCGGCATGTTGAGGCTATAAGTTAGTATTTTTATTGTGTTTTTCACTCTCCTCCAATTTATTTTGGTCACGCTGCTCCTTTGGCAATGGGTCTTCATTTGAAAAAGTATTTAATGTTGGCTGATCACCATCAGTAACAACCGCAACTACTTCAGATTTAGGGGAACTTTTTGTTGTCACTAGTTGAGATCTTTCCTTCATCTCCCTGCCCTTACCCCAAAGCACCATATATAATCCACACACAATCAGCCCTGCCCCTAATATGCTGCCATGAGCAAGAAAGTGCACAAAATGGATATGAATAGAGATCCACTTAGAATTATCTGTTATCTTCAGCTTTGATTATTTGGTGAATCTAGTGCCATAAGTTAGTAACTGTGGGAAAAAAATATGAACAATTATACCTTCCTAGGTGCAGCTTTTCTTCTAGCATCAAATATCCCATGATGGCCGTGAGCAGAAGCGAGAGAGGGTTAAAATTAGCCACAAACACTGGCCCTCTCATTTGCACGCACCAAGCTATGAGGATCACCACAAGTCCAGCGATCACAATCCCCTAGGGAACCAGGTCCAGTAACATGAGCAACTATCAAGCAAGTTTATAAAACTATGATAAAGATCATGTGTTGAAGAGAGTATTTCGGCGGTTGCGTTGTCAGTCCAAGCATTTGAATTTAATGTAAACATGATTCTGCATGTTGTAAGATGCATGACTGAATTCTACTGAATTATTAGACATATTATGCAACTATTTAGACATATTATGCAACTATTTAGACATATAATGTAATTGCTGACATAACTGAATTTTACAGGCATTAGGAATTGACATACCGTATAAGCAACTGTAAGGAGCATGAGATTCCATCCCAACTTCCATTGGCTCCATTTCCTTTCCATGCAAAGGGATAAAATGACACACTGAAATGATGCCATCATGGACATTAGAGCTGCGCTGGAGTAATAACACGGGTATCTCTTACTCATCCTAGTCTGCCATTGAAAACAATACAAATTGGTTTCCTTTACAGATTGGAAAAAAAAAAAAAATAAGGAGCATGAGATTCCATCCCAACTTCCATTGGCTCCATTTCCTTTCCATGCAAAGGGATAAAATGACACACTGAAATGATGCCATCATGGACATTAGAGCTGCGCTGGAGTAATAACACGGGTATCTCTTACTCATCCTAGTCTGCCATTGAAAACAATACAAATTGGTTTCCTTTACAGATTGGAAAAAAAAAAAAAAATACAGAGTGATATGGATATGTTAGGGATTAGTGATATTGGAGCTTGAACTGCAAATTTAGCATATTTCTCCATTGGAGTTTATCATCTGAAGTGATAGAAGTAATCTAATTCCAATTTTAGTTTTTGATGACTTAAAAAGGCAAACCTGAACTATCAACCACAACGCATAAGAGATGCAACTGCCCAATGCCAAAGAGGAGCCCAGAATATGATTGCCAGAAGAAGTATGACTATTTTGATGCTCAATGTGCTTTGAAAGGTGAACATTTGTTGACCAAAGGTTGATTCTTGGACCTTTATAAAAAGAGAGCACCATTGCCCCTCCTGTTCCTACTAATGTTCCTATCAACTTGGCCTGCCCTATTCTAGTTTTTAGCTCCAAATTTTCCAATCTGAAGGAAAATTGGTGACAACAATATGACCAAGGTTTAGAGATTAATTAAGCAATTAATCAACAAAATGTTTGATTTTGAGTTTTAATTGAAATAAGAATATATATATATATTACCTAAAAGTGAGAGCCAATATCAATGTTGTAGCAGGAAGGAGATTGGACATGGCAGCAACAAATGTTGCTGATGTTAAGGCAATGCTTTCCACATACATATTCTGGCTTGCTAGTCCTCTATAGTACAAGTGTTAGTGCTACAAGTATAGGTGAAAGTTGAAACAAAAGAAAAGACATTTTCATGCTTTGTGAGGTTTATTTTTTAGCATCTTATTCAATATCCTTATTATATAGAATTTTTAATTTTTTGGTTTATATTAATTTCCAATATCTTTTCCTATTTGATTGGATTCAAAATTTAGTGATTAAAACGTAAAATATTTAACTTCATTCTTTTACTTTATGTAAAGTCTTGTGGCATTTTAAATTTTACGAGAAATTTATTGTGCCCCTAATGTTATAAATTCTGGTAGCAATATACATTTCTCTGCATTAGCAAGATTTTTTTTTTTTTTTTTGCAATATACATTTCTCTGCATTCAGCAGATTTTTTTTTTTTTTTTTTGCATTTTTAATTTCAAAATATTTGATTACTATGTGTTAATAAATTTTATAACAATAATTTTTACATTTTTCAACTATTTAATAAGTGTTTAAAACTTAAACTCAAAAGTTGATCATGTTTAAATTATATATAATATATATATATATATAATATAATATATATATATATATAAATATAATATATATATATATATTATATATTATATATATATGTTTCATCTCCACCCAAAAATCCACCAATATATATAGTTCATCTCACCCAAATAATCCACAAAGGAAAGCCTGGAAAATCACCAGCCATGTCAGTTTGGGTCTGCTCTTCCTGTATAAAACATGTCAAAAACTCCATAAATTACTAGAATTTGAAAATAATCGATCTAAATTATTAGGGTTTTGTTCGGAAAGAACTTCTCATTTAGAGTTTAGCGTTTTGACTAAGATTAAAACACTATTTTTATTATTTATATTATTCGATAACATAGTATTTATATTAGGGTTTAGGATTTGAGGAAGCAAATTGTAGAACGTTACTTTTTTCAAGGTTTGATGAAATATTAATTAAACAATTGATAATTACTGAACAATTACTGAAATAGTTAATTTTACCTAACATGCTTCGGAACTAATCGGTTTCTATTTTGCATGGAACATCATAGTATGATACATATTGAACAAATAAACAGGAAACAAACCTGTTGAGAATAAGAGCTAGAGGAACTATAAGAGCAGATGAAAAAATCCAACGGTAGGCAATGATGATCCTCAAATTCAATCCTTCATTTGCAGCCAATTTATACAATATATTAGCTCCACTATATGCAATATGAACAACCACCATTAATATTGCTGGCTTTAATCCATCCAAAATTTCACAAACAAGCCTCATCTTCTTCCTTCTCAAAATTTAGGAGACTAAGAAGAAGAAAGAAATAGAAGAAAATTCATGAGAGTAATTATATAGTGGAAAATATTATTTTGGTATATGTCAAAATCTTCTAGTCCAATTAATTAATTAATTAAGATTTTGCTTTCAAAATGGTATATTTTAAAAAATATAAGGAAAACGTTTTTCAAACAATTATTTTTTATTGACTAGTTGCACATTGCAATATTAAAATTTAGTTTTGAAAAATAAAAAATGCATAAAAAAATAAATTGTGGTATGTACCAGTTAGCAGTGGATGTCGATTGGTGATAATTGATAATGATAACTATATGATGGTTGATGGGTTAATAAACATACATTTATAAGATTATAATAAATTATTTTTTTTAAATTAAGTCTTTTCCTTTAAAATGATTTAATTTTTCTTTTGATAAGGAAAATATTTTCTATTGACTATTTTTTTAAGTGTTCCAAAAATTAAAAAAATAATTTTTAGATACATTTTCCAAAAATAGCAAAGTTTTAAATATTAATTTCATTTTGGTGATGCTATTGTCAACTCTTTAACATGATTAGTACAGACTGTTCAGTTTATTAATTATACCACGTATATTTCTTGATATAGTATATATAGCTAATTGGAGAATCCAAACAAGACTTTACTTTCAGCAAGCAATTTTATGTGCATGTATTTCATAAATAGCCAGCAAAGAGCATCTCCTGTTCAATCCTAGTCAACTGTAGATTGTGAGCGATGTATCTTAGTAAATAGAAGTTATGGATGGCGATGTAATTAAATGTATATTTGTAAATATTATATTTTAAAAACGACTCTTCAATGCATGAAAAAGAAATCAGTTTCACCACAATAAAAAGTTTGTGCGTAAATAAAAGAGAATGCATAAAGAAAAATAAAAAATAAGAAAAAAATGAATAAAAAGAATAAAAAGTTGAGTCACGCTTAGGGATGACAATGGGTCGGATATCTATTTAAAATGAACTACTTGAACCCGATTACAAATTAGGTATCTGAACCCGTTCCAAATCCATTTAAAAATTTATATTTACTACCCATACCCATCTTAAACCTAATTATAATTACCTGTTTAAAAATTCCAACCTGTTTAATCCGTTTAGCATTAAAAATATTTTTTATTTTAATTTTTTTAAAATAAAAATAAGAAAAATTATAAACTTATTTATTTTGGCTTAATAAAAAATGTAATATAAATATTAAAACTTATTTTATTTTGGCATTAATAAAATTGTAAAAATATTAAAATAATTTATAGAGTTAATTATAATTTAAAATGTGTGTATATATAATTTTTATTTTAAAAAATAATTTATTTTAATATTTTTTTTGAATATTATTTAAATAGGTAATAGGCAAACTGGGTACCCGCACTCCTTGAACTTGATCCGAAATCCCTACGTTAATAGTAAAAATACTATTTGAACCCGTTTATTCCACTATGTTATTTTAAATATTTTTTTGAATATTTATTAAATAGGTAATAGGCAACTGGTACCCGCATCCTTGAACTTGATCCGAATCCCTACGTATAGTAAAAATACTATTTGAACCCGTTTATTCACTATCCGAACCCACTAAAATCGGAACTGATCGAATCCGATACTTGCTGGTTCGGGTTAAATTGTCATCCCTAGTAATGTTGTCCAACAGACACTCTAAAAACAAAGAGTGTGATGAATAGTGTCTTTTTTTTTTCGACACATCAGACTCACAGACAACGTAATTGAGTGTCTCTTTTTTTTTTTTTCGACACATCAGACTCACAAACTAAATAGACAATGACATTGTGTGTCTTTTTTTTTTTTTTGGCACATCAGACTACGGACTAAACTGACAACAATATTGGAGAAAGTTTTTTAACTTCCAATTTTTCAGACGTGGCAAATAAATTAAAGCAATCATTGTAAATGGTGACTGATGTGTCTTAATATATAGAAGTTGTGGATGGTGACTGAATGTAATTAATGTGTCTTTTTTTAATTTTGAAGACGTTATGATGATGCTCTTCCCCAGTGAGAGTCCTTACTTTGATCTTAGTTCCTCCTCTAAGCCTCAGAACCAGGTGAAGTGTTGATTCCTTCTGAATGTTATAATCAGCAACAGTTCGGCAATCTTCCAATTGCTTGCCAGGAAAAATCAATCTCTGCTGATCAGAAGGGATGCTTCCTTATCCTGAAGAAGGTCCAACCATTAATTGTTGGACCAGAGTCCAAAAATAACACACAAAAAAAGAAAAACAGACATGATAATTATAAACAAACTGATTGTAACTTTGAGTGTCTATTTTAATTGGGAAGTTAAGGTTAAGAGAAAAGGATTATAAGCTATATTAGGACGATTGCAGTAACAACACCAACATGGAAAATCCCAAATTTTTAATTACTGAACAGAAAGCCCTTGCTTCTTTTCGTTCTGAAAAATTACTATACACCCACAGAAGAAAATAGAAAATTCTACTTAAAAACACTTATCAAACAGAAGTTTTCCATCAAAAGCAAAAAGACCCATAAATTTGAAAGATAAATAAAGAGCCATAGAGAGATAAATTATGAAAAAGAAAGAGAAAAGCAAAAAGTACCTTAATATTTTTTTTAAAATATAAAAAAATTAAAAATTAAAAATTTATATATATATAAAAAATAGAATACTGAACAGAAAAAATCCGTTAAATATTTTTTATTTCAATTTTCATATAGATATATAAATTATTACTCGATTTGTATTAATCTCTTATGTCTGATAATAAAAATTAAAAAATGAAATAAGTTAAAATGGTTTTATTTTTTTTTTTTCAAATTAAGAAATGTATTGTCAAGTCAAGTGTTTAAAAAATATATTGATTTAAAAAATTTACCGGTTCGAGTAGGATCAAATCTCGATTTCTTTTTTCTTTTAAACGTTAACATGGAATTTAAATTTCCTATGCTATGCGCCGCCGTTTCGTTCGATTTTGATCCATTACTATTTTGGCTGTCATTCCAATTCGAACCTAACGTGTGTCCATCCTAGTTGTTACCTCTTAGATTTGACAACCAGAAACAACACCTTGTCACATCCATGTCAACTATTGTCTGTTTTCACCTGCAATTCTGTAATGATGTACTTACCAGAAGATGACACGTGAGCACTCCATTTAAAGGGACCAATCATAGACGTCTATGTGATTTAACAACTTTATACACAACCATACTCAATCACATTCCTATCTCGGTTCACTGAATGTAGCGAAATCCAATAACATTCGTGGTGGGCCATCTAACTTCCACAAGCTGAAAAAAAATAAAAAATATATACTAAAAAAAGAATTTCCTCCTCTTCTCTTTTTTTCTCTTCTTCCATGTTTTTCCTTTGAAGTTTACCAGTAGAAAAGATTCTCTGGTCCACTAATCGCTCTCAAGAAACCAGAATTATAAAAGATATGATTTAATTTATTTCTTTTTATCTTCATTTGATTCCGTAGCCGGAAGTCTTTTTCCCTAATGGAGTACGGTCACTGGTACCGTGAAACGACTGCCGGAACGGCTAAAACGGCATCGTTTAATAGCTGGGCGCAGCAGACGGAAGAGAACTACCTGTTGCAGCAAGCGTTGGCTTTAAGGCTGTCATCGCAGGCTGCATTAGCGAATGATTCAAATTTTTTGGATTTCAAACCCGATGATCATCTAAGAGGAGGAATCGCTTCTTTTTCTAATTCTGCTGAAGCTGTTTCTCATCGATTTTGGGTATGTGATGGATTTTATTTGATTTCATTATTGGCTTCTCTGTAGATATTTTAGCTTAGCTTGTATTATTTTATTTACTTGGACACTGATTTAAGTTAATATATTATTTTATATAATTTTTAATTGTTTGCAGTCGTAAGACATTTGGCGGTGGCCTAGTGTGGCTTTGGTTTATTCAAAACTTTAGAGACTTTACATTTCTATCAGTATTTTGTGCTAACGTTCTGTTTTATTCATGGAATCGGTCAGGAATAGAATAGTTGTTTTGCTTAGTTTCAGTTTTGAACGAACAATAATTATTTCATGGAAAAGCTGTTCCATGATTGAAATTTTAAATGTTTTATTCGACACGGAAAAAAAAAAAAAATTTTCCATAACCTTGAGGTATGATTGAATTTTTTTTTTTTCCTTATAGTTTTGCAAATGAATTGATTATTTGGATAATTATTATTGTGATGCGTACTTTGTTTGTTACATATACATACTGTTTATATTTCCCTCTGGTTTGCATGTCCACCAGGTAAATGGCTGTCTATCTTACTTTGACAGAATCCCAGATGGGTTTTATTTAATTCATGGAGTGGATCCTTATGCATGGACTATAAGTACAGATCAACGAGACACGGGCCTGGTCCCATCACTTGAATCCTTAAAGGCTCTTGATCCTTGTGCTGATTTGTCAATAAAAGTGGTGTTGATTGACAGATTCAGAGATCCTAGTCTGAAGGAACTACAAAATAAAGTTATTAGCCTTTCTAGTTGCTGGATAAGTACAAAAGATGTGATTGATAAGCTTGCCAATCTTGTCTGCAGTCGCATGGGGTGAGTTTCCACTTGCTAGCAATTTCAAACTTTTGTCATGAATTTTCACGTGTTAATAGTTCTTCCCTGCAGAGGTGTAACCTCTACTGAAGAAGAAACTTTTGGAATATGCTGGAAGGAATGCAATGAAGTTCTAAAAAACCGTTTAGGATCTGTCGTGCTTCCAATTGGAAGCTTACCTCTTGGCCTATGTGTCCATCGCGCCCTACTGTTTAAAGTAAATACCACCGCTTATTTGTTTTTCAATGTATTCTGCTATTTTTTCATGTCATGCTACTGCTGCGTGCTACAACTTGTAATTTCGATGGGAGGTGGAGTTTTTGGGCTAAATTCTGCACTTACCTATTCCAACATTGGATATGCATTTGTTTCTCTCTCTTAAAAATGTGTAATGAAAAGGCTTACAGGGCGAGACTTGCCTTGACTTGTAAATTTTGTAGGTGTTGGCAGACTCAATTAACTTACCTTGTAGAATTGCCAAAGGATGCAAATATTGTAGAAGAGATGTCACTGCTTCTTGTCTCGTGCAGGTTGGTAATGAGAGGTATGCATTGCAGTGTTCAATATGTATTTATGGCTTACTACATCAAAGGTGTATGTTATTTGGAATAGCAAGAGCTTTCGAACATGCGAGGTTATGAGGAAATGAAAAATTTTGAGAACTTTATAGTGGGTCAAAGAAAACTGAGATAGCTGTGAGAGTAAATGCAAAAAGGATAATGAACAGCAATAACTAACGAAGGATGTGAGACTAAAATAAAAGCCTATAGTGAAATAAAATTGGGCAAACTGATGCATGAAGAGGGGAAAAAAACACATTAATTTTAACAACGGGCCTCAAAGTTAATTATTGTATAATGTGGCTTGGCTTAAATGTGCTATTACAATATTGAGGAAAAAAATATACTAACCAAATGAAGATAGAAAGACCACTTGATTATTTTTCTGTTGGGGTGGAAATGAACTTGAAGATGCACCATACATGATAATATCACAATTTTATATATTGGATTAGACTTGATCATCAAGGACTACCAATGATAAAGTACATCAAACTATTTTATGAATCATGTCATGGTTGTCTGTTAAGCTTTTTGCTAAAATTGGTGACTGATAATAAAAAATTAGAAAAAAGAGAATATTTGAATGGTACTTATTTGATTTAGAAGGAACATGGTGGGTGCATATAGAGAATCCAAGCTAGATATTCTTACTGAGGGTTTCTCCCAGTTGTAAAGTAAGAAAAAATGAGTTCATTTCTGTGGGATTCTTTTCTTCTTAGAAATTAAACCTAATTTTACTTACACAATAGGCAATTGGTCATATATGGAGCCAGAGTACAGATAGTGAATTAGTTTCTTCAGCATATGGATTGAAGGTTCAGTAGCAAGAATGAGCTAGGGGCACGGTAGTTGCAATTTCCATCTATATGATATGGACTTGGAATACCATATATGTTTATGACATAATTAATAAGCCATAGTTATATAAAAGATCTAACAACTTCAGACTTTGTTGCGGTACCTTGGAACTAATCTCTAGCATCTCCTCATCATCAAAGTCTAATTCATTGAATTGGTTATCAATTTGTGCCTGGACAAGAATCTACTGGATTCTTATTCACTTCTATTTACCTTTCTTGGAAAAACAACAAATTTATCATCTTTTATCATCCAATTTAGCATCTCCTATGCTATGGGTGGATATTCTTGCTTTCATATCGAAGGGACACTGCTTTCTGCATATTCTCAAACTGCATGGAAGCAAAGAGTGATGAAGCTGACATTCCTGGAATTCATGTTAAGTTTTACCAGCAACTAATTTCAGAATTAGAATGGACACATGACCCATGCAATGACCATCAATCAACCACTATTTAGTTACATATTTTTTTGCTAAGTTTGTCCTAGTGGTGTAATGATTTCTTTTCAAAAGTTCACGTGCTACCTTTACTTTATAGTTAATATACGTGAATTCTACAAAAGTTAGCAAGCAAGGTTACATGAATTATTGCTGCTGTAAGAGGATATGTGAATAATGAATATGTGCCTTCATTTTATCAATTCTTCAAAATTGCCAGTGGCCTAGGCTGAACGCCTAAATCTATTTTACTTGGCATTTGCTATAGTACTTACACTTTTAGGTACTTCTATCACTCTGCATTTTTCAACTTGGCTGGCTGTTGGAGTGGTAGATGTCTGAATTAATCTACATATATTTCCAGGGAATACTTGGTTGATTTATTTGGAAAGCCAGGAATGTTAAGCCAGCCTGATTCCTCAATCAGTTGTGCTTCTTCGATCTTAGTCTCTTCGCCGTTATCTCATCCAAGTTTTAAAGCTGTCCAAACAGCTGAGGATTTAAGGACATTGGCCAGACTCTTTTTCTTTGATTGTCAGTCACTTAATCTTGCATTCGAGGATATTCCTTCAGGTGATCCTCGTTATTTTGCACATATACCCCCTGTAATATTTCCATATGAATCGCTGATGGCTTTGACGTTTGTTTGCCACCACCACCTCTGATAGGAATGTGATTATGGGCCCAAGGCCCTATTTGGTATATTCTAGAAGAAACAAACACACTGAAGAAAGCAAGTTTGAGAATCAAGAAAGAAGGGCACGTCAACAAAATTAGTTATGCCTCTGATGCATATAGGCAGTATGATTTTGGTGAGATAGGGCATCTTTCTTGATTCTGCACAATACACAGCTCACAAAAAGATGCCCTCTCTCACCAAAATCATACTGCCTATATGCATCAGAGGCATAACTAATTTTGCTGACGTGCCCTTCTTTCTTGATTCGCAAACTTGCTGCCTTCAGTGTGTTTGTTTCTTCTAGAATATACCAAATAGGGCCCTGGGCCCATAATCACATTCCTATCATCCTCTTGAAATATGAATATTATCTTCCTCTACTATACTATCTTTCCATGTCCCACTGATTCATTACTGGACAGTGAACCCATTTTTGGTTATTGCTTTAGGTCCAGAGAAGTTGTCTTTTACCTACAAATTGTGCAGTAATTATCTGGTTTTATGCTTGTATTAGTAGAGCCATCAATACTGTTGAATATTTTTTTTGCTCTGAAGGACTTACATCTCATGGTAAACCAAAAGAAAAATAATTGCTCCATGGTTATTGGACCTTGTCTTGTTGTAGTAATATTTAGACAAGTGGTTATAGTTAGACAGAAAACAAAAGGGAAAATACACTGGCTGTATGTTCAATGTATAAGCTGTCTTGTACCCGCGCCCATGATACATCTGATGCGTCATAGAAAATGCTATTTGTGAGTCATGCTGCTATGTGGTATTTAATGTTGCAAGATTAACTGGCATATAATCTGATGATTTATTACAGACAGTCAAAAGTTCCAATTTTCATGATTACAGACACTGCTATTGATCTAGATGACAAACTTAACCAAACATTGAATAAAGACAAGAGGAACCCTCTACCCATTTCTGGCAACAATCATGAAGCTGCAGCACCTCTGCTTAAAAGAGTTGCTGGAAACATTAACCATAGCAAGGATCTCTATGTTGTAAACTCAGTTAGTGACTCAAATAGCCTGATGAAAGGCCCAATTCCCCTGAGTCCACTCCTACCACCTGGGCATATGGATACATATTCAAGTTCTCTCTTCTCCAATCTGAAGCCTGATGCATCAAATAATCAATTGTTCGTGGAAGCAAATCAGTTAATAATAAGTAAATCAAGTAGTGAACTCCATCTTGAAGAGGAAGATTTGGAGATCCCATGGAGTGAACTGGATTTGAAAGAGAAAATTGGAGAAGGTATCTTCTTTTTTTGAAATTTCAAGGATTTAACAACTGATAATACAAATTCTCTCAACGCATGATCTTTAATTTTAGTTTGTGCATTTCTTAAGAGTATATATGAAAGAAGTTGAATAATGTTTCTCAGGTTCCTTCGGAACTGTCCATCGTGCTGATTGGCGTGGTTCAGTAAGCATCTTGATCTCCCTTTATTTTGTTTCCACTTGAAATGGATATTTAATTCTGCACCTTCATTTTAGTGTCATATCCTTTAGAACTGAGCATGTCAATGTCAGGATGTTGCTGTAAAAATTCTCATTGAGCAAGATTACCATGCAGAGCGCTTCAATGAATTTTTGCGTGAGGTACACATAAAAATTTGTACTTACTAAAGTTGGAATGGCATTGCAAAATGGATGAAGTTTCATCTCTTTCTTTTTAGTGCAAACATTGAGTATCTATAGTTCACTTATTATTATTTTTCGGTTGATTTTGACTGCATCAATTTGTTTATCAGGTTGCAACAATGAAACGATTGCGGCATCCAAACATTGTTCTCTTTATGGGTGCTGTTACTCAGCCTCCTCACTTGTCTATAGTTACAGAATATCTATCAAGGTATTAAAATTCCAAGTGATGGTTTGAGAGAAACTTTTGCTTACATCCTTTTATCTTAAGAAGAATGCATCTAATTTATGGACTGAAGGGGAATAATATGGTTTGGACTGCAGGGGTAGTTTGCATAAACTTTTGCATATGCCCAATGCTGGATTGATGCTGGATGAGAAGCGTCGCCTTAATATGGCATATGATGTGGTTTGCATTTATTTCTTGCTGCTTATATTTCTGTTAGAAGCAAATGGAATCACATATGAATAATTGCTAGGAAAACATTGAAAACCTTATTATACTTATCATGTTGGACATTTTACATTTCTTGGTTAAGGAGTTGTGTACTGCTTTGAACAGGCAAAGGGTATGAACTATCTTCATCAGCTGAAACCTCCCATTGTTCATCGCGATTTAAAGTCTCTAAATCTCTTAGTGGATAGTAGATACACTGTAAAGGTTGGTATTAGAAACTTGTTCTCCTTTGTTGCAATCTATCATACACATACACCTTGCATGTGCAGCACATGCTAGCCTTATCATCACATACATTAATTATAGAAATAGTAAAATCATTTTTGTTAAAATAGTATTTTCTTTAATATTTTGAAAAATGGAAAACTTTATCAGAGATCTTAAAATTTCTAATGGTTTATATGTTACAAATTAAAAGAATACAAATAGTCTTAAAATTTCTTTAATATCTCATAACAAGCCAAGTTTTGATTTTATTTATGGACCCACATTATTTAGTAATTAATAAATGACATCAAAATTATTATTTTAAACAGCAAATCAGATTTCAATAACAAAGATATGATGTTAATGTTTTGATGTTCTTTATTTGACAAATGATCCATAACTTCATTCTTTCTTCATAGACTATCCATGAAGTTTTTTTCTCCTTGTTCACCAAGAATAGCAGTACTTACAGGTTGTTATAGTTGGCAGTAGAGAGGCTAATAGTAATGGATAAAAATTTTTCAAGATAGAATGGTATTGTAGTCATCCTTGAAGGAAAATGCTTTTTGTCACCAATTCTTTTACCAATACTATTATATCATTTTGTGCTGTATTATTTCATTTTTCATAATCTCTACCTATCTATGAATTTTGTATGTACCAATACGTTTTTGCAATATGAAGTAATACAAAGAGACAATGAAAGATTTTTTTGGAAAATAACCAATACTCATATTTGAAGGGTAATGACATAGTTCTTTACCATAGTTAGCAAATCATATATGTAAAATAATAAAATTTTATAGCCAATTTTAAGGGTTGGGATTATTTTATTGCAAAAGAGGAAAAGATCTCAAACACTTTAGGATCGTTTGGCCTGGGATTTTTTCTATGTAACAAGGATATGGATGCTGCTAATTATGGTCTTAGGTGGACTCAGTATGATGGATAACAGCTAACCCATGATACCACCTTACTAACAAACAAAAGAAAAGATAGTGAACTTACAGGGCTTGTGTATGATTATCCAGGTTTGTGATTTTGGTCTTTCTCGTTCAAAAGCAAATACGTATCTTTCATCGAAGACCGCAGCTGGGACTGTAAGTTCTACTTTAAAGCTACCAAGTTTATATGTGCCATATTTCTCTAAATTTTTGTTATAAAAGTAACACTAAAACATCCAGTGCCTGTTCTTTTTCTTTAGCCTGAATGGATGGCACCAGAAGTACTCCGTAATGAGTCATCAAATGAAAAGTCTGATGTTTACAGCTTTGGTGTAATCTTGTGGGAACTCATGACCCTTCAACAGCCTTGGAGAACTTTAAATCAATCTCAGGTTTTTTATCTATTACCATGTTGTATGCAAGTAAAAACATCTGGAATTGGTTGTGTTGTTCAATATTGTTTATAAATTTGACAGAAATGAAAGGTAGAATCTTTTTGAAGGAAGTAATATAAAGATTGTTGTCTCAGAAATAAAATCTAGGAAAAAGAATAAGCCGTAATGGTTATTGATTATTCCTTATTAAGGAATGTTTGACCAGTAGTTACTAGATACGAACACTGTAACTGACTTTGACTGGGTGGTCCTAGAGTAGTAACAGAGCAAGATGCTCGTTTTGCTACATTATTCTGATACTTTAAGATAATAATGTTTAAGTTCCAAATGAACTATCGTTGTTTGATTCAGTTCTGTGGAACGGAATTGACAAGGAGGTAGATAATAGTAAAGAGAATGGAGGGAGTAAAAAGGAAAAGTTCTAGGGAGCTTAAAAGAAAAAGTTCTGATCTACCAATCCTTGCTTCTTTGTTTAATAAAATTTTGCTGGAGTGAATTGTGATAAAATTGGCAGGATAACCCTACACTAGAGTCTAGACATTTTTTGATGGTTGCTCTTAGGGTTACATATAAACTGAGCTACTTGTTAGCCAGTCAAAACTTGTTTAAGTGCATTCATTATGGCTGAAGAGCTAAGGTAATATCGAATCAAGTAGATTATGTTGATAAGGTGTACTGGTTGCTGATAAAAGGATGGAACTGCCTCAAAGGAATTAGAACCTGATACATACTCTCAAAACAGAAGGGAAGAATGAAAAAATAAACCAAAATGGTGTGTAAATTACACAAAATGAGTATATTTATGGTGTATTCTGATATTCTTGGATAATTTAATGATAAGATGGAGCTGAATGGTTTACATTATACCTTATTCCAGGTTATTGCAGCTGTTGGTTTCAAGGGTCAAAGGCTTGAAATTCCAAAAAACATAAATTCTTCAGTGGCTACGCTAATTGATGCCTGCTTGACTTCGTAAGTGTGCATTTATAGTTCTTTCATGAACTATCAAAATTTGATGAATCCCTTCTCTTCATAGTGACGCGGGACGGTATTTCACAAAAACTGTCCACGATAAGCCACTGATTGATGCATGTATAGTGTACAAATTTGATGAATCATTCTTCTTATCTCATATATTCTAACTTTGAGATTGATTTTTACTGCAGTGAGCCATCAAAACGTCCATCGTTTTCAAATATTGCAGAAACTTTACAGAAATTGATCAGAACTCCCATTTCACAAGCGGTTAATAGACATGTTCGATGACAAATCTATGTAAGTGGAAGAACAATGAAATATCTAATGCTATAAAATGTGCCATCTATTCGATGCTCATCTGGTTTATCTTTCAGGTGCCCCATCTTTGTATGAATAGGTCCTAAATTAAAGCATCTTTCTTATATTTTCTCTTTTGGCATGGACATGGCTAACATCTAGTTTAATTGGTTTCCTGAAGAATCTAGGCACACCATTAACTAAATTGATTTCTTTTAACGGTCTCTGCACACTATCAGAGATTTTATTTCATTTTCCCAGAAATAAAACAGAGTGCTGTTGATTTCACTATTCACCCTACCTATCGCATCCTTTTTTAAGTATCTGCTATGATGTACAGAGACTTTTAGCCATGTGCGTCCCCTCTATAGAATGCCGTTTTCCGTGTAAAATTATATTTTAAATATCGTTTTCCAAAATTGTTTTTCTCCTGATCTGTTTGTCTTCTCACAAGATTCTACTTGTCCTTTCTGAATCTCCTGCCAAAATGTGAAGTGTCGTTTCATATGTTCATTTGCTTTTGGGATAAATTATTTTAGTGGTATTTTATTGTGATTTCATTTTTTAATATTAATGATTTTTTTTATAAAAACTACATCAATTTGCTAGATGTACAAACAATTATTTATTGATAAATTAAAAAGAGTCATAACAGATCATAAAAATGAATAAATAAAATTAAAAAAATAATACAATACTTGATATAAATTTATATGTTCTCTTTTCTTTACCTGTATTTTCTGTTACCAAAATATTAATTATTAGTTAAAATTTTCCTACAAATTAAAAAATAAAAAGTAATATGCAAATGAGAGAGTTAAAAAAAAAAAAAAAAAAAAAAAAGTTGTGAAGCAAAAGAGATAAAAAAAAAAAAAAAAAAAAAAACATGTTGTGAAGCAAAAGAGATGTAGGGTCAATTAAGTCGAATAAATGAGGAATGCCAATCATTCTAGGGTTATTAATTATTGAAACAAAAAATCATTAACGCAATAAACTTATTGTTTGCATTATTAATTATTAGAACAAAAAAAAACTTGAAAGAGTTTTATTATTATTAACGTAATAAACTTGTTATGAGGTTATTAATTACTCACACCGTTTCATTTTGTTTGCATGATTTGATAAAACACGCATATTAAAAATTTAGTTAACAAAAGTTATTTTGATTTTAAAAATCTTTCATTCAATGAACAATTATAAAAGTTATTATAAGAAAAATAATTATTTATATGACTAAATTTAAAAACTTTATAAATATTTTGAGACATTCAAAAAAAGAATAATAAACAAATAAAATGGGACGAGAATGAGTATTAAAAAAAAAAAGGAGTCATTATTTAGAACGAAGATGAGATAATTAAATTAAAAAATTGATGGTTCGAAAAAATTGATCAAAAATAACAAAATAACAAAAATGCTGCTTTAATATTTTATTTTTTTAAAATGAAAAAATTGGCAAGGAGGAACCGTAGCGTACTCTCGTCATATGAAAATGATACAATTTCTAATAATTTTTAATAATAATAATAAATAATAAAATTTATTTAAAGGAGCAATTCAATTGGCAACTTCTTCTTCCAAGGCCACAAGGCGGAGAGTGAAAACCGCTGCTCCTTCGGCTTTCTGTGTGTCAGTAAACAGCTAGTTTCCATTGACCGCCAACTACCTGGAAGGTAAATTCTTTCCCGTTGAATTTTCCCTCCTCCTTGTATTGACTTTCCGCTCCTTTCCCTTCAAAACCAAACAGTCCCTTCCCTTTCGATTCCAAGAAATTCACATTTTCCTCTTCCCAAATATGGAGAACTCTACTCAAGAATCTCACCTCAGATCCGATTACAATTCCATTACCTATGAATCCCTTTACCCTATTTACGCCATGGCTTTCTCCTCTTCTCCTTCCCGCTCCGTCGCCAACCACCACCGTATTGCTGTTGGAAGTTTCATCGAAGACTACAACAACCGAGTCGACGTTATTTCTTTCGACACCGAAACCCTATCTTTCAAGACTAGCCCTACTATTTCCCTCGACCACCCTTACCCTCCGACTAAACTTATGTTCCATCCCGCTGCCGCTTCCTCTCTCCGTAAGACGTCGGATCTCCTTGCCTCGTCAGGTGACTATCTCCGACTCTGGGAAGTTCGGGAAAGTTCCGTTGAACCTGTTTCTGTTCTTAATAATAGTAAGACTAGTGAATTTTGTGCTCCGTTGACTTCTTTTGATTGGAATGAGATTGAGCCTAAGAGAATTGGGACTTGTAGTATTGATACGACCTGTACTATTTGGGATATTGAAAGAGGAGCTGTTGAAACGCAGCTTATTGCTCATGATAAAGAGGTATACGACATTGCTTGGGGCGAAGCAAGGGTTTTTGCGTCGGTTTCTGCAGATGGGTCTGTTAGAATTTTTGATTTGAGAGATAAGGAACACTCTACAATCATTTATGAAAGTCCACAACCAGATACACCTCTGCTTAGATTGGCTTGGAACAAGCAGGATTTGAGGTATATGGCAACCATTTTGATGGATAGTAATAAAGTTGTGATCTTGGATATTAGATCACCAACTATGCCTGTTGCAGAGTTAGAAAGGCATAGAGCGAGTGTTAATGCTATTGCTTGGGCTCCACAGAGCTGTCGGCATATTTGCTCTGTTGGGGATGATGCACAGGCACTCATTTGGGACTTGCCTACTGTGGCTGGGCCTAATGGGATTGATCCCATGTCTATGTACTCTGCAACTTCTGAAATCAATCAGTTGCAATGGTCAGCTTCCCAGCCTGATTGGATTGCTATTGCATTTTCGAACAAAATGCAGCTTTTAAAAGTTTGAGATACTATATAATGTTTTACTGAGTAGGGTACTAGCTTTGATGTTAACTTGTATTATTGAAACTCTATTGTTTTTTCTAATTAGAAATTTGCTTGCTTTGAATGAATTTAGAAATTAGTTGATGCTAGCTTAAATCTAGTGCTAGTTTTATTTCTTTACTTGTGCAAATTTTGTTGATACTTGCTTATTGTTGTTTTTAGTGTTTACATTATGAACTAAAGGTATTGATAGATGGCTTTGTGCTAATTAGTGGAGCTTGTTATGCAACTTTTTGAGGGGAAGAATTATACTTGGGTCTGTTTTGTGTTATGCTTGTGGCTCTGCAAAATGTTAGCTAAGCCACATGCAGTATAGTTCTGCAATTCCATGCTTTCAATATTGATTAACAGAAAAAATTTAGAAACTAAGTCCTTTTGGGTTCTATGTTCCTTTCTTACCCTCAAGCGATTCCTACATATTTGCTCACTTACTCGGTACCTTGCATTTCACTTCCAAAGTTCAAACCTTTGCTTATTTCCCTTTTTCTCCTTGTTCTTCTGAATCTCCTAGTTTCCTCTGATGCTCTTATTTTGTCTTATGCCCTTAGCTGCGATCCAAATGCTGCTACAAACGTCCAAATTTAACATTCGTATCCCTTAGTTTCAGTAATCCAGTCTGAACAATGTTGTACCTTACATTGTCTAGTCCATTGTCTGTTTTTGAAGAAAATAATCGATGATGGAGGAACTTCTTAGATGCAACCATTGATCGTTATTTCAGAATTTAGATCTCCAAGTGTTAATGTTATATAATGGGATGCTTTATCAATTTAGGATGATCAATAGTTGTTTACTTGGCTTGATTTTTCTTTGTATCCTCAAAATCAGCAGTGCATATTGTGCATGGTTCATTGCACAGTGATGTCTCCATACTCTTTTTCATCAACGAGACTAATCTTGTCCCAACGAACTCCTCGTTTTGCAGACATCATTTGCTAAATGTAAATGTAATCAATTGCTTGAATTGCTACTTATGGATAAATAAACAAGACCTTTTGTAAAAGGGATATCTATCTATTATTTATTACATGTCATTATGCTTTGTGATTGACATGCTGCAATCTTTATCCTCTTGTTTAGGCTCTATTGCATTTCTAATTGAAAAGGTTTATCTATTGGAAAGCTATTTGCGCCTCACTGTTTAAACTGAAATAACCATAATACTTGTTCGATGTGTTGTGTCATTCTTTTGATTCACTGCAATACTTCTGAACCAAGAAATGGAGAGGTACAGCTACTTTCTGTATATAGTTTCAACAAGTGTATTGTTCAAGTTCCTTTTATTGTTTTAGTAGGAACTCAACGTTTGAGTTAAAACTTAAAACATCAGTTTTGGATTTTAATCAGCTAATTAAGACATCCATTTCACAATTCAACAAAGGCAGGTAAGTTTTGATTTTTGAATGATGTTGATTACTAGGACGTTTAACCATTTAATTAGCTTGCTTCAATAACAATTCAACAAAGGCAGGCCTGATTATGGTTTTTTTTTTTTTAACCACCCGAGTTCGAAGCTCATTGGCCTGACTAATCCGGATCCGCGCTAGGCAGACTTACAAAGGGGAGAAAAGCGCTCCCTCACAAGTGTTAAAAGGACATCATACTTGATGTTCAAACTCCAGACCTTTAGGTAATAAAAAATCACAAATTTTGATTTGAGTGATTAAAAATGTTAATGCAAGTGAAGAGTTGAAGTATATTATATTATATTATTATAACAAGAGTTTAAAATTCAAAAAATAATTCATCTGCTTACAACTAGATTTTATCTAGATGAGAATAAATTATACCTAGAGGGTATTTTTATGGAAAAAAGGAATAATGCTTAATTTGCTTCGAAATTTATTGGAGACGTACCATACATGAAAAATTAAATTTTTGGATCAACTTTAATAGGAATTTTTTATCAAATGGTCAATTTAACCATTTTTTATTTGATAATAAAGAGGACTAGTGATTTAATTTTCTTTCAGTTGAAACATATTGCCCATTTGCATTCAATGACTCAGTTGAAAATGGATCCAAGTTGCTATTAAAAATCTATCTAAAAGGTCAACTTTAAAAAGAAATAAAATTGAATTAAGGGGGCCCAAATCCACTAAGACCATAAAGCGAAACTGTCTGCTCTATACTCAGCCCAAATACTAAAGTAAAACCCAGTCCACAATCTCAGCCCACGCCTCTTTGTGAGGGTTTTCGGTTTTTATTCCAAACCCTAAAATCCTAAGCAAACGTTCTCTGATTTCCTCTTTTATTCTTTCTTTTCGGTTTCTCGGCAGCCAATCAGTACGACTCAGTTATCTACAGGTTCTCAGGTCTTTGCTTCCCTTCCTGTTTTTAGGTAACTAGTAAAAGAAAAAACTTAAATTTCATATTATAGTTTCTGTTACATTATTTTCTCGGTAACCGAATGCTGCTATATGTATTAACATAGAGAGATGGGGGCAAAGGCAAAGAAAGTGCTGAAGAAGAACTTACAGAAAGCTTCTGCGTCTAAATTATCTAAAGGAAAAGATACAGCTGATTTCTTGGTAGGTTTTTGTTAGATTTTGCATTTAAATTTCCTTTTTGTTTTATTTTTTTATTTGTTTAATTTAGCTGTTTCTTTTTATTTATTTTTGTTTTTCAGCCCTTAGAAGGTGGAGCTGGACGCAAGATACCAGAACAAAAGGAGCAGAAAAATACTGCTACTGTTTTGTATATTGGTCGGATTCCACATGGTTTCTATGAGAAAGAAATGCAAGGTATGCTTTTGGACATTCATATATATATAATGTTAGAAAGATTAGTGCTTATAAAGTTGTTGCCTTTATTGTGTTCTTTGGTTGAACTGATTAGTTTTGTGCTTCAGCTTATTTTTCCCAATTTGGCACAATCAAGAGATTGAGAATTGCAAGAAATAAAAAGGTTCGTCTCATGAACTTGTATCAATGGTTTTGAATTTGTATGTAAAAAATTGCATAACTACACAGACACCTAGAATATACAATTGCATATATATAATTGCTTGTTGTTTTCGTGGGTGCTATTAGATGGAGGTTCGTAGAATTTTCGGGGTTTCCTAATGCATGTCCTGGGTCTTTTCTTGTTTGGTTGATGAATCTTTGGGTCTCAGAAAATGAAATGGTTGTATTGTTGTAATCAAAAAGAGAGTGATACATCAACTTTTTCCTGGACTTGTATACTTTTTGGTTAGAAATTGCAGACTATAATCATGAACAAAGAAGTTAAAATAATTTAGTTGTAATCTCATCATAATACTGCAAAAGACAGAGCTAATATCACATAACAGCTGTACAAATATAACTGCGTTACACTACTTATGAGAACCGAGAAATTATCGCTTGATATTAAGATCCTACCAAAAATTCATTATCACCATCATCATCTTTATTCATATTATATTCCCTCTTATGGGCTAATTGTTGATGAGGCTACTTTGCATTGCAGTGGAGCTTCATGCATTTTCCTCGAGAATTACCTTTGCACTGTGATGCATTGTTACATATAAGGGCCTAATGCAGTCAGTATATGGCTTGCATATTAAGAATTTTATCATGTTTCCTTGCTTTTTCTGGGTTTTATATACATTACAAGTCTATTTGTAATGTATATATGGATTTCAACTAATAAATTTACTTTTGTTTCTTGGAAACAATAATGGATCCTTTTAAAATCTGGCTACTTAGATATTGACCATTTAGTATGGTGATGACCTTGTCAACTATTACAAAATATACAAGGCTCCTATATAACCAGAATATTTCAAAGTAGGAAAAATTGATTCTTAGCTGACAGACCTAGGTCTCTCATTATCTAATTAGATCAATCCCCACTTGATAGCATGAAGGATTCTTATAATAATATGCTAAAAATACTGCTGTTTGTTCTTTATGAAGCCAATTGTGTTTTCAATGTCTTTTGAAGGTATTAATTGTTGTATCAAATTTTTTATTTTGTTTCGCAGACCGGAAAGTCAAAGCATTACGGATTCATCGAATTTCAGGATCCTGAGGTACAATTCAATGTTGTGGACTTTGATATCAAATCACAGTATGTCATTTTTCGTTTCATCTCACTATAACTTTTTGCTAATTGCAGGTGGCAGAAGTTGTTGCTGATTGTATGCATAATTATTTGTTGTTTGAGCATCTTCTGCAAGTCCATCTTATCCCTTCAGAGCATGTTCATCCACAATTGTGAGTATTTTATGTTCCGTGTGACATCAATTTCTTTATTTTTACATACCGAAGTGTTCAAAACAATTCTTGTTGATGTTTAGCCCAATATTGTTCTGCTCCTTAACAAACAAAAGGAGGGGCTGCTTAGAATGATATTTTTTTTTTACTTCAATAAGTTTTTGGGCTTAATAGTAATGTGTTTTTCATTGTTAAATTCTTGATACATCAAGGTGAAAGATCTTTAAAATGTCCAATGTGGTTTAGTGAAATGCTTAATATAAACTTTCGAGGTTATGTAATTACATGGAAATCATTAAATCTAAATAGAAACTAAAGCAGATGTAATTCATTTTGATCACACTTCATAGTTTGCTTACCATGGGTGGCAATATTGAACACAACATGATAATGTAACCCTAACCCACAATGAAATTAGCAGGATTGGTTTAGGTTTAATGTGTTTATGTCATCTTGTCGACCTGAGTTGATATGAAAATAATTATGTCGTGTCATGATGTTGCAAGTTGACCCATTAAACCATTAAACCATTAATTACACACTTAATAGAGAAAGTGATGAAATCCCACATTGATTTTAAGTAAATAAGTAGAGTGTTCTCTCCTCTATAAAAGGAGAATAATATCCATTTTTTAGAAGTAAAAAGAAAAATGTTATGGAAGGATATTAAACAAATCTTTGAGGCTTGTTTGGTAATGAATGTTAAAGGTATTATTTGTAGTGTCATGTTACCTGTTAATGAGTGGATCATGTTCTTGTTTAGATTTTTAACACATTAAATTTACCATATACTGTTTGTGCTGATCCTATTTGTGTTATGGGTATACCTCAATGCGACACAAATAAGACCACTAACTTGATTTGCCACCCCTATAGCTTAACCATTGTGGTTCCGACATTCTCTATAGATCGCTTACCATTATTTTTCTCCTGTCTCCCCCTCCTCTTCTACATAGGTGGAAAGGTTTTAATTATCGGTACAAACCATTGGCCCGAGTTCAAATTGAACAGAAAAGGCAGAACAAGGTACCAAATGTTGTTTATAAGCGATAATTCTGGCAGATTAGGGAGAACAAGACTTTCTTTGTTTTATTTTATTTTATTTTTTTTAACTTGATAAATATTCCATTCTGCTATATGGCTGCTCAGGATAGAACACTTGATGAGCACAAGAAGTTGGTAGAGAAGATTATGAAGCGAGATCAGAAGCGGAAAAAGAGGATAGAGGCTGCTGGTCTTGATTACGAGTGCCCACAAATTGTAAGAATTCTCTTTATGTTTTTGTCAACTTAATACTCAAGCATGAGTAAAAAAATGCTAGTTATAGGAGGAATAAATGCAACTATGTAAGTTGGGTTTCACGTACATGTTACTGCAATCAGGATCTAGAACCAATGTAGTTGTAAAATTCACAAGTTCATTGAATTGCAAAAATATGGGGTGGTTGCATAAGAAACGGGTGCACCTTTGGGACTGATACAACAAAATTGCAGTGTCCTTTTGGGGCATTCCTAACCCCATGAAGATCACTTGAAATTATTTGTAATCATTTTGTATTATTTAGCCTGATACTCCAATAACTACAGTAATTCTATCTGTTCTTGATAGTTGATATCACTGCATTGTTTAAATGGTTTATATGTGTTTGTGATTTGGTGTGTGTTCATTCAGTTTCAGGCCAATTTGTTTTATTCGCTCATTGTATCATAAAAGAAATTGTGATTTGCATTTGCCTTGACTTTTGTTCTGTGTCTTATGAGTAATCAAAATGTATTTCCCATTTTTTGTGGTTTTGCAGGTGGGTGATATGCAGCCTGCTCCTAAAAGGATCAAATTTGATCAAGATTAAGCATCTGGAGCTTTCCCAGATAATATTCATGGTAGTTTTATATTAGTTGTGCAATTACTTTTTTCTCCTCTGTACATGAGAAAATAAGAGATGCTTAGCAGACTTCTTTTCCTCAGGGTAATTAACAAGAAATAGAGAAGACTTCATGGAGAGTATGTTGCCGATCCAGGAGATTCAGAATTTAGAAAATCAAAATACTTTTGCGAAGCTTATGTTAGTGACATTTTGTTCAATTTTGCAAGGGTTTCTACTAGTATAAATGTATAATGCTCCTCAGTTTGGTTTTTGGCTTTACCTTTAGATGTAATGGCTTCTACAACTTTGCCAAAGAAACAAAATCAACTAGCAATTTTGATTATGCCTTGGAAGGGTTACTTCTTCCATTTATGTAAAATTTATGATACAGTAATTTTTAATAGCTAATTAACATTTCTACTATACTATTTGTCTCCATGGTAAAATAGAAATACCAACGAGGATGTTAGTAGTACAATCTCAATTTTAGCCCTGTACATTTACATCAAGTCAGAATATTTTCTTCCACCAAATTTTTTTAGGCACGCTAATTTCCAGTGAACAACAATCTTACCTTTCCTTTTTACGCTAGTTTACAGCAAATATTCCTTTAAAGACTAAGGTATTATAATGTATCAAAATATCTTTTTTATAAGTATAAATGATCGTTTACTTAAATTTCTATTATATGGAATTAGTTATAGTTGAACCAAATTACTGTAATACATTTAAAATAAATTCATTTGCAAATAAAATAAATTTGTATGAATTTGTTTTTTATAATAACAGCTAGAATTATAAATAACGAAATTACAAAATTTGCACCAATCAATCAAAACAAGAGATTAGATTATTCTAAAGAAGTGTAATGAGAATGAAAAGAAGCAAAGCAGCAATAAAAGAGTATTTTAGAGCAGCAACAAGAATGGATACAGAAACAATAAACAATTGCCAGAGCACTTGAACGCTTGCCCATGTCAGCAACCCAGTCAATCCAACGGCTATGATGTTATCAGGATCTGGGTCCAATAGAAGCTCAACCCATTTGATATTAAGCAATGGACTTCGATCTTTCTTCGGATCATCGCCGCCACCGTTGCTTCCTCCGCCGCCGTTATCAGTAAACCCATTAAGCTTTTCTTTTTCTTGCAGCTTTGGTTCTGGGGAATTGTTGTTGGTTTGGGCAAAGAAGAGAAATCTTGACTGCGTTTTAGGGATTTTGAAATGGGTTCGAGGAAGAAAGGAAATGAAAGCGAGATTAGGTGTTGGAAGTGAAGCGATTGACGGCAGCGGTGGCGGTGAGAGAAATTTGAACCCTAACATTTTTTGTTTTGGGATATTAATGCCAATAGTCTGTTCTTTCGAATAGGGAAAATTCGAGTTTCTAACTCGCCGGAACAGCTCATTGAGTTCTTTCTTGGTTAATTAAAAGTGCTAGTTTTATATCTTTTGTTAATTGTTTGAATAAAAATAAAACTTCTTTTATATATATCCTTTATATATATATATAGTAGTATATATTAGTTAATTAAAAACTTAAGATTTTATTTTATATAAATGAATACTATAAATATTAAACGAAATTCCATTTTACAAATATAATTTTATTTTATATAAATAAATTCTATAAAAATTTACGAAATTCATTTACAAATATAATTTTTATTTTTGATATAAGACAAATTTTGAAATTTTATATTTTTTATTTTACAAATTTTATTAGATTTAGATGGAATTCTGCTAAAATTATCAAAATTTCTAAATAAATTCTAAGTTTCAAGAATTACAAACTATTAAAACTGACGAATTTTTTAGTATAGATTAGTAAAGTTATATTTATAATTATACACATTGGCGATCAAAGAAAGAAATTATTTCATAGCCAACATATAATAAAATATAGTAAGAGAGTTTATTTTAAATTTTAAAAGAGATCGGAAAAAAATAAATTCACATCGAAGAGAATTGAGAGAAAAAGAGAGATCAATTAAATTTCCTCTTTATAATATAGATCCATTCAATAATGGTCAAAATACATACATTATCTCCTAAATTTTAACAAATTAACCTTACCATATCCCCAACTTTTCTAAAATCAATTATGATGCTGAAGTAAAAAATTTTGCACTAAGCTGACACCTTTCCGTTCTGACAATGGCTTGTGTGTTGTAAAGCAAATGGGTAGGATAAGTCAATGGAAATGAGACCCAATTTTATTTACACATGGAAAACTTTAAAAATAAAAAAGATTTAGTTTTGATTTTTCTTTGTAATATTTTATAATTTGTACACATGTTTCACAATCAAAACCTTCAAACCATCCGGCTCTCTACTTTTGTTTGAAGCAAAAAAGCCACTCTTGTATTAAGAATAAAAGGGTAATAAATAGTGTGGGATCGACTCTTAGAAGCGAGCATAGGTGTAAGATGCTCTAGCTAGTGTATGAGCACCTACATTGGCTTGCCTCCTTATCCATCTAACAATCACATCCATGTTGGATTTGGGTTACCTTCCTATGTGGTAAAAACCCATATTTTGAAGTCCATTAAATTAATCATTGTTTTACAAGTTTGCCCCTCAACTAACAGCCATATCTATCATATTTTTTGGCTGCTATGTGATCGACACAATCATCTAAAACTGTGTGAGAAAAATAGAAAAGAAGAGGAGAGGAGAGGGTTTTTTCTGCACAGCCCCATCCAGCACCATCCATCGTGTTCTGGAGATTCCCGGAGTTCCAACCGTTAGATCTTTGTGATTTTTGGATATGTTGTTCTTTACTCTCTATTCTTGATTCTCATCGCAGGGATTTTGATTTGGTGGTTCAGAGATTGAGTTCTGGCTCTGAAACCGAAGTTGTCCTGTTCTGCTTCCAACTCTGCATAGCTTCATCTTCTTCAGCGTTTCAGCAGTCATTCTTTGTCGGATTGAGCTGATTTTTAGTGAGCATGTTCCTAACATCAATTCTTCTTGATTCTGGCTGATCAGTTTAATTTTTGGATGAGTAGAACATTTTTAAATGTATTGAGAACAACAGTTGTGTTCTGTGATCACTCCATTGTGTTGCTACACATTTGTTTGTGATATAGTTACATTTTTTGTGGTTGTAGCTTGCTGTAATTTGTAAGTTTGAATGTGTTCTGTGATCACTCCATTGTGTTGCTACACATTTGTTTGTGATATAGTTACATTTTTTGTGGTTGTAGCTTGCTGTAATTTGTAAGACAATATTTGTGATAGTGAACTTTATTTTCTTGGACCGGAGGAGTGGTTTTTATCCTTCACACCGGAGGAGTTTTTCACGTAAAAACATTTGTGTTCGTGTGGTAAATGTTATTTTTAATTGTGTATGATTTGGGACAGCTTGTGTTACTTGAATTTATTACTCATTGTTACTCCTAATAGATTCATTCAAGTGGGAAAGTTTTTGTTGTGAAGTTATTTTGTGTTACTTCCCATCAATCCAATCTAGATGCTAATAAGGACCTACAATTATCAATAATTAAACTAAATTCTGAAATATCCTGAATAGAAGAATTTAAAGCAAAAAGAACAGCTTGACAATCCGTAAAATTATCCCTGGAGTATGCATATGCTCTTGAAGCCATAACGAGCACTTTCTTAACGCCATTGCTTCTACCACAAGAGGATCTGAAAATGAAACAAAAAAACCAGAAAAGCTTATGGCGAAAGCACCCTTCTCATCTTCAAAAATGACACCAAACCCTACGCATCGAAAGGAAGGTTGCACCATCGATAAAACATTGCTATCCAGAGGACTGAACAACACCCCACGAAGGACAATGGCGCATTGCAACAGGCAAGGCCTGACGCCGCTGAATACTCGCCTGTTGGGCACATCGCCTCTCCTGAACCACCGAGAAGCTGGACCTGCAGATGTGATCAACGTCGTGATTCCCCTGGTTCCATATAAAATCGTTTTTGGGTTTTCAAATAGACCATGCTTTGATTTCAAATAGTCTTCAATCTCCAACAATTGGATGAGCTACTCGATCGCCGGAGATGAATCTTAGGATATAGAGCAGACTACTGGAAGAGCTACTTGATCATGTATCGTCTTTATTGCCCCTAAAATGATTCTTGAATCTCATATCAACTTGTAGGCATTTCAGGTCTTTTATATTTTCTCATTCTTTTACGGCTAAACACTGTTCTTCTGATTCACCTTTCTCTTCCTTTCTTTTACTCTCTCACCCTCAATTTTATCATCTTTATTGTTTATATAATTCTGTGATTGGTACTTGCTGCAACTTAAACTTATCACTCTGTTTCTTGCTACGTTGCACTACTGGTAGTTCACAATCTTGCACTCTTGTATCATGCTCTAATGAGTTTTTTTTTTTTTTCTCCCCAAATCATATTTCTTTTGCCGTGTGCAATTTTCTTAGCCAAATCTTTAAGGGTTATTGAATTTGAAAGATTTTTATTTTTTTTTCAATTTCATGCTCTAAGGGTTACTTTTACTTTTATCCCATGTTCTATTATCTATTCTCTTTTTTTTTTTTTTTTTTTTTTATCCTATTCTCTTTTTTTTTTTTTTTTTTTGAGATTTATTTTTTTTTTTTTTTTTTTTTTTTTTTGAAGATTTTTATTTTTTATTTTTCAATTTCAAACCATATGTTAATTGCAATCATTTTTTAACTTGTTTCCAAATACCAAAAATATGCTGTTTTGGGGTTATTTAGTATTTATTCATTATTTTCAAACGTGAATAGATATATGGTGATAATTGGTTTTTCTATTTTGGTTTTATTTCAACTTTTAAAAATTGATTCTTACTATTCATCAGTGTTTCAAAAGGCATTTGCAGATGAAATAGGCATTCCATTCATGGAGACGGGTGCAAAAAACGCTACGAATGTCGAGCCATGGCCGCTGACATCAAGAACAAGTAGGATTTTCGAATGTCATCGTTATTTCTCTCTATTTTGTATTATAAATGGAGATGCTTTGTTTTTGCTTAATAGGATTGTTGTTTTCACACGCGCACACACACCATATACACAGAGAGAGAGAGATGCTTTTGGATGGCGTTCGGTGGGTTATTTTTTATTTTCAAAATTGTTGAGGTGTAAATAAAAACACACACAAGTGCTTCTGGATGGAGTTTGGTGGATTATTTTTTATTTTTAAAATTGCTGAGGTGTAAATGAAAAAAATACACACACAGGTGCTTTTGGATGGAGTTTGGTGGGTTATTTTTTATTTTTAAAATTACTGAGGTGTAAATGAAATTAGTTTCCATTTTCATTTACTTATCCTATTCAGCTTCTTTGTAATACACACATGTATCAGTGTGGGAATGTATAGAAGGTGTTTACTTGGTGCAAAATTTTTTATTTCAGGTGCATAATTGATCTCTGTAAAATTAAAAGTGGCATAGGGTTAATTTATTAAATTTCAAGGGACAATCTATATATTTGGCCATCCATTAATATATAATGAATTCTATCAATTACATAAAATTCCATTACAAACAGTTTTTTTTTTTATAAATTCATTTGCTTGTAAAATGATGTGAATATAAATTTATTGTAAACACTATATTTAGTAAAAATAAAGTGTGAATCACACATCACAATTAGTTTAAAATACCATAATTAATTTAAAATGATAAAGTAAATACTTTTAAAAATAAATAAAAAAATTAAAAAGGTGCTAAAATAATATATTCAAAAAACCGACCACAGTGAGTCAAAAACGCTAATCGACTGCGCTGTGTGTAATTATATGCATTTGTGGCTTCAACAAGCAATTTTTTTATAGCTAATATATAATAAAATAAAATAAAATTTTATTTAAAAATTTTAAGAGAGATCAATCTAAAAAAATGCATTGATATCCTAGTAGATTCTATCTTCTCCTCGTTGTGAAAGACTTTCCAAAGGGAATAGAGAAAAAAAGAAGGATCTATTGCTCTCCTTTATAAAGTGCATCGATACAAGCCTATGTATAGAACATTCATATCGTATCTATTCTCCATTCATAGAATTAGTTACAAAGAGATACAGAGAGAGTAAAAAGACGCAATTGGATTCTATCTTAGAGAGCTCATACGCTTATGGATACTTCAATCAAGTCTGTATGCGAAATCTCACCATACTTTTACTACCTAGATATATTAAACTTTAACAAGAAACAATCTTAGTATTCTAAAATTGCTTAAAATGTTCTCATACTACATAACATAGATGTAAGATTATATAATCCATTATATTTATATTATAAATTGTCAATATATATCATTGTAGAGAATTATGATAGTAAACTCAAAATATAATTGATTTACAAACATTTTTTTTATAAATTTCATTTTCTTGTAAAATGAAGTAAATATAAATTTATTGTAAACACTACATTTAGTAAAAATAAAAATAAAAACAATGCTTTATATCACATATCACAATTAATTTAAAAATATAAAGTAAATACTTTTAAAAATAATTAAAAAAAGAAAATTAAAATATAATAAAATTACATAATCGACCACAGTGGGAGTCGAACCCACGACCTTTTGATCCGAAGTCAAACGCGCTAATCCACTGCGCTATGCGGTCAGTTTGATTGTCATTTCTCGGATCATGTATACATAGAATTGGTAGATAGTGGTAAGTAGTAGTGGTAAGTAGTAGTAACTATGTTCAACGGCTCATATGCTCCGGTGGACTGCTGTTTGTCTCTCGTTCGTACGATTAGAGGTCTTATCCAGTCCAATTTGGATCTATTCTTACAAAATGAATATAACTTGTCATCCCAAAATTAGCATGATGTTCTCATGTAATTTTCAAATCAACATGAGCCGTCCGATGAAATACCGGAAAACCGAAGGGGACAAAAAGGAAACAGATATTATCTAATGATGCATTGCAAAAGGGGGGCCCCTTTTTTCTTCTCTCGGAGAATCATAATCCCCAATCACATCACACCGTCCATTTTCCAACTCTGGGCCCCTATCCCCACTCATCTTTGCACCGTACGATTTCTTGTCCGTTTCATGTGATACGCAGTGATTTACAGCTGTAATATGGGGACCCACATGCCCTTTTAGGCAAAGACAAACCCCACCTTCCCTTTGTAGACTCTCTCTCTCTCTCTCTCTCTCTCTCTCCCCACTTAGCTAAATCATTTTCAATTAACTTTAATCATTATTTTAATTATATATTATAATTATCAACACACAAGTCAAATTACAATCTCACATTCTTATTGGCCATAGCTTTTAAGATTTGCTCATGAGATATTATTAATTCACTTGCTATTATAATTTTCTAAGTTAAAAACACATAGTAAAATTTCACTACATATGATTTATATTCTTGATTTCTTCAATTCTAGGAATTAATAGAAATGAAGCCCCTGAGCCTTCAAATGTGTGTTTTCTCATCCCATCTCGAAAATCATCTCTCAATAATACATATTAAATTTATAGACTGCTCGTCAAAACAGCAATTGTTTGAAATCTGATGGATTTATAAAATTCACTTTATCCACCTAATCCATCTGTTCTAAATATAAATAATTTGAGATATAATAATTATTTTCACAAGTTACTATAAATTTTAATATAAAAAATAATTTGATCAAATTAATTACTCTTGATTTTTTTTATATAATTTAGAAAAATTAGTTCATCCCTTAACCTCTGTAAAAAAAAACTTAAATTTATATTTTGAAATGGAGAAAGTTTTTTTTTTCTGAGTATTTCTTTTCTCTTTTTCAAATTTTGGTGTTTGGTAACTCCTTAAATAATAGTTAATTTTGCCTCAAGATAAAACTACAAATCCTTTGTCGTTTGCTGGTTTCTTCCTCAAGTCAAAATTAGCTTATTAATCTCTTTTTTTTTTTTTTTTTTTTTTCAAATCCTTTGTCCGTTTGGCTGGTTTCTTTCCTCAAGTCAAATTAGCTTATTAATACTCTTTTTTTTTTTTTTTTTTTTTCCACAATTCTCCTTTTTCTTTAAATTTTTTTTTTTTTTTTTTTTTCCACAATTCTCCTTTTTCTTTAAGCTAATAGCCTAGATTATGAACATTGGATGGAAGATTTTTTTTAATTATTATTTAAAATATAACAAATGCTATATGAAATCACATTTTTGTAATTTTTTTTATATCTATATGTGTTTGTTTTTTTTTTTGCGCCATATATAATTTCTACTTTCACGTTGAATAATTAATAACAGGTAAAATGGAAAGATTAATTTTTAATATATATTTTTTATTTTGTAGATATAGACATGTATTTTTTAAAACTTAAAAAAAGTGAAAAATATTTTTAAAACAAAGGAAATATAAATTTAACAATTATTTCAATTTTAAAATTGATTAATTTTTAACTGAAATTTTATAATACTCAACGCCTTCTAATCCATCATTACTCATCATATCACCAACAGTAAAAAGTAAAAAATAAAATATTTATAAAAGAAGGCAATTATAATTTCAACCAACAAAAGACTAAACACTTTATAAAACATTATGAAATTTATTTATAAATCCAAAACATAAAAATTTATTTACAAATGCAATAAATTTGGTTCATATGATTGAACCAGTGTAATAAATTATATTTGGTTAGTTAAAAACTGATTTATTAAATGTGGTGAAACTGTTAAAATAAGAAGAATAATTAAAATTATTGTACTAGTGAAAAAGTGAAAACAGACACTTCAGTCTTCAGTCTTTACATGTATGTGTTCTTTTGTTTTTTACTTATGGTTAGGTAAAACAGAGGGAAAAGAACATATAAAGAAAAGTGTTTTACACTGTTTGTAAAACTTAAATGTATGTTACCGTTAAAACCCATTAATTACAGGTCTGGAATTTTAATTCTGTCTATAAAGTTCCTGTAAATATTCAGAAGAGAGCAATAACTGTGTCAAATAAAAAATATAAACTTTTTTTATCCAATTTTCTAAATTTATTTTCTTTTTTTGTTTGTGATATGAAAATCGCAATAACTACCATTTCGTTCAACATATATTAACATGTTAGTTAACCGTATCTGAAATATAAATAAAATCATTGACTTATCAAATTATTTGGCGAAGAAATCCTTTACTAAGAAGATACACTAGTTGCGTTCATTTATATTATAAAATTATTTATATTTTGAATATCGGATAATTTAAGAAAAAAGCAACTAAATAAATAAATAAAAAGATAGATTTAACGAACAAATTGCTTATTTATATGAATGAATTTATTAAATTCTTATGGATTGATGTATGAAAGGTGGCTATATAGTTGCAAAAAGAAAATATATTACATGTTTATAAGAACAAAAACTATAAAAATGAGAAAACAAGAGTAGCTGCAGCTATATCCATTCCTGCCTACGCTCACTTCACTCACGCAACGGTATAATACATATTATATATATAACGTCTGTCCTAAGCAATCAGAAATAGAACAGGTCGTCCATTCCTTTCATTCCTTTCCTACTTTTTTTTTTTTTTTTTTTTCCTAATCTTTTTTTTTTTTTTTTTTTTTGAAGAGACCTTTCCTACTTCAAACTAGATTGGTTTTGGGTTATTTAAATAATATCAGATTTGACATATTTACATGGTGAGAGTGAGATTTACCTTTATTTGATAATAATTTTTTTTCTTTTTTTAACAGATATAATAAAGATTTTATTATTATTACATTTAAAAAAAAAAAACCTAATAAGCTCCCGACCATTTGACAATAAGTTTACATCGGTAAGAATGACTTACTTAGATCCGGATTTTGAATCCATCTAGCTCAGGTTCATGATCCCATCTTAAACAAATTAAAATAAAAGTTGCTGTTGAAATAAAAATATTTTGACCATATATTGAAAAAAAAAGATAAATTAGGAATAATTTTCAAAAAATTCCTATTAGACACGTTTCACTGTCATTTAATAAAATATTTATTTAATTTTTACGGTTTATTTATTTATTTTTAACATTTCTTCATTTACTTTGTATGTATATTTATATATCGAATATATATTTTTATATAATTCATTAATTTATGTATTTGTGCAATCACATTATAATTTGCATTTAAAACATGATCCTCAAAAACTTTTAGTAAGGATGCATTGTGCGATCGACATCTAATGTTTTTATCTGTAGAAAATAAAATAGTTAATACTTAACATTCAATAATAAGATTAATCTTATTAATAAAAATACGATTCAGTCAGAATTTCATTTCATTAGATAATATTATTATAGGAAAATATAATTTTTATAATATTATTAGAGGAAAATATAATTTTTATAATATTATTATAGGAAAATATAATCAGAATGTTTTTGATTCATCTATAAGTTGCTAGATGATTTTGCATTTATATATTATACTTATACTATGTTCATCGTATAAAGAAATCATTAATATTTTTTTTTGTATTAATGTTTTTATATGATCGTTTTATTTATACTTATTTAAATTAAACATTATTAAAATTTTTTTATCTATATAACATGCTTTAAAAAAAATATATATATATATATATATAATAAATGAATTAAAATATTTTTTTATCTATATAACATGCTTTAAAAAATAAGTATATATAATATTACTATATTTAATATAATATATATATATATATATATAATAAATGATAACTTATAAAAATAGTTCTACTATTTATAGTTATTTTATATTTAAATAGTAATCGATAACAATACTCTATTCGATAATAACTTTTAAAATAACATTTAGTCAAAAAACTGAATACTTTCGCTTTAAATCGCTGTATAAATAACTAATTAATCACTAATAAATCAACTTATAACTATTAAAATAATTAACATTCATTATAACAGTTAATATTACAAATAGATCCTAACTACATTCTTCATATTTTCCGCGTTTAGATATTGAAATGGTAAATAATGAAATATTATTCACTTAAACATTTGATTAAACGTTAATAAAATAATTAATAATTACTAAAACAATTAATTATCAATAATCAACTTACTCTCCATCGATCATCACAAATAGTTGAACTAAACATATTCAGCTGGCATATATATTTTACGAAAATAATTACATCTTTTTATATTATCACAATTATTTTAATATAAACATTTATTTATCAATTAAATGTCAGCCAAATTACTAAATACCAGCTATCACAAACGGTTAAACCAGGCGCAGTAATCTCAAGTCAAGGAGGAAAAAGGAAAACAACGAGTTAGTCAAAACTAAAAAGGTTAAAAAAGAAAAAAAAAATTCAGTAACTGTACAAGAGAGCATTGGATTATCATCTTCATGTATTTGTCTCTCTCTTATTGGACCTTATATTACGTATGTGGTTTGTGCCCTTTCTCTCTCTCTCTCTGTCTCTCTCACTCTCTTTCTTTGAGAGAGAGAGAGAGACAAGAGAATTGAATTGAAGTATTGATGAAAGAGTGATGAAAGTTGCGGTAGACTCGGATCCTGTCTCCTTTGGAATAAAGTTCCATATTTGTCCCATAGATATAATCTTTCTCCTCTGAAAAAGACAATCTTGACTCTCTCCTCCTCTCTTTCTTCCTTCCATTTCTTTGCTTTCAATACCTACTTACAATATATGGGTGACCACCAGTACGGCCTGCCGGATCTCCGGCAACTTCTGGCTACCGGAAGAACTCATTTTTCTGGTCTCCCACAAGTTACAGAGCCATTCTTTGTTCAAACAAGTAGAAATCTTGCACCTCAACAGACTCACAATCATCATCACTTTCATGACTCCATTATGGCAGCTGAAGTTATGGTTTCTGCTAATAGTGGCTTGGTCAAGCTTGGTCAAGACCATTATTTTAACAACGCTACTACTACTAGTAGTAATAGTACATTTTTTGGAGTGGAAATGGAGAATGGGTGGATTAATAATGGAAATGATGTGGGAAATAATAGTAGATGGCCAAGACAAGAGACTCTTACTCTTCTTGAGATCAGATCTAGGCTTGATTCAAGATTCAAAGAAGCTAATCAAAAAGGTCCTTTATGGGATGAGGTTTCTAGGTATACTAACTTTTTTATTATTTTTTTTGAAAATAAATTGCACTAACATATATATTTATATACCCATTTGTGTTTTTTCTTTGTTTTATTGTTTTTCTTGCATTTTGGTTCTGATAGATTAGGAAACCCTAATTTTTGTTTTGTTAACTGTACAAAACATATAAATGGGTTTTTGGGTTTCCTCCCAGCTTCTAGCAATTTCAAATTTTCTTTAAAGCTGCAATCTTTGTATCAGTTTTTTTTGTTGAATTTGATTCTTGATAATGCTAAAGCAACACAATTGAGTTAACATAACTGAGTGATTCAGGTGATTTCCTTTTCCTTGCTTCTTGTGATGATTTATTGCTCTTGTTGTACGAACATGGAAAATCCCATATATAGCTTTCTATTAGAACTCTTTTACTGGTTTTGGATGATGAAATTATATTCCAATTTATATAATTGTGTATCTCTTAATGTATATAATCACCTCTCACCTGGACATTATTGACTTAATTAATCAAGACTAATAATTAAAAGAAACAATGATTCTCAGAAGAGCTAATGATCAATCATGTTTTTGAATATTTTAATCAAGAAAAGCAACATTAGAATTATAATATATAATATTAATAAATCAGTTATTATTATGGAATGTTGGCTAGCTTGTCAACTTATATTTATTAAATTATTACCCTACTGAGTCATCTTATTTTACTAAATTCTTATATTAATTAATAATTATGCATGTTTTGTTTTAACACAGGATCATGGCTGAGGAACATGGTTATCAAAGAAGTGGCAAGAAATGTAGAGAAAAATTTGAGAATTTATACAAATACTACAAGAAAACAAAGGAAGGTAAAGCAGGAAGACAGGATGGGAAGCATTATAGGTTCTTTCGCCAACTTGAAGCTCTTTATGGAGAAACAAGTAATCAGTTAGCTTCTTCATCAGAAACCCATTTGGTTAATGACACTAATAGAACTTCTTTTCTTTATCCAACACCCATTAACCCAGAAAATAAAGAACGATCCTTATCGTTTCAAGAAAACAAGAACAGTGAAAGCCTAAGCTTATCCAACACATCTGAATTCGAAACTTCATCTTCAGACAACAATGACGATGATCTTTCTGCGATTGCTTATGATATGATGAACCGAAAGATTGGAAAACCAAAAGGCCGGTTAAAGAAGGGTTGGAAAGGGAAAGTTAAAGATTTTGTAGACTTACAAATGGGGAAGTTGTTGGAAAAACAAGAAGCTTGGATGGAAAGAATGCTGAAGACTATTGAAGATAGAGAGAAAGAAAGAATTTGTAGAGAAGAAGAATGGGCTAAGCAAGAAATGGCGCGTTTAGATCAAATACATGAATATTGGGCTAAAGAAAGGGCTCGTATTGAAGCTAGAGATGTTGCTTTAATGGAAGAATTGAAGAAATATGCAGATAATTGTGAACGACTTGGACTTTCATCATCAGTTGAGCAAATAGTAAGAGTAACTCAAACCCATTACAAAAACAAAGACCAAAGAAATGCAAAAAAGATTGATATTGATGAGATCAATTTTGGAAGATGGAGTGACCCAGAGATTTGTAGTTTAATACAAATAAGAACAGCCATGGAAGCAAGATTTCAAGAAAGTAGTAGTGGGTATTCAGAAGAATTTTTATGGGAAGAAATAGCATCAAAAATGGGCAGTCTGGGGTACGATAGGGATGTGGAAGAGATTAAAGAGAAATGGGAGAACATGAACATCTACTTCAACATGACAACAGCAGAGTGTAATAAGAAGAGAAAAGAAGATTTGAGACCCAACAATTATTTTCAGCAACTTGATCCTTATAATAATAATGGTCAAGAAATAGATAAACTTGAAAGCTTGAACTTACCTTCATCAAGTTCTTATGTGGTTAATAGCCAAATGCATGGAAGCATCAGCTGCTTTCAGGAGAGCACTTGTGGGGCAAGAAGAATCAGCAACTTCAATAACTATTCTGATTAGAGTTCGAACTTGCAAGCAATCTTACAGTTCTGGAGATGATTTCGGTGAGTCGAAGTTATATATATTGCCTCTATAATAATTAGGTGTGTAGTGTAGATTTAACTTGTTGAGAAGGTAAAATTATTTATATATTGCAGTGTGTGACAATTGGGGGTGGAGATTAATTGGTTTGTTTATTTATTTGGTGTAATTAGAAAAAACTGACTACTGAGAAGTTTTTATTATGGTCATAAAATGCCCTTTCATGGTTATATTGGTTAAGGGGTACAATGTGATTAATAGAGGGATATATATGTACTTGTACCTTGGTTCAAAACATAATTATGTATTTGATGCAATTAATTAGTTTTTATCTAGTTCTATTTTTCATTTTTTTTTTCATTTTGAGTATTAGGTACTCTCATTTAAAATTTTCTTTTTAACTGATTTTAAATATTCGTATTGGCTTAATATAATTAGAAATATTAATATTATTTGTAGAGCATCATATTATGATTGAAAATAAAGAAAAATTATCATTATTATCACATGGAAGCATTGAAAAGAATGATCAGATTGCCAAAATTTAAAGTCCGAAATCTCATGAAATAAGCTATGAATTTAGTAGTAATCTTTTTAATATTATCTTTAGGTAATAATGAATTGGAATTGTAGTATCTCCCTCTTTCTTTCTCTTTGGAGACTATTAATTTTTGTTCGACAAAGTAGTTTTGCAGGTTTTGTCTTGTGATAAAACATTTTTACCCTGTACGGAGCCAAGAAGGGAAAGGTAAAATCTGAAGCGATTAATTATCATATCTATACCTTGTATATGCCTGCATCTTGTACAAGGTATATAGGTAAGGGTAAAAATCAAATCTATACCAAATCTTTTTAATATGGTATATTAAAATATATGTTGGATGATAATTTTTTAAATAATTTTTAACGTTTTGATTGGTCAAAACGCTAAATGTTATTTTTTATAGTATTTGATAATATAGCATTTGATTTAGTTTTTAGAAGATAAGATAACGTTTTTATGTAACATTTAACTTTTAGCGTTTTCTGAAAAATTACTTAAACAGTTACAAGCTATTAAAACAATTAATAATTATAAAAACAGTTAATTTTGTCAGACAGACATTAATTAATTATCGCTAGAACAGATTTTTATTTCAAGTATGGACCAAAAATTTCAATTTATTTGTATTTTTCTTGACAAGTTCAAAGTTTGTTTACTTTCTAGAGAGTTTAATTTACTGTGATGGTGATTTATATTTGTATTTATATCATTGCTAGCTATGTGAGAAGAAGTGGTAGATATATAATGCTAGAGACAATCATATGAGTTAAATAAAATATTATGTTGTGGGCTTAATATAAAATTATTTTTCTCTTCAAAAATGAATTAATTGATATTTTCTCTAATGTAATGAAAGGGAGATCTCGACTTCAAGTTTTTTTTAATTATATGAGTTTTTTTAGACAGTTAAAAATTTAACTTGGATTAATCGTGATCTTTCAGGTGTCGCATATTTTCGAGACATCGAAAAAACAGATCAAACCAAGCCGGTTTCAGTTCAATCCAAATTGATTCTCACGATAGCTTTAGTTTAATTTTAGAAATTTAATTTATCCTTTTAGATCTCAGTTAGTTTGATGTTCAATCAAACCGACCATATGATCACCCCAATTAGCTATTATTTTAAATGTAAAATACTTATAATTACCATTCAATTATTATTTATTTCATCTTTTAACTATTAAAATAACGTATTTCGAATTAGATATCAAATAATTTATTAGAGCTACAACTTAAAGACAAATCAATATATTTTCCCCATAAAAAAGAAAAAATTACAATCATAACCAAATTTGAGAGTGCGTGTATATATACATATATATATATATACAAAAAAAAATTTTCGATGTGGTACTAAATAGTGTGAAAATCCACAGTTGGGCCAGGGCCCAAAACCACCCATGTAATAGCTGCATGTGCAAGCCTATTTAGTAGAGGGTGCTTCTAATTGAGTTATTAATTTTGATATCCCATCAACATATATAATTGTTATTATAATTTTCGATATGCAATTTCATATTTTTATTTTTAAAATAAAATTTATATAATTTTTTAGCCTCGAAAAACCTATTATACTGTTGATTGATTTTAATTTATATTTATTTTTAAAAATTTATATAATCTATTCTCTAGCCAACATACAAAATAATATCAATTCAAACATCCATCATCTCAATAATTTTACTAGCCACTCACACATGGCAGGTCTAATTAATGTTACAACATTTTGTTGATTGCAATTCTTACTTAGGGTGTCCTCTCCAATCCATAAATAAAGTTAGATATAATTAAATTTCATTAATTCTAAATTTTACAAAATTGGTTCTATTTCATTTCTAGCAGAAAAAAATTTTATATCAGTTCGAATTGATTCAAATCAATTCGATATCAGTTCTACGTATTAATTTATATCATAAAAATTATCAATTTGTTAAATTTAAATTAATAATTTGATTTAAACCGAATCAAATGCTCGTCGGCCGTCAAATATACCGACTTGAAATGCCAACTGTCAAGCAAACCGGTACATGTTGACATTATTAAAAATCATGTTACTTTTAACTTCATAATCAAGAGTATTAATTTTATTAGACTGGATTTATTATATAAATATTATTATTATTATAATTTATATATGGTCTCTCAAAGTAGTTATTTTTAAAATAAATAAAGATGGTTAAAAAGTAAAATTAAGTTGGAATAATCCAATTTATTTCTTTTAATTGAATTAAATTTTAGCACATCAATTTTTCTTAAATGGACCCATCTTTACCTGCTAACGAGACTATTTAAGTTGGACTCAAAGTGATTATAGTTATGTTTGGTTTGAGGGATTTTAGATATAGAATTCTGAATAATCTATGGATTGTATAAAAATTTCTTGTTTCAAATAATCATCAAAGAGGATAAAAACACTGTTTGGCAAGGGTCTTCATGAATTGATCTGGAGGATTTGTAGAAACCAAATCAATAGTCATATAAAAAATTTAAATCGAATCAAATCGAATTATGAAGGATATTTAAACCAACTGAACCTATAAGTACGGTTTTAATGATTTACAATTTTGAATCGGTTTGTATGATTTACGAGTATTGATGAATACACCTGCAGGCTCTATTGACTACGTACATATACAGAGGCAGAGGGAGAGGGAACGGGGGAGACAGATAGAGAAGCACAGCACATGCATATGGGAGAGAGTTTAGTTTTCTTTTTCTCCAGTAATTTGTGAACCACAAAAACTTTCCAACGTAACTTGATTTGTTTCTTCTCTTCTACCCAAATTTTCAAGTGCTCATCTTTTTGATATTAAGTACGCTTTTCCTTCAGTTTCACATGTGAGTAGTTGCAAGCATTAAACATAACCATACTAACACCTCATCACATGAAAGCTACCTTATCCTACTTTTTTTTGTTATTTCAGTTCCTTTTTATATATATTGCCTTTGATTTATTGGTAATATTTGGCACTATATACTTTTTTTTTTCTGAAAATAAAAAAAAAAAAAACTCAGTAATTTGATCTTGTTAGGTAAAATTAGCAGTTAACCATTCCAAATATGACTTTCGGTCGTTTTATATTAACATTTCATTCAATTTTATTTCTTCAAATGTTTCATAATATACTCTTCAATATCTAACTACAATTTAACCCAAAAGCATACCAAAGCTCTCAACCTTAAAAATGATTTTAATATCATTAAACTAATGTTAATTGGCTTTTAGCAATTTTCCTTTGAGTATTCAATTTTTGGCATCAGACTTCTTTTTCCTTTGAGTATTAGTGTAATAAAATAGGCAGTAAGAGACCATCATGATTATTTATTAATTAAAACCTCCACCTACAATTTCATGCTCTTCCCATTCTTATACCCATTCTACATTCATCATCTACTCCATCAAACACCTTCTCTTTCCTTTCTCACACAAAAACAAAACAATGGCTGTTATCTCTTCTACCTTTTCTCTTTCCTCTTACAACAGCCTTTTCTTTACCATTCTTGCTTTTTTCATTTCTTGCTTTGCTTTCTTGTTTTATTGCAAATCTAAATCCAAGAATCTAAATCTTCCTCCAGGGCCAACCGGTTGGCCTATTGTTGGCAATCTTTTTCAAGTTGCTCGTTCAGGTAAACCCTTTTTTCAGTATATAGAAGAGTTACTTCCAAAATATGGTCCGATCTTTACTTTAAAGATGGGAACAAGAACGCTTATAATTCTAAGTGATGCTAAATTAGTACATGAAGCACTTATCGAAAGAGGTCCTCTTTTCGCTACTAGGCCACGTGAAAACCCTACAAGAGCTATTTTTAGCTGTAACAAGTTCACCGTCAACGCCGCCCTTTACGGCCCTGTATGGCGGTCTTTAAGGCGGAATATGGTGCAAAATATGCTTAGTTCAAGTAGGATTAAGGAGTTTCGCCATGTAAGAGATGATGCGATGGATAAATTTATCGATCGGCTTAGAAATGAAGCAGAAAGTAATAACGGAGTTGTTTGGGTGCTAAGAAATGCAAGGTTTGCTGTTTTTTGTATTCTTTTAGCTATGTGTTTTGGTCTTGAAATGGATGAAGAAACAATTATCAAGATGGATCAAATAATGAAATCAGTCTTGATTGTTCTTGATCCAAGAATTGATGATTTTCTTCCCATTTTAAGCCCTTTTTTCTCTAAACAAAGAAAAAGGGTATCCCAAGTTAGAAAAGAACAAGTTGAATTCATGGTTCCATTGATCCAAAAACGTCGAAAAGCTTTAGAAAACCCTAAATCAGATCCAAAAGCAATTTCTTTCTCATATTTAGATACCCTTTTTGGCCTAAAAATCGAAGGGAGAAAATCCTCACCGTCGGACCAAGAACTGGTGACCCTTTGCTCGGAGTTCCTCAATGGCGGGACCGACACGACGGCTACTGCGGTGGAATGGGGCATTGCACAACTTATTGACAATCCTGATGTTCAAAATAAGTTGTACAATGAAATAAAAGAAGTAGTGGGGGATAAAAAGGTTACTGAGACAGATGTAGAGAAAATGGAGTATCTACAAGCAGTAGTAAAAGAATTATTACGTAAACACCCTCCAACATTTTTTTTATTAACTCATGCAGTCACTGAAGCTACAACTTTAGGAGGGTATGATATTCCAATTGATGCAAATGTAGAGATTTTTTCTACTGCTATAGGGGAGGATCCAAGAATTTGGTCTAACCCTGAAAAATTCAATCCGGATCGATTTTCTTCAGGAAAAGAGCAGGCAGATATAACCGGAGTCACCGGTGTCAAAATGACACCGTTTGGTGTAGGAAGAAGAATATGCCCTGGTTTAGGGTTAGCAACGGTGCATTTACATTTAATGATTGCAAGAATGGTTCAAGAATTTGAATGGAGTGCTTATCCACCAGATGAAAAGATTGATTTCACTGGTAAATTGGAATTTACTGTGGTTATGAAGAATAATCTTAGAGCTAAGATCAAGCCCAGGACTTAAAAATGCTTGAAAGGTCAATTATGGTAACACAAATAATTTTCTATATATGCCATATAATGTGAATTGTTTTCTATTATTGATAATGATACTCTTTTGGAATGAAAATAAAACATTTTAAATGAATGTTACTGTAATTTGTAATTTACCTTTTTGTCGTATATATAAAATTTATTTATTAGGAGATTTAATAAATTGGAATAATACTATCAGTTAAGGGTGAGCAAAACTATAGACCGAATTGAAAATTGAACCGATTTATTTTGGTTCAATTCGGTCAGGTGTCCAAAAAAGGTTGAGTTTGAATCGAATTTATTGTTCGATTCGAGTCGATTACACAAAAATTTATCGATTGGGTTTAAAACCAAACTGAAATAGCAAAAACCGACAAAAACATACCAAATTAACTTGTTGAATTTAGTTCGTGCAATTCAAATGTAAATTTTGGTCCGAATTGTTTAAAAAATTTTCAATTTATATTTTATAACCATGGTTTTTAACCATTTGCATCTAATCGACCGTTTACTTAGTCTTTTTATCAGTTATACAATATGGAATAACTCTCTCATAAACTCGTTATATAGCTCGTTATAGCGGTGAAAACAGTGATTGAGAAAATTTGACAAAAAAAAAAAATCTCTATGCTACTTATATTATATATATATATAGTTGATGCTATAGCATTCAATGATAATCAAAAGTCTATTATATGGTTGAGTGGCTTGGAGTATCTATCAAATAGTTAGCATGCAGCTAAAGTCCTTTTCAAAATTAAATATATACGTAGAAATATATAGTCCTTTGCTCAATGACTTTAGGTGTAATAAAATTTCTATCTCCTTGATGAGGACTTTAGTTGTCTTGGAAATGTATAGACCTTTGCTTGCCCTATTCTATACACAATAATTAAGATAGTTAAGCTAAAATTGGACCATCCACACCTACCAAGACAGCTATTAAACTTTCAGCATCCATATTTAGTTTTCAATTATTTAGTGTGGTTATGATCATCTTTTCCAATTATAAATTATCAACTTCTTAATAGGATCACAAACAAACTTGTGCTTCCTGAGTCTTCTTAGACACTGTTTGGCAGCCGTGTTTCGGGTAGTATGTTGTATTTTAATTGGATTAAAATATTATTTTAATTAATTATAGCATTCGGTGATATAATATCTATCATTACGTTTAGAATTTAAAGTAGTATTTCATGAAACGTTATCTTTATTAACGTTGAGTGTTTTATAAATTTTTTATGATTCATATACTCATTATTTATCTTTATTTTGTTCTTCACTTTAATGTTTTTTGTCGTTTTATATTACATAGGTAATCGAACAGTTATTTTACCGAACACTTTAATTCTAAATCGCTCTATAAACAGTTAACCGTTAGTAAAACATATAACAATTATTAAAACAGCTAAAATTGCCGAACATGACCTTAAATAATTTAATATCCTTTTAAATAATTAAATTGCATTGTTATTTAATTAGGTTTGATTTTATTCTATAATTAAAAAAGTGAAGTTTATATATTACTATTTTATTAAGGAAGTATCTGTCTTGATAAGAAATTATATGGTAGATTTTATTCTTGATCAGTACCATACTTCTACACTAGCGCCCAAAGTGACATTTAGAAAAACCTTTCTAAGAGTGAATTTCTTTTTTTTTTTTTTTTTTTTTATTAGGTTTGATTTTATTCCTATAATTAAAAAAGTGAAGTTTATATATTACTAATTTTATTAAGGAAGTATCTAGTCTTGATAAGGAAATTATATGGTAGATTTTTATTCCTTGATCAGTACCATACTTCTACCACTAGCGCCAAAGTGGACATTTAGAAAAACCTTTCTAAAGAGTGAATTTCTTTTTTTTTTTTTTTTTTTTTTCTTCATACAACTGTAGGCTTTTCGCTGTATGTGAAAAATTGAAAAGCAATTACAATTAATTAAATTGTTTATGACATCCATATTAATAATTAATTAAAAAAATAATTATGGCATTTTTGTAAATAGAAGGATAAATGTTATTTTTTTGGTCGAAAATATCTAACTTTATTCGAATATACTTTTGAAATATATATATATTTTAATTGTTTATGTTTATTATAACAGTATATATAGCATTTCCAATTTAAACATTTAATTTAAAAATATTTTTTTTTTTTTTTTTTTTTTCTTCATACAACTGTAAGGCTTTCGCTGTATGTGAAAAAATTGAAAAGCAATTACAATTAATTAAAATTGGTTTATGACATCATATTATAATTAATTAAAAAAATAATTATGCAATTTTTGTAAAATAAAGGATAAATGTTATTTTTTTGGTCGAAATATCTAACTTTATTCGAATATATTTTGAAATATTTTATTTTTGTATGTTTATTATAACAGTATATATAAATTCAATTTAAAATTTGAATTTAAAAATAAAAAATAAATCTTAATTTACTTTATAAGTCTTTTTGAAAAAATAAAATAAAATAAAGGTTGTTAGCCACCTAATTTTAAAGTGAAATTATATTTAATTTATTTCAAGTAGTTATTTCTAAATTTTATATTATAATTTATAACACTAATCTTGTGCCTTCTTTTTTTTATTTATTTTAATTTCACTCCTAAAACTTTTGCATTGCCTTTTCTTGCTCCATTAATAGTTGCAAATTACTCAATTTAACCCCTACAATTTACCAAACCCACCCGAATAATAATTACAGCACCCAAATGAAGCCGAACGACAAAAGAAAAGAAAAAACAAAATAAGTCCCTGCAGGCGACGAAAGAAAAGAAACGAAACGGAAACGCGTTCACCATCAGCAAGCTGGGCTTCATCCTTTTCGTTAACCTAATTTCCTAAATCAGGTGGCATTTTAGTTTTTGGCTGTTCTCTTTGGTTTGGGCAACTGCTTCACCCAGAACAGGTGCAATTTCTTGTTCTTCTTTCTGTTAAACATCATAGTGTCTTTATCCTTTTCCCTTAGTTTTGTAATCACATTGATTTTTGAGATTTTGTAAAGAGGTTTATCCATTTGTTTTGATTTTATTAGTCTTGGTTGAAACTTGAAAAGGGTTTCTTGCAACATTTCTGTTTTATGATTCTGTTATTGTGGTTATGAATTTGCTGGGTTTGGTATATTCATTGTAACATTAAAGAATAGGTTTTGAAGTTGTAATGCAAAATAATGTTATGTTGAAGATAAAATGAAGAATGCTTTGATTATGACCTCTCCATAGCTGAACCCTAATGATCTTACATAGTATTGAGTTATCTAATTTGAAATTATAAGTAGTGAATGATCTCTGTGGTACGAGTAATTAGGAAATCAACTCTATTTAGCCAATCTTTTGCTCTATCATTCATAGAAGTACTGTTTCATGACTTTGGTTAGATCGTCCCCAGCTCGAGGATGTTGCCTTAATAAAAAAGGAAACTTTTGATGTGTATCATGGAGAAGGTTTTGATGTTAATATTTGCCTTTCCCAATGAGATTCGATGCTTCATTGGTTTCTGCTCAAATTTGAAACTTTGACACATTCATATAAAGAAACCTCTTCAAAACCTTATAATGATGATTTAATGAATCTGAACAATAATAAAAGGTTTATCCTTGAGCTATTCTTTTTCTTTATTGAATTCTCATTTCTGATCCATCTTTGGTTGCGTCAAACATTACTAATTTGAACTAGCTTTTGGGTTTTATTCCCCTTTTTGCTTTTTTCTTTTTTAATGTTTTGTAATTTTTAGGACATTTGGTTTTATAAACTGGAATGTTATTAATCCATCCTCAATGTGCTTTTGGCTGTTTTCTAGTTCTCACAGTTTGTTCATTAGTTCAGGAGATTTGTGTTTTTTTTTTCTTTTTTTATATATTTTTTTGTCGTTGAACTTTGATTGCTATTTTCAAGATGTAATATGCGCTTTCTGTAATTCCCTTTGTTTTTTCTGGAATATAGGAGTCATTGAGGTGGTACAGCCATGTTACTTTCTAGAATCTCAAGAATTGGAGTTGGGATAGTTAAACATCTCTCTAGAGGTATTTTTCACATTTCCCATCTGGGTTTATAATTTGGAAGCTGTAGCTGTTGGATAGTTTAGGAATATGTATATCTGATATATTCACTCATTCAGAAGGAAGCTCAATTAAAGAAACAATATAGCAGAAAAATTCATAATTTCTCTAACTGACATTGTCAAATTGCATCATTTTTGCACAGGTATGTGTACATCCTTGTGTAGAACAGGATTTGTAGAAGCAACTTATAGTCAATATTGGCGACCTCAGGTATGTGCTATAGAATCTGCATTTATTGTTTCTTTTTTTTCTCAATGAACAGACTGTTGGCGCTCTATCATTTCCTTTGTCCTGCTTCATCTGTAAGTTGGTTGTATGGCAACTCATACAAGTTAGTGAGTAATATTTAGATAACTATGATCAGTATTATTGATATCTAGTTTTTCAGATCAGATAGATATCAGTTCCCAAAAAAAATTAGTTTGATATTAGCTGTCATAGCTATTTCTTTTTGTTGAAGAAATTTATAGTGGTTCACCTGGATGCTTGTTTCTTGTGATACATGAATGATTGGCTGTTAAATGCCTAACCTGAGAAAGATTCCATGCAAAAGCTTAATGTTAGATCTGTTGAGGATTTGTCTTGATTACCTGCAACAACCCTTACCTCCAAATACTGTTTGAGCTCCAGGGGATTGGTGTAATCATCTTTTTGTCATATTGCCTATTTGGTGTAATAGTCGATTAGTTAATTTATGGTGATAAATATTGAATAGAATATACATCACGAGAAAAGTGGTTTTCCAGCAATTATCTTCAGCAAGGAACCGGTTAGATTTGATAATTTACCCATTTGTGTTGACATTTTAATGTGCAAATATGGTTAGAAAGGGACCGGAAAATGAAAACAAACTGAAGGAAACAATTTCTAAACTCAACTTCATATTTCAATAATCTAAACAACTTGGTGCTAGAAGAGCTATAAAAATACTTAGGTAGGTATTGTAAAATGAACCCCTTCTCTTGCAAAGTCAAAAACCAAAAATATCCCTGGTAATTAAATACCTATGCAAACTGAGTAACTATTTCTCTAAATTTCTTTCTGAAACATGTGGCAGTTCAGCATTATGTTTGCAATTTATTAGAAAAATTCTGAGTCTATGAATCGTTGGACATGGGACTGAAAGGCATCCGTTGAGCTGGGAACCTAGTTAGAAAAAGTAAGTTTGCCGGTATTGCAAAAATTAAACTGAAGAGATGCATAAATAAAATATTGAAGAAAAGCGGTATTTAGAGAAGATGTATGAGTTCTCATTATTGTAAATGCTGTAGACTTGATATGAATTTTAAGCCCATGGTTGCTTGATGAGATTTGAAGAACACTAGGCCTTTGAACTTTGCTCCACCATTTCACCACCTGAGGCAGGATCCTGGCATCTGCATAAACTAGGATCACTTGATTAAACATATGAAATCATGCATTATAAATCTGGTTAGGAATCTTGAGTGGTTTATAGTTAGAAGACCTATTTTTATCTGAAAATAAATTTCTATTTGCCCCATTGTTCTAATTTATATATATTAATTGGTTCTTGCTTTGGGAACAGTTTGAATTGCATCCAGTGACTAAGGTGTTCCAAGGTACCTTAATTCAGAAGCATCATCTGTTTTCTACGACAACTTCTAGTACTGATATTGTGGATGAAAGCGAGGAAAAGTAAGCTCTTTTGAATTGATAACATGTGGCATTTTATGATGCTAGATAAATGTATGCCTTTCTATATCTCAAGGGTGAAAAGCTAATAATGACACCCTTTCAGAATGACATAAATATCATTAAAAAGTTTAAGTAGCTATATTCTTTTAAAGTCTAAGTTAGATTTTGAGAGAACCTATATCCTCGTGAGCAGTAATCTCGTTGGTTAGTGTTCACTGAAATTTGGTTATTCTGTCCCGACATCGTGGTAAATATGGTGAATGCATGAGCTTATACTTCTATAATTTTTGGAAGGAAAACTCAGATGACAACAGAAACTCTGATATCATTAGATACTGTCTTAAGTAAATTCTGAGGACTTAGAATAGTAATTTCCAAAGATTCTCCTGGACTCACCAAGAATCCACTGATTGCTCATATGTTTCTCATTCACTTGGCTGGTGAGTCTCTACTACCTCGAATAAGGTCAATCATTCTCTCTACTACCTCGAATAAGATCAATCATTCTCCAAGAACTTTTAGGCTGGCTTGCTGGATGAACTACAAATAATAGTTCTGCATTGTCTTATTTTGTCTGAAATAATTTGCTTGGTTGTAAATTATAGATAATTAACTTCTAGCGTATTGTTGTATTCGCAGTTGTATTTTGTATTTAATTGGGATTTGATGCATCATCATACACTGAACACTTTTGTTGTATGAGATTGAACTATTTATCTTCTCCCAATAATAGACTTAAGAATTATAAGAAAATATATAAATTTATTATGATTTACTGCTATTCTGCGATTGAATATATTTAATCTTGACTCGGGTAGAATTAATATAGCAGTTTTGGAAACAAACATTTACAGTCATGTTTTCTGTTTCTACATTTTGAGGAGTTTCCATGACCTATCTAAAGTCAAAGCTAGATGCCTCTCTTAATTTTCAGAGACATGTCTGTATTATATAGTCAAAGAAACTCATCAAATTCATAATTTATGACTTATTACTTGGTTTCCAAAGTACTGGAGAGTTAAATTAAGTGGACAATTAGGATCTGCATATTCAACTGTGGCATATAGCATTTAGACTTCCAAAGTGAAGTCATCATGTGCAGAAGAATATGCAGCTACTTGCTAAATTGGTGATGTTAGTTCTTTCAAGTATTAGTGAATTCATTCTTCCATTATTTTTTCCATCATGGAGTCTCATGTCTATTCTACATAATTCTTATGTCATGGCAATATGGATAAACATTTAATTGTTTGCACTCGTTTGCAATTGAAGAATAGAACTAACCATCATCCTTGGTGAAACAAGCCACAACAATCATCTTTTTATTTTTAGATCTGCAAGTAGATCTTGCCGTTATTTCTTCTCATTTAGGCGATATTTGCAGGATATCTGTAACCTTTGTGGATAAGGATGGAGAGGAAAAGCACATCAAGGTTCCAATAGGAATGTCTATGTTAGAAGCTGCTCATGAAAATGATATAGAACTTGAAGGCAAGAACTATATGTTGCAGCTTTAGTTTATTATTGTCCACCGCTGAGTTGATTATAACTTGTATTATCTGTAAGCAAGTTTTATTGGATGGCAATGCTTTTACTGAAGTCCAGTGATTGCAGTTTGGCCACTCATGGATAGTTATCATAGTCATGGAATATTCTGTTTTCTTTAATTTGCAACAGCGATTCATCTCCCCTAGTTCCTTTTGTCTTCATCAATTATAAAAGCAGAAAATAGATTGTAAATTTCTACAATGGCAATTTCCTTTTAGTTTTAATATGATAGTTTTGATGTCATCAGGAGCATGTGAAGCCTCGCTTGCTTGTTCAACATGTCATGTGATCGTTATGGTATGCAACTAAAAGTCTCCTTATGCAGTGATTCCATTATAATGTTAAACTTAAAGAAGGGATTTAACTACATGAATCTTATGATAGGATTTGGAATACTACAATAAATTAGAAGACCCAACTGACGAGGAGAATGACATGTTGGATTTGGCCTTTGGTCTCACCGAAACGTGAGTTCCTTGAGCATAAACACACAACAAAGGATTTCTTTTGGGTTAAAAACCGAGATTGATTTTGTTTTTGGGTTTTGCAGTTCTCGATTGGGTTGTCAGGTAATCGCGAAACCTGAACTTGATGGAATCCGCTTAGCTATTCCTTCTGCAACACGGAATTTTGCTGTCGATGGTTATGTTCCAAAACCGCACTAGAAGACTCTACTGAGTGCAAAGTAAGTGTTGCAGTTATCACAGTTTTGCAGCTATCCAACCAATGAGCATGTTTTAGCTATTGATTATTTATTACATCACCTTATAGATTCCATTTTAGGGAACAAATTCTTGCATTCACATCATGTTAAAGGGAATATAGGATTGAGACTGTTGATTCCAAATGTAGCATCCAAATAGAATGTCTTTTGCACTACATTACTAATGTTCCAAATAATAATTATAACTTTCTATTGTTATCTCTTTACCTTGACAGCCAAGTGCTTTTTCCTTATGTTGTATTTGCAAAATCTTGCTTGTCCTCGGTTTATCTATTTCTTTTCATAGCATCATGCAAGGCTCATACTACTGTGGATTTTTTTTTTTTCAAATTTATTATTTTTTTTTTGCCAAAAAATCACTTTCATCCTCATTTTTTTCACAAAAATGGTCAACTGTTTTATAGTCCATTCAACCCTTTTTTTTTTTTTTTTTTAAAGTAGAGAAATCCCCCAACTCTGACGAGGAGAATGAAATGTTGGATTTGGCCTTTGGTTCTACAACCGAACGGTTGAAGTTTCCTTGAGCTAAACACACAACAAAGGATTTCTTTGTTTTGGGTTATTTAATTCAAACCGGAGATTGATTTTGTTTTGGGTTTGCAAGGTTTTCTCCCGATTTGGTTGTCCAGGTTAATCGCCGCAAAACCTGCAACTTGATGGAATCCCGCCTTAGCTATTCCTTCTGCAACCCCACATGTTGTAAAGTGGGTTGACTGTCCAGGATGGTTGTGTTCCTTGATAAAAAACTTCGGATCGACCTAGAAGGACTCTACTGAGTGCAAAAGTGAAGTGTTGCAGGTCTTATCGACTTGGGAGAGTTTAATGCAGCGCGGTGATTCCAAACCCAAATGAGCATGTTTTAGCTATTGGAAATTATTTAATATTACATCCACTTATAAGATTCATTTTAGGGAACAAATTCTTCGCAATCACATCATGGTTAAGGAATATAGGATTGAGACTGTGATTCAAATGTAGCATCCCAAAGAATGTCTTTTTGGCACTACATTATGAATGTTCCAAAATAATAATTTATAACTTTTTCTTATGTTATCCTCTTTACTTGAACAGGCCCAAGTGCTTTTTTCCCTTATGTTGTATTTGGCAAAATCTTGCTTGTCCCTCGGTTTATCTATTCTTTTCAATTAGCATCATGCAGGCTCATACTTACTGATGGAATTTTTTTTTTTTTAATTTAATTATTTTTTTTTTGCAAAATCACTTTCCCATCCTCATTTTTTTCAACTAAAAAATGGTCCCAACTGTTTTATAGTCCCATCAACCTCCTTTTTTTTTTTTTTTTTAATATGGAAGTAATTTAGTGTGGTATTTTTAATTACACTAACATATTAAGTAGTTTTATATTAATCCAAATGAAAAATAAATTTTCCTTTTATTATCAAAACTGTTATATTTGATATAAAAATAAAAATTATAATGATTTAGATTCAGAGGGAGAGAGCTGAAATATAAGTGAATAAAGGAAAAATTAATTTATTCTTTTTATTTTAAAATATGAAATATGTATTTGATTATATTTCATTGTGACTGACTAAACTGGTTATAAAGATTCATTTGATAACATTACATTCATTACGACTTATCAAATAAAAATCTTTGGATTTTTTTTTTTTTTTTTTTTTTTTTTTTTTTTTTTTTTTTTTTTTTTTTTTTTTTTTTTTTTTAATATTAGACAAAGAAGTATCATATAATGGAAAGTTGAAAATTGAGAAAAGCTTTGTTCTCAAAAGAGTAATGATTTCCTTCAGATAAATATCACTAAAAAGAATGATAAATGATGATCTCCTCCCTTTATCCAAAATATCTAATCTAAGCAACACTTCTATCTTTTCTTTAAGCCATGTGATGTATTCTATTCTTCAATGATTATTAGAAGAATTTTTTAATAAAAATTGAATAATATATGAAAATTAAATTAAGTTATTTTAGTTGGTACAATATGTTTTTAATTATTCTGATATTATATTTTACGTTTCATGACTATAGAAGGAAACTAAAATATTTTCTGAGTTTTTCTATATTATATCCACGCTGCATGGAATGTGCAACTTTATTATTATTATTTTTAGAAATTCAAATAACATTATTCATTTGGATGCCAAAGTCTTCCTTATTTATTTAATAATTGAATTTCAATGTTGTTAGAAATTTTATAATTTATTTAATAATACATAGTTGAGATAAAGAAAATACTTTTGACTTATTATCTGATTTTCTCAAAGTGAATAGAAATAGAGAAAAAAAACAATGGAAATTTGAAAACCTAAATTTCTGGAGCATTGGGAAAACAATCTTGAGATTTTAATTATTAATCTCATAATTATCAAAAAAATAAAAAATTTCACTATTTGAAATATAAACATTATTAATTTAGTTAATTAAAAAAATTAATTCATATAATTAATTTCAACTTAATTAATATCTAAATTAAAAGAAAATGAAATTAGCAAATAATAAAAGAAATAAAAAAGAAAAACTATGATGATGCCTCATCTAACATTTTTTAGCAAAAAACAAATGCTATGAATCGAAAAAACAAAGCTTTATAAAATAAATCATAAAAAAGTCCAAACTTTGACATTCTTAATAGATTGGGTCAATATTTTTAATTTTATCCATTACTTCTTATTTTTCTATGTCAATTATAGCTTTTGTCCAGAATCCGTTAATTTGTTGCCCAGAGTCCATTAATTTATCGCTTATTGACTTTTAATTGACCCATAAACATGTCAACTTATATCCACATGACCGTCCATCATTATTTTTAGAATCTTTAAGTTGACAATTTCCTTCAACTCCTACCAAGCTTGAAAGAATCTAGTATGACTTTCCAACTAATGAACTCGACTAGTATGACTTTCCAACTAATGAACTCGACGGTCAGTAGGTTTTTTTTGCTCCTGAATATGCATCACTTGATTGCACCCAATCGAAATTTTTTACGAAGGCTAGAATTGACAATAAAAAATAAATTCATGATATTAATTGACAAAATGAAGAGAATTGGCCAAATGTGAAAAACATCTCAAAAGTTAAGGCTTTTTTTTAATGATTAAGCCAAATAAATCCGTACTCAACACCAATAAATTTCTATTGTTAAACTCTAACATTTGTATTAGGAATAGAATAATGATACGTGAGAGGACAAAAAAGGCCAAAGGAGTGTACCTCCACTCAAAAGCAAGATCAGCCCAACCACAGTGGAATCTGAAATTTTGGCCTTTATAAGGAATCTACACATTCGCTATAATACAACAGAAACCAGAGATCTATAATATACAGCACATCACATTTCCAACCCCACTACCTCAGTTGCATCATTTCAGGAACCCATTAAAAGAAAAAGAAAAAAGATTATGCAATCCAACTGTTGATGTTGATTGGATAGTGCACATGGAAAGAAAGAGAGCAGAAAGAATTATTACCTCATTCAAACATTTTAGAAATGATTCTAGTTTTACAACCGAAACTAACTAACAAAACTGCCCACAAACCAGCTACTGTTGCAAGGCAAAGAGTAAAAATTAAATCACATATGTAATATTTACAGTGAAGAGAAATAAACTTCATGGAAATATTTCAGTACCAACCTTTTGAACTTCATAATATGAGTATTTGAACTCTGTAAATTTGAAAGTGACAATGAATGCAGGCTCCAGATTTCGGTTTTGACTTTGACGCCTGAAGATTTATGGGTTGGAGGGGCTCTCTACATGCTTGTTTCCCGAGCTTTTTATGATCTCATTACCCTCTGTTATGGAGGATAAATTTTCTCCAGCTTCGGCTTCATGGCCCTCGGACACACAATGACTCTCTTGAATGGAGTCATTGACTAGGTTATCATGGGTTCTTGACGAAAGCCCATGTGCCGTCAACAAGCAGTTGTACGAGTGGGCATCAAAGGACTCTGTGCCATACGGAGCACGAATAGCTGAGCTGAACAAGGGTTGCATCATATGCTTTTTCTCGGGAATTTCACGCAATGATATTCGACAAATAGGACAAGTGGAATGCTGCTGTAACCAAATGTCTATGCAAGTAACATGGAAGGAGTGCCCACAATAGGGGAGAATCCGCAAGTTGTCCTCACAGTGGTATTCAGCAAGGCAAACTGTGCATCTGCCACGTATGCAGTAACTCACTGCTTTATAGCAAGAATTTGAGAAATTGCAAAATAATATAAATGCAAAGCATTTCCAACAAGTTTGTTGCTAACAGAGATTTTACAATATCAATGACTTGAAGTAAGCATAGCAAATTTTAGCAGGATGCAGTTCTTTGATGAAACTTACAATAAGTAATTTCAGTCTAAATAATCTAAGGGAACTAATTCTTTATTATAATAAAATGCCAATAATTCAATCCATGTGCTAGGTACCAATCAATTTCAAAGGTGTGTTCATCATGTTCAGACAGTAATTTATAGGCACACTTCAAACCTCAAGTTTTGCTTGCAGGCTCTATTGTAATCATTACACATAATATAAACATAAATACAACAAGGACATATCTTGTTAGAGAACTCTTATGTTATCTGTTATGGTTATCCAATTTCAGATGCTTTTTGGGAAGCAGTTTTATAGGTTGTCTTTTTAATATCACGAATAAAGAAAACAAAATCAGTATAAATCCTTTCTAAGGCATTCTGAATTAGTAGACATAGCCCCAGAACAGTACAATTAATTCATATTTTCTTGCACAAGATCAATGGGATATTTGACCAAAAGAAAAGGTCAAATTCAGCTGCAATATATAGATTGCCAGTTGCCAAATACAAATGTACAATATTAAGATAACATTTCAAGTTAGAAACATCAAACAAGGGGTGCCACTTAGATGGCACAATTTTAGTGTTCTAAACACCAACCAAAAAGAACTTGACATGATAAAATTGCAACTAACCTGTAAGATGCACATGTATCCAACACCGTTACCTGGGTGTGAGCATACAAAACACTGACAACTTAAGCTAATGCTTGCTTGAAAAATGCACAATATTTCAAAAATGAAATAGTTAATATCTTTGTTGTTCAGTTAAAAACAATCCCTTATCAATAGACATCACCAAAAGAAACAAAAAGGCAAAAAGCATCAACTTGTAAGAGACATTGCAAATTTTGGGCATTTATAAGAATATCAAGAGAACCCAAATCTGTCCACAAAGTTCACAGCATATGATCCAGAGTATAAAGCATCAAACAGAAATATAAACTGGGTGAAAAAGAACATACTGTGCATCTTCTGATGCCAAGAAAAGTTCATCATTGTACTTCTTCGTTGGAAAGTTTGCAACAATTACAGGCTCAAGCCCATGTGATCCTCGTTCCAGCTGTAGCACAGATGTTGAGAACACTAGTTAAGCTTCTAATTTCAAATACATTTAAAATTTTGTTGGAAAAACGATGTTTAAGTCTGGGAAATTTCATCATTTAGCATGTTCTAGATAGCTTTATATGGCAGTTAATAATAGATTTCCAAATTTGAAACCAAATACTATATGAAACTAATAACTGAAAATAAACAAAAAATTCTACTTGGTTTGCTCTAAAAATGGAACAGAATATAATTGCTGGAATAGATTCTATCTTGCTGTTTGTTTTACAATAATTTTATATTTGAACAATAGGAATTTAATCTAGGAATCTAATTTTAGAAAATAAGAAAATAAATTTTAAGATTACTAAATTATACTTTATCTGGAAAAAATAAGGAATGGGAATCTTGGAAGATGAGATGTCTATTATCCTTCCTATTTCATTTCCAAAGCTGTTTGAGAGAATAAAATAAGAAGCATAATGACTTCAGAAAAAAAAATTCAATTAAAAGAAGTACCATAATAACTTTAGAATCAAAATCCAAGCCGAGTCTACCCAAATAATTACTCGATTCAGAATTCCACCCAAATAAACAGAAAATCGAAAATCCTAAGAACCCAATTTCAATTACCATACATAGAACTGTAAAGTGTAAGTTATGGCATACAAAAACAGTTACTTGAATATGTGTAAGTCACACGAACCCCGAAGAAAGAAAGGAGAAAATTTTAAAATTTAAAGAAAAAAAAAAAAACAGAAAAGAGAGAAAAGCAAAGTGAATTGTGCATTGAATGGGAAAGAAACGCTTACAATGCTAAGATCAGATCTGGATGTAATAGGAAATGAGCGTCTTGATGCGTTTAACTGAATCCGAGCGCAAATTAAACGGGTGCACACAAATACTATAAACATAGTACTAACAGCAAATCCTATAACAGTCATCACCAAATTTATCCCTGACCCTATCATTTTTCTCCTCTATATGTTTCCACTGCCACTGGTACTATAACTATACAAACAGTAAACATAAAAGACCCCACAAATTCAAGAACTTTGTCCAGTCCTATAATTCAATTTTTATCAACTTATATAATTACCAGGACTATAAAAAGCTTAAAACAAACAAAAATCCGTTATTCTCAAATGGGTTTTGAAGAAAAGAATATAAACAGCATTTGCATGTGCAAATTAGGTGTTTAGGTGTTTCATTTTTTAAGAAACCCATAAAGAAAACAATGCAAGAAAGAGGAAGAAAATTGTGATGTAGAGATTGAAGCTAGTGGTGATCATGGGGACGATTAGGAAAGCAGTAGCAGAGGCAAAGAGTGAAAGAAGAAGAGTAAGAGCTCATTTTGTTTGGACAGAGGAGAGAGAAATGGATGAGGAAATCTAGGGAAGGGACGGAGTGATTAAGATGCGAGATTTAAGGGTGATTAAAGGGAGTTAAATGCAGTGTTTTTGTGTTTTGAACTTTTGACTATATAGACTGATGCGAATGCCCTCACTATGAGGGATCCAAATGGGTCGTGTTTTTTAAAAATTTTTTTTTTTTTTTATAACATCCAACATTATTTTTTAATGCAAGCATTTGGTATTTAGTAATCAATAACTAAATATATTAGCAATCAAATAAATTGAATATTTTAATTATAAACTTTACAATTTTTAAGAGTTTTTTTTTTTTTAATTCATTGGAGGCCTGGGCCAAATTTGGCTTGCGAAACGGGTGAAAACAACTGTGGTTGAGAGGATTCAAACTCGAAATTCCATACTCTCCACATAAATGAGAAGATCAACCAAACTAGTACCTGGACCAAAAGAATATTGAAAGCTAAACAACAAAATAATTTTCTCTTTTGCTCACCAAATTATAAAAAACTCTCGTGACAGAGAAGTCTTGAATATGAAATCTCAAAGTTCCCATATAAATTAGACCAACATTAATTAGGATTTTTTTTTTTTTTTAAATTTGTGAATGTGTTTTCATGCTTAGAATTGAGATAGTATTTAGTTAAAATTCTTCCGATGATGTACATTTTTACATTATTATTGAATTATTTTTAAGAGTTAAGTATTGAATTTTAAATTGTTGTTCTAACCTTTATATTTACTGTATTTAATTAAAAATATTTATTTATAGACTAAATGTGAAATACTGACTAAAACAATTTATAATCACTTTGGCACTCATACTTAAATTACTAGACAATTTCTCTTTTAAATTTTACAAGGATTTATATTTCTTATATTAATTTTTTCCTTTTTGATTTATTGGAAGATAAATTATAGAAATAAAAAAAAATTATCATTGAGAGGGATGTGCATATATCAATTTTAATTAAAATATAAAACCGAGCCGATTAAATTTAATTTTTCAAATTTTCGATTCAATTTGATTAATCAATTTTATAATTTTCAATTACTTTAATTTTAATTTTTTATACAAAAAATTTGATTTCACCCAACTGAATTGAAATTTGCTAAAACTATGTTACTTGGCAGAGAAAGAGAGATGCAAAACTAACTAACTAATATATTATTTATGCTAAGTTACATCGGTTACCAAATTCAACCAATAAATATTTAATAATTCATTGAAGTTTCCACAGTTCGGTTACCAAATTAATTAAATCGAATCGAATCAAAATCAAAATATTTCAATTTGATCTCCTATTAATTATATTTTAATTTAATTTTTATAAAAAATAAAGTTCAATTTTCTATTTCATCAATTTAATTGAAATTAAACTATAGGAGAGAGATTCAAACATAGATCTATTATCAGGTTATAAAACGCACCTACCACTGAAATTTTAACTATTTCACGTTTCAATTAAGTGTTAAAATTTTTATATTTTTTTATTAATATTCTTAATAAATAAAGGAAAACCAAAGTCATTATTAAGACAATAAGCATCATTTTCTTTAGGATAAGATCACAAACCATCATTAGAAAATGAAAGTATGAGACTTTTCCTTTTTTTAAGGGAAGAATCAGTCATTTTTATATTTTTTTTCAATCCATTTTTTGCCTTTCGCTGTCTTACCTAGCAAGTGGTCAAGTGGCAGGAAGTAAGTAAAAATTTTAAATATACATATTATTGTAAATTATTACTTCATTGAAAAAAAAAATTATGATCTCTAAAAGATTTTACAAAATTTTTGTTTGAGAGACTCTAATATTTTAAACAAGTTTTTTAATAGCCTCAAAGATGCAATATGCTAATTTCTAGATATAATTACCCTTATTTTAATTATTTGATAAAAGGGTTATTTTTATTATTGTTTTGGCACATATGAAGTTATTTTCGATATTATATATAAGTCTCAGATATTTTAAATTTCACTTAAAAACATAAAGATAAACAAGATAAATCGATCATGAGCTGCTTGAAACTTAATTTTAAAAAATAAACCTTTCGATAAGCTTGATCAGTTAAGCTCGAACTCTAATTCGAGCATGTAAATGATTTTTTGTAACTATCTGAACTTGAGCTTAACTTTTCAAATCCAAATCGGTTTTGAGCTTGGTTTTTCAAACTTGAATTCGAGTAAAGTATTATTTGCTTGGTGGTTGAAGATATGAAAAGTTTTTTGACAATAGCATTTTAAACTCTCCATCTCACTTTCAAAGCAAAAAATTAAAATGGAAAATAATAGTTTGAGATATTTTGTTTACCCTTTTACTATGAATAAATCAAAATCACGAGTTGAGAAATGGCTCAAAATATCTTAATTTGTCTCTCAAGTTCCAAACATAATAATATCTCACTAGCAAAAAAGCAGATTCTCAATTTCACAATTGAATCATTTTCTTTATTTTTGGACAAGTGGCCTATGGATGGGTCAAGTTCGGATCAGATCACTTTAGGCTCATGATATTTCGTGTTTGAATAGTTCTTAGTCATATTCTTTCTTTTTTTTTTTTTTTTTAAATGGATTCTAGTTAAATTGCTTTAAATTGCAAACGGATTACTAAAAGTTTTTTTTAAGTAGCTTTTAATGTTTTAATCGGTTAAATGTAATTTTTTATAGTGTTCGATGACAAAGCATTTAAACTAACTTTAGAGGTTAAGATACCGTATTATAAAAGGTGAATTCATGTAATGTTTAGATTTTACGTTTTATGAAAAACTATTAAAATAGCTAACATCTAAACGCTACTAAAAATAGCTACAATAAATCCCTAGTCAACTCATAAAGTGATTTCAAGTTAAATTTAAATTATAATTGTAGATTTTAAATCAAGTTGGCTCATATGCTAATGTCAGTCCCAAGTGATACCATGTTTTTACAAAAAAAAAATAGATATTTTGAAAATAAAATTTCAGGAGAATATTTTTTATATTCAATTATATATATATATAGAGGATTGTCAATTAATTATAGGATTAAATTAAATTAAATCATAATCTTATATATATTATTATTATATAAAATATTCTAATACATAAAAAACATTATTAATTAAAACTTATAATTTTTTAGGTAATAAATACAACTAATCTATATGATTTTTTTTTTATTATGTTACTATGTATATAATATCACAACGCTAATATACTTAAACAAATTAATAATAAAAATTCATTTTATTACAAAACCATATATTGAAATTTATCTTCTAATTAAATTACTTGACCCATTTATGAATTGAAACTCTATTATTATTAAATATTTATTTTTTAGCTTGGAAAATATGTAACTATCTTAAGTATATTGTCAACACATTTGGGTACTTAAAATTAAAATTTTCAATACCTAATAATTAAATTTATTTGAAGTGATAACTGATAAATTACAATTTTTAATACATATATTATTCAACATTAGAAAAAAAATATTATTTATTTTTATTTTGTGGTACTAAACATCACTTTGATATAAATAAAAAGAAATATATATTAAAACCCATACCATAGATTATTTTAAGCATTGTTTTCTGTTGTATTGCACTTAAGCCCTGGTGTTAGAGGAAGGAGGAACATAGCTAGGTTCTATTTTTACAAGTCTTAGTCAGATGAGATTTGGAGATAAGATTAATTTATTTTGTTAAGACTTAAGAGTTTATATCAGAATATTAAACAACATAAAGTGCTAATGCTTGAGTTTATTTTATTGTAAAATAAAATGTGTTGGTGGTAGTTGAAAGCAAAGCAAAGCAAAGTCCACTGCCCACCCACTGCCATGAGAGTGACAAATCATCATGTCCTTATTTTTTTTAGTGAAAGAAATATTAATGTTATGTATATGTTGGATAACAACTTTTTAAATCGGTCAAAATATTACACGCTATTTTTTTTGTAATATTTAGTGTTTGAATTAACTATTAGATGTTAAGTTAATGTTTAGAATACAAATTTAGAAAGGATGAACGTTAAGTTTTTTTTTAATTCTGATTTTATGAGTTTGGAATACAAACTCTTAAAAAGGATAAAAAAAAAACAATCAATCAATCAAATTTTAAAAAAAAAAAAAAGAAATCAATCAATAATTATTTGATAGTTAAATACCTATGGTCGTATATCTTTAAAAGCTCACGAAGGCTATTTGAGTTAAAAATAAAAGAAAAAAAAAGTTATGGCACTTTGACGTAAATCAAAACGCCTCGATGACTTGTTAACGAAAGAATAAATTTATAAACATTATTATGATTTGACAACTATGTTTTTTTTAAAACACAATTATTTATTAAGCAATGTAAATTTTTTTATAATAATTTAAATTTAATTAATTTAATTTTTTCTTGTGTATAATATAATATCATAGATTATTTATATTACTAACATATGAGAAATCAATATTAGCTTCCATATTTTGTAATTGAAATTATAAATTTTTATTATTGCATTTAGTTTAAAAAACACTAAAAATATGTAATTTTGTACCAATGAATTTTTCATTATGAAGAACAGTTCTGTTACTAATGCAATATTCAAAGTGAGAAATGTATTTTCTTATCATTGTTTCATTAGGGTGTAGAAGAATTAAGGAAATAAAACACAAATCAACTAAAAAAGAATTAATTTTCAAAATAAGTTACTTAAAAGTGTAAAAGCAATAAAGTAAATAAATATTGAAAATAAAATATGTTAAATAAATAATATAATATAAAATGAGAATAAAATATCACGCAAGAAAATTTTTTCAAAACCAGGATTAATTTGACTTACTTTATGTTTTGAATTTATATTGTATTACGATATTGTTTTTTTCTTTTTTAATTTTTGTTAAAGTATATGAGTATAAAATTAATTTTATAATTGCTTTTTTTGAGAAAAAGATTTCTTTCAACGTGTTATATGGTTTGCTAGTATAATATGTTATGACATAATTTTATACATTATATATATTTCTAGTGAGTTTTATTTTCGTTTCATATTAAATAAATAAATCTTATGTATAATCCTTGATAAATAATAATAATAAATTATGTTTATTCTTTACAAAATAAATTACACAAATAATTATAACCGATCAAATTAAATTTTTATTAATAATAATATTAATTAAATATATTATATTAATAAATCTTATGTATAATCCTTGATAAATAATAATAATAAATTATGTTTATTCTTTACAAAATAAATTACACAAATAATTTAACCGATCAAATTAAATTTATTAATAATAATATTAATTAAATATATTATATTTTTTTCATATTTTAATATGCTACCTTAAATAGTTATAATATAACCAATTCAAAATTAAATACATTATAAAATAAAATTGGAAACTTTTTAAAAATATTATATTTATTATATTTAATATATAAATTATTTAATATATCATATTTAATATATAAATTATTTAATATGTAATATAATTCTTTAGTCTATCCAATAAAATTTAAATTTAAATAGATAGTTAATCTAACCAATAAAATATATTATCTTTATTTTTTAACCAATAAAATCAAAATTTTTTAAAAATATTATACTCTTACCATATTTAATACATACTTATATATTATATAATGTAATATCTTATTCTATCCATAAAATTTAAATTTATATAGAAAATTAATATGAGCAATTAAAATCAAATTACCTTTATTTTTAACCAATAAAATTAAAATCCTAAATAAAATTTTTATTAATTCAGCACATTTTTCGACAATCTCAATTTGCCCCATTCATTTCTCCACACACACACACACATTATGTAACTGTAGATAATACCAATGCAAGTGATTGAATATTTAAATTCCTCGTGTATTTTTCACAAAAAAAATTTTATAGTATTCTCGACTATTATTTTGATCCGTTAAACACTTTAACTTATAAAATTACATCGATTAAACACTTATTGAAAACTTAAAAGCAAGAAAAATTATTTTTCCAAAAGTTGTATTAATTACTTATCAAATCAATATTTTATATATAAAAGTTAAAAACATTAAAATTTACTGTTTTTAATATAAAAATATGTGAAATTAGTACAAAAAGTGAAGTTTTCGAGTACTACAAAGTCAATTTTATAGTTTAAGGTGTTATAAAGTTTTATTCGTCAAAGTTAATGGATTAAATGATGAATTCGTGCCAACGCAAGTTGATCCAGATGAAAGAGTTTGGTCATCTTAAAAGGTTCAAAATGCACATTTTCTTCCTTGGTCAGGGCGCGTCCCATTCCTAACAAACCCAAGAGAGTGAGTTCTATCTATTAGGGCCCAAATACAAGTTGGGCGAATCCACAATCTAAAACAGTCAAATATTTCTTCGTGGCCTCTCATTTATCAAGGTACCTCTCATTTTAGCGTTCTAAACACCAACCAAAAAGAACTTGACATGATAAAATTGGAACTAACCTGTAAGATGCACATGCATCCAACACCATTACCTGGGTGTGAGCATACGAAACACTGGCAACTTAAGCTAATGCTTGTTTGAAAAATGCACAATATTTCAAAAATGAAATAGTTACTATCTCTGTTGTTCAGTTCAAAACAATCCCTTATCAATAGACATCACCAAAAGAAACAAAAAGGCAAAAAGCATCAACTTGTAAGAGACATCGCAAATTTTGGGCATTTATAAGAATTTCAAGAGAACCCAAATCTGTCCACGAAGTTCACAGCATATGATCCAGATTATAAAGCATCAAACAGAAATATAAACTGGGTGAAAAAGAACATACTGTGCATCTTCTGATGCCAAGAAAAGTTCATCATTGTACTTCTTAGTTGGAAAGTTTGCAACAATCACAGGCTCAAGCCCATGTGATCCTCGTTCCAGCTGTAGCACAGATGTTGAGAACACTAGTTAAGCTTCTAATTTCAATACATTTAAAAATTTTTTGGAAAAACGATGTTTAAGTCTGGGAAATTTCATCATTTAGCATGTTCAAGATAGCTTTATATGGCAGTAAACAATAGAATTCCAAATTTGAAACCAAATACTAACAGATGCTCTTAAGTCTGGGAAATTTCATCATTTAGCATTGTTCAAGATAGCTTCTGGGAAATTTCATCATTTAGCATGTTCAAGATAGCTTTATATGGCAGTAAACAATAGAATTCCAAATTTGAAACCAAATACTATATGAAACTAATAACTGAAAATAAACGAAAAATTCTACTTGGTTTGCTCTAAAAATGGAACAGAATATAATTGCTGGAATAGATTCTATCTTGCTGTTTGTTTTACAATAATTTTATATTTGAACAATAGGAATTTAATCTAGGAATCTAATTTTAGAAAATAAGAAAATAAATTTTAAGATTACTAAATTATACTTTATCTGGAAATAATAAGGAATGGGAATCTTGGAAGATCAGATGTCTATTTTCCTTCCTATTTCATTTCCAAAGCTGTTAGAGAGAATAAAATAAGAAGCATAATGACTTCAGAAAAAAAAAAATTCAATTAAAAGAAGTACCATAATAACTTTAGAAGCAAAATCCAAGCCCAGTCTACCCAAATAATTACTCAATTCAGAATTCCACACAAATAAACAGAAAATCGAAAATCCTAAGAACCCAATTTCAATTACCATACATAGAACTGTAAAGTGTAAGTTATGGCATACAAAAACAGTTACTTGAATATGTAAGCCACACGAACCCAGGAGAAAGAAAGGAGAAAAATTTAAAATTTAAAAAAAAAAAAAACCAGAAAAGAGAGAAAAGCAAAATGAATTGAGCATTGAATGGGAAAGAAATGCTTACAATGCTAAGATCAGATCTGGAAGTAATAGGAAATGAGCGTCTTGATGCGTTTAACTGAATCCGAGCACAAATTAAACGGGTGCACACAAATACTATAAACATAGTACTAACAGCAAATCCTATAACAGTCATCACCAAATTTATCCCTGACCCTATCATTTTTCTCCTCTATATGTTTCCACTACCACTGCTACTATAACTATACAAACAGCAAACATAAAAGACCCCACAAATTCAAGAACTCTGTCCAGTCCTATAAGTCAATTTTTATCAACTTATACAATTACCAGGACTATAAAAAGCTTAAAACAAACAAAAATCCGTCATTCTCAAATGGGTTTTGAAGAAAAGAATATAAACAGCATTTGCATGTGCAAATTAGGTGTTTAGGTGTTTCATTTTTTAAGAAACCCATAAAGAAAACAATGCAAGAAAGAGGAAGAAAATTGTGATGTAGAGATTGAAGCTAGTGGTGATCATGGGGACGATTAGGAAAGCAGTAGCAGAGGCAAAGAGTGAAAGAAGAAGAGTAAGAGCTCATTTTGTTTGGACAGGAGTGAAAGAAGAAGAGTAAGAGCTCATTTTGTTTGGACAGGTAATCAATTTTATAATTTTCAATTACTTTAATTTTAATTTTTTATACAAAAAATTTGATTTCACCCAACTGAATTGAAATTGCTAAAACTATGTTACTTGGCAGAGAAAGAGAGATGCAAAACAAACTAACTAATACATTATTTATGCTAAGTTACATCGGTTACCAAATTAACTAATCCAACAGAATCAATCCATAGATTCATGCTTGGGCCTATAAACTTCAATTGGCCCCTCTTTTTATATGCTGCACCCACCACCGCCTGCAAATGTGTTTGCCTACAAACTTCAGGCTCCATATATTCATGCTTGGGCCTGAGGTCCATTATTGTTGGAATTTTGTTGAACTTTTATAAAATATATACAACACGAGATTTTATTTGAATAACTTCTCAAAATAAAACATAATCTAATAACAATAATTATTCAAGTACCCGCAGAATATCCATGTGAAGTTGATGACTTGCTGTAATTAACTGTAATTAAGATTCTAATGCTTTCCACACTTTTTAGGATCTGTTACAGGAAGGTAAGTGCATGGGTTGGGTGCAGAATTTTGTGGCGTTGCTTTGTCTGGAACGGCCACCGCCTTCTTCTCATTAGCAGCAAGTGTTTGCTTATTACTGTGATGCAGAGTTGTCGCAGTTACCATGTGATTAGAGTTGAGGATAAAAATGAGGAGCAAGATCAAGATTGAGATAAAAATGAGGAGCAAGATCAAGATTGACATTTTAATGGCATTGAGGCTGAGCAGTTTTGTAGTTGATGAACGCATTGTTGCTTCTCGATAGTTAAGAGCAGAGGAAAACAATGGAAGGGTTTGTGATGAGAGTATAGGGTGATTGTATCGGCTATATAGAGGTAAAAAGAAGATATAAAAAAGAAAGACATTTTAATGACTCATTTTGTCTTTTTATTACATTTCTTTTACTAAATTTCATAACTCTAAATTTTTAAACTGGAATTTTCAAAAATTTAATTTAATAAAAGTAGAAGTTGTTTTGTTCTATTTCAATGGAATGCCAATGGAATGGAATGCTAATGGAATGCCACTTAATGCTTTCTATTTCTTTTTTCCTTTTGATGGAGATGAATGGCAATTAAGTGTTGCAAAACTTGGAAAGGACCCACACTAAGCTTTTTCTTTTGTAATTCTCATTTTCTGAGTTTAGAATACAAACTCTTAAAAAGAATAAAAAAATCAGTCAATCAATTTTTTTTTTTTTAAAAAAAAAAATAGAAATCAAGCAATAATTATTTGATAGTAAAATACCTACGGTCGGTATACCATTAAAAGCTAATGCGGAAAGAATAAATGTACTCCTCGAAGGCTACTTAAGTTAAGATAATTTAGTGTAAATCAAAAGGCCTTGATGATTTGTTAAGAAAAGAATAAATTTGTAAACATTATTATAATTTGAAAATTAAGTTTTTTTAAAAAATAAAATTATTTATTAAGCAATGTAATTTTTTTTATGTATAATATAATATCATAGATTATTTATATTACTAAGATATGAGAAATCAATATTAGCTTCCATATTTTGTCAATTGAAATTATAAATTTTTATTGCTGCATTAGTTTAAAAAACACTAAAAATATGTAATTTTTGTACCAATAAATTTTTCATTATGAAGAACAATTCTGTTACTAATGCAATATATATTGAAAATTTTATTTTCTTATCATTGTTCCATTGGGTGTAGACGAATTAAGGAAATAAAACACAAATCAACTAAAAATGAATTAATTTTCAAAATAAGTTATTTAAAAGTGTAAAACGTACAATTAAGGAAAGTAAAAACACAAATCAAACACTAAAAAATTGAATTAATTTTTCAAAATAACGTTAATTTAAAACGTGCGTAAAAGCAAATACCAATAAAATAAATACAAATAAATATTGAAAATAAAATATGTTAAATAAATAATATAATATAATATGAGAATAAAATATCACGTAAGAAAATGTTTTCAAGAGGATTAATTTGACTTAATTTATGTTTTGAATTTATATTATGTTTATAATTTTGATTTTTTCTTTTTTACTTTTTGCTAAAGTCTATGAGTATATAGTTAATTTTATAATTGCTTTTTTTGAGAAAAAAAAAATTCCTTTCGACGTGTTATATGGTTTGTTAGTATAATATGTTATACCATATTTTTATATATTATATATGTTTCTAATGAGTTTTATTTTCATTTCATGTCAAATAAACAAATCTTATATATATTCCTTGATAAATAATAATAAATTATGTTTATTCTTTGCAAAATAAATTACACAAATAATTATAACCAATCAAATTAAAATTTTCTTTGCAAAATAAATCTACACAAATAATTATTAACCACAATCAAATTAGAATTTTATTAAAATAATAATTAAATATATTATATTTTTATCGACATTTAACAATTGTTACCTTAAATAGTATAACTTATAACCAATCAAAAGTTAACACATTACATTAAAATAATAAGATTTAAATTTTTTAAAATACATATATTTTTATTATATTTAATAATATTACGCGTTATTTAATATATAATATAATTCTTTATTTTAAATCCAATAAAATTTAAATTTTAAATAGAAAGTTAATATAACCAATAGAAAATATATTAATCTTTTATTTTTTAACCAATAAAATTTAAAATTTTTAAAAAATATATCATCTTACCATATTTAATATATACTCATTATTACTATAATATAAATATCTTATTTTATCCAATAAGATTCTACTTCAAATTATTATAAGAAAATTAATATGACCAACAATTACAAAATTAATTACTTTATTTTTAACACAATCAACAAATAAAATATTAACAATAATATTTTTATTACATTTCGGGCCACGAATCTTTTCGACAATCTCTAGAAAATTAATATGAACAATTAAAATTAATTACCTTTATTTTTAACCAATAAAATTAAAATATTAAATAATATTTTTATTAATTCGGCACATTTTTCGACAATCTCAATTTGCCCTATTCATTTCCTCACACACACATTATGTAACCGGAGATAATACCAATGCAAGTGACCGAATACATAAATTCACCCATATACTTTTCACAACAAAATTTTATGGCGCCCTCAACTTTTATTTTGACCTATTGAATATTTTAACTAATAAAATTACATCGATTAAACACTTATTGAAAACTTAAAACATGTAAAATTATTGTTGCAAAAGTTATATTAACCACATATCAAATCAATATTTTACATATAAAAGTAAAAAACCTTAAAATTTACTATTTTTAATATAAGAATGTGTGAAATTATTACAAAAAATGAAGTTCAGAATGCCACAAAATCGATTTTATAGTTCAAAGTGTCACAAAATTTTATTTGTCAAAATTCATGAATTAAATGATGTATTCGTCCCAACGCAAGTTGATCTAGATGAAAGAGTTTGGTCATCTTAAATAAATGAAAGAAGTTCCAAAATGCCCCTTGAATTCGGGCTGAAAATATAATATACCCATTTTTTACCAAAAAAAAAAAGACCCATCACTTGGGCAAAAAAGGCACAAAATGCACATTTTCTTTCTTCCTTGGGAGGGCGCGTCCCATTCCAACAAACCCAAGAGAGTGAGTCCTACTTAAGTTAAAGAATAAATCTCTTGCTTATTCATCCTCCATCTTCAGTGTAAATCTTAAGTTAAAGAATAAATGGACTCCTCGTAGGCTACTTAAGTTAAGGTAATTTAGTGTAAATCAAAAGGTCTTGACGACTTAAGCAATGTAAATTTTTTTATAATAATTTAAATTTAATTAATTTAATTTTTTATGTATAATATAATATCATAGATTATTTATATTACTAAGATATGAAAAATCAATATTAGCTTCCATATTTTGTCAATTGAAATTATAAATTTTTATTGTTGCATTAGTTTAAACACTAAAAATATGTAATTTTTTTACCAATAAATTTTTCATTATGAAGAACAATTTTGTTACTAATGCAATATTCATATTGAAAAATAAATCTTATATATATTCCTTGATAAATAATAATAAATTATGTTTATTCTTTGCAAAATAAATCACACAAATAATTATAATCAATCAAATTAAAATTTTATTAAAAATAATGCGAATATAACTGACAATAATAAAAATTATAGTTTCCATCCTGCTTTCAGAAAACTTAACTATCCACACAAAATAATAATATAACTCAATCAAATAAATCAATCTTTTATTAAATATCATTACATATTAAATATACACGTAATATTGATCCTTTTATATCCACAGTTTAATATGTACTGTTAAATAGTCAAACGCTATAATATGAACCAATTCAACAAATTAAAATTCACATACAAATAAGATTAAATTTTTAAATATTATATTTTTTATTTACTATATCTACATAGATTACGTTACTTTAATATATAAACTATAATTCTTTAGTTTATCGAATAAAATTTAAATTTAAATAGAAAGTTAAATAACCAATAAAAATATATTATATCTTTATTTTTAACAATAAAATTAAAATTTTTAAATAATGTATATTTCTACCATATTTAATATATACTTTATATATTATAATAATATAATATCTTATTTTATCCAATAAGATTTATAATTTACATAGAAAATTAATATGAACAATTAAAATTAATTTGAACAATTAAAATTAATTACCTTTATTTTAACCAATAAAATTAAAATATTAAATAAGATTTATATATTTTTTTAAATAAAAATTTAATACTAATAAAAATTATCTGTAATATATTATTTTAATAATAAAATAATGTTTACTTAATGTTATTTAATTTAATATTGGATACAGTGGCACATGCTAACATGTTAGGGAGGATTTCAAAGACTGTATTATAATTTGTGATATGGAATTTTCACCCCATACATAAATGGGTTGGAATGTATGGACAAGGAAGGACCATGCCTCCATATAATTTATGACTTGCACTTGATCATTACAATATTTTGTTCGCATTAATTAATTTTGTGTATAATGTTCAATGCAAATGATTAGTACTATTGGTTTACCTAAAAAATGAATTTTTGTTTTTTATAATTTTATTTTTAATTTTGTGTACATCATGCAACAAAATAGTAGTCCACTATATATATATATATATAAAAAAAAAAGAAGATAGAGTAGGAGTTCAGAATGAAGTATGGCTGCTGCACCGCAAGCGGCGGCGTTTCTTAACTTATTATTTAAAATTATAAATATGTCAACAGAATGAACTACATGAAGCTGGGAGTGGACAATTGGATTAAATTTCAAAAACAAAATTAGGTCACCATTCGAACTTTTTTGACAAAATGCCCCTTGAATTTGGGCTGAAAATATAATATGCTCATTTGTTACCTTTTTTAACAAAAAAAAAAAAAAAAAAAAAAAAAAAAAAAAAAAAAAACAAAAAAAGGACTCGCGGCGTCCCATAAAAAAAAAAAAAAAAAAAAAAAAAGACTCGCGCGTCCCATTCCAACAAACCCTAGAGAGTGAGTTCTATTTATTAGGGCCCCATACAAGTTGGGCGAATCCACAATCTAAAACAGTCAAATATTTCTTCATGGCCTCTCATTTATCAAGGTGCCTCTTTCAAATCGAAATCAACACTTTCAAATCTCTTGCTTATTCGTCCTCCATCTTTTACCTCTTATAGGTTGAAATTGGCTTACGAAACAGGTGAACACATCTACGAGATTATTAAAATTCGAGATTTTTTATTCTCCATATAAATAAAAAGGCCAACCAAATTACCACCTGGGCCAAAAGAATATGGTAGGCTAAACAACAAAATACTTTTCACCTTTGCTCACCAAATTATGAAAAACTCTTGTAACGGAGAAATCTCGAATCTGAAATCTCAGAGTTCCAATATAAATTAGACCAACATTAATTATGAGTTTTTTTTTTTTTTTAAATTTGTGCATGTGTTTTCATGCTTAGAATTGAGATAGTATTTATTTCAAATTCTTTCGATGATGTACATTTTTACATTATTATTGAATTATTTTTAAGAGTTAAGTATTTAATTTTAAGTTATTGTTCTAACCTTTTTATTTACTATATTTAATTAAAAATATTTATTGACAGACTAAATGTTAAATACTGACTAAAACAATTTATAATCACTTTGGCACTCATACTTAGATTACTAGACAATTTCTCTTTTAAATTTTACAAGGATTTATATTTCTTATATTAGTTTTTTCCTTTTTGATTTATTGGAAGATAAATTATAGAAATATTATTCTAAGCTACATAATGAAAAATCTCCCTTTAAACGATGAGTCAACTTTAATTTTTCAACTTTTTAAACGATGAGTCAACTTTAATTTTTCAACTTTTCGATTCAATTTGATTAATCAATTTTATAATTTTTAATTACTTTAATTTTAATTTTTTATACAAAAAATTTGATTTCACCCAACTGAATTGAAATTGCTAAAACTATGTTACTTGGCAGAGAAAGAAAGATGCAAAACAAACTAACTAATATATTATTTATGGTAAGTTACATCGGTAAGCAAATTCAACCAATAAATATTTAATAATTCATTGAAATTTCTAGATTACCAAATTAACTAAATCCAACCGAATCAAATCAAAATATTTTAGTTTGATCTCCTATTAATTATATTTTAATTTAATTTTTATAAAAAATAAAAGTTCAATTTTCTATTTCATCAGTTTAATTGAAACTAAACTAAAAAAAAAAAAAAAAAAGATTTTTGAACATGGAATCATTGTTAGAAATCGTAAACGCCACTTACCACCTGGAATTTCAAACTATTTTCACATCTCAATTAATGTTAAAATTTTTATATTTTTTTTATTAATATTCTTAATAAATAAAGAAAACCAAAGTCATTATTAAGACCAATAAATAAAGGAAAACCAAAGTCATTATTAAGACAATAAGCATCATTTTCTTTAGGATAAGATCACAAACCATCCTTAGAAAAGGAAAATACGAGATTTTTCAGTTTTTTTTTTTTTTTGAAAGAGTAAAACTCATAGTTTTTCATTCATTATCATAAATCTTGAATAAACAATTGAGGAATATAATTCCAGATACGTAGATGGGTAAAGCAAATAGAAGTAATTTATATATATATAGAATTGAGATTGTTGAATGATTTTCTTAATTTTAATGAGGGGAGAGAGAGAGTTATGTAGTTCAACTCTTTTTTGAAAGAAAGAAACACATGTACTTTGTCCATTAGATGCTTCCACGTGTTCAAACTGTTTTGAGCAGTTAATAAACCTTGCAGGGTTCCATTATCAAAGATGACTAACAATTACACGAACACATGCATTATTATTAGGCCCATCCACCAGTTCGAAACGAATTGGTTCTTCCGATTTTAATTTCGGTTTCAACTCCAACCAGTCCAGCTGGTCCTCCCAAAATCCAGCAGATTCTACCGGTTAGGTTTTCTAGTCAATTATGGCTCAATGGTTTTTCAAGCCGAAATTTTCTGGAACCAATTCAAAATCTAGGAATCTTTCTCAACTGGTTCTAACTGGTCTGATTCAAACCATTTCTAGTATCCAGTTTGATTTTGGTTCAAAATGAAACCATGCCCAGCCACACCTAAACACCTTCTAAATGAATATGGGAACAGAAATTATTGTGTGCACATGAGTTCCCATGTGCACGTGATCCAACGATTGATAGATTTCATGCATATTGATATTATATTTTTAGTAATTGAACTATTTTTTTTCTGATAGCTCCACGAATGTGTTCAGGCCCTGTGTCCGTTTTTACGGTCCGTTTTCAGTAATTCAACTATCGGTTCTTATTATTCATCTGAACATAATAAATAAATAAAAAGAATTATTGATGAAACCAAGAGATAGCAATCATAAGCAATACATTCATTTTAAGATTGTACAGTTAAATGCTACTAAAAATAGCTCTAGTCAACTCATAAAGTGATTTCAAGTTAAATTTAAATTATAGTTGTATATTTTAAATCAAGTTGGCTCATATGCTAATGTCATTCACAAGTGATATTGTGTTTTTATAAAAAAAAAAAAAGAAGATATTTTGAAAATAAAATTTCAAGAGAATATTTTTTATATTCAATTTTATATATATATAGGATTGTCAATTATTTATAGGACTAAATTAAATCAAATCATAATCTTATATGTATTATTATTATATAAAATATTCTAATACATAAAAAACATTATTAATTAAAACTGATTATTTTTTAGGTAATAAATACAACTAATCTATATGATTTTTTTTATTATATTACTATGTATATAATATCACAACGCTAATATACTTAAACAAATTAAAAATAAAAATTCATTTTATTACAAAACCATATATACATACACTATTGAAATTTCTCTTCTAAATTAAATTACTTGACCCATTTATGAATTGAAACTTTATTATTATTAAATATTTATTTTTCAGCTTGGAAAATATGTAACTATCTTAAGTAGATTGTCAACACATATAGGTACTTAAAATTAAAATTTTCAATACCTAATAATTAAATTTATTTGAAGTGATAATTGATAAATTACAATTTTTAATACATATATTATTCAACATTAGAAAAAAAAAATTATTTAGTTTTATTTTGTGGTACTAAACACTAATACATATATTATTCAACATTAGAAAAAAAAAATTATTTAGTTTTATTTTGTGGTACTAAACACCACTTTGATATAAAAAGAAATATATATGAAAACCCATAGATTATTTTAAGCATTCTCGTGTTGTATTGTGCTTAAGCCCTGTTGTTAAAGGAGGAACATAGCCAGGTTCTAGGTTATAGTTAAAGTCCATTCCCACCCACTTCCTTGAGAGTGACAAGGATAACTTAATTTTAAAAATCTCTTAATATCCTAAAACCGGCCTTATGCTATATTATTGTGTGTCCACAGCCATGATGATAACTTTTGTACCAAATTTTATAAGCATCATTTTCTTTAGGATAAGATCACAAACCATCATTAGAAAAGGAAAGTGCGAGACTTTTCAGTTTTTTTTTTTTTTTTTTAAAGACCAGTTTTTTTTTTTTTTTTTTTAAAGACTAAAACTCTTAGCTTTTCGTTCGTTATTATAAAGTTTGAATAAACAATGAGGAATATAATTCCAAATATGTAGATGAACAAAGTAAATAGAAGCTCGAGATAGGGTATGAGCCTTTAAGTTCGCTTTCTTATGAATCTATTTACACGAAACCAAAGGGAGTTCTAAAAATAAGTTCTTACAATCAGAAATAATACTCCTCACATCCGATTTGAATAAAATAGAGGAGCTCAAAGCAAAAAATAAAACCTGCGAGTCCATGAAAATACTATCTCCACGCTCAACATAATTTTGCTTGAGAAATAATAAAAAACTGTGAAAAGCTAGAGCCTCCGCAATAAAAGGGTCCGTACCTCCTGTAAAGTGGCCTGAAACTGCTCGAATAAAAATGCCTTCCTCTGACTCTATCACCGCTCCAAAGCCCTGCATGCCTTCTTGCTCAAAAATAGAACCATCAACAAAAGCTTGCCATGATTGGTCTCCACTGTTGCTAAGACGTCCGGGTGGAAATATTGCAAGCCTCTGTCAACTTGTATTTGAGGATGCACTAGCCGTGCTCCTTAGCGCCGACTTTGTATGTTCCCAACTAATCATGTATTCTTTTGCCTTCAAGAATATAGTGTAGCATGTGTCTCTTATATTGTTCCAAAGAGCATTATTTCTTGTCATCCAAATATATCTAGCATACACCAAAAACTTTTGGGAATTTAGTTTATCACCATTAGCAAGTACCTGCAAAAAGCAGTTAGTAAAAGAAATATTTATATCACCTACTTCATACCCCCCTTGCCTCCAAACTCCCTTAGCCTTACTACATAACACTACTACATGATTAATATCCTCTTCCTCCCCACACCAAGGACACCCAATGTCAACCTCCACCCCTCTCTTCCTTAATCTCTCCTTCGTAGGCAACACATTCTTTAGAGCCCTCCACATAAAATCTTTATCTTTAGGGGAAGCATCTAAACCCCACATCCTACCTCACCATCCACCTACTACCTCATGCATCCTGTCACACCTTACCCTACTGTAAGACATGGCATGTCGCCCGTAATATAATTAATAAGCACTTAATTCTTATAAATGCTTACTAAGTATACTACATTTGGTCCCTATTAGCGCTAATACTAATAGGAATCCCTAATATAGCTCTTATATCTTGTAGCAAAATAATTTAGTTAGTAAATATATATAACTTCTTTTGGTAGATATTAATCTCAATATAATTTCTTAAACATATTATAAAAAAAACATAAAATAAAATGGTTCCATAACCTATAAGTCCATGGATGATTTAATTACATATTGGAGTCCTGTTTAAATCTTAGATACATAATAGAATGTAATTGTTCAAATATCATTCGGTCGTATGCTTTCAAAATAATCATTTTCCTCTTTAAAAACTTATGAATATAATTATAATTCATAAAGCAAATCCATTGAAAATATTTTGCAAAATCAATTTCATTTTGTTTAAATAAAAGTATTTTATCCAATGGCCTTTAAATTTTAACACGACCTACCCAACATCTCAGCCTATCCTCCATATCAAAATTTCATAAATTTTGGATTTCATTTGCCTTGTCAAATAGGTCAATAACAGAAGCTGAATGTTCAGGCAGCATAACTGTTAACATTGTCCAACAATGATAAGTTTATTTAAGGCATTCTCCAACTCATTCCAGCCACAAATTCATTGGCAATCCAACTCTCTAGTACTGAAATAACATATTAATATAAGAGTATTAGCAGAGGTCCATAGTTCATAGAATATCAAAACCACAACTCAAAATCCATCCATTCTTGGCTGACTTATGCACTTAGACTTTTGAATTCATGCATAACTTACTTTCAATCATCTTAAATCGACCTTAAATCACTTTCTCATCCACTTTCATCACTTCATCTTCACCAAATCAGATTACACAAACAAGCACCTCACTTCAAAGTTCATGGAATTCAAAAAGTAATCCATAGAAATGAAGGAGGAATCGAGCATTCAATCTTGTTCCATCTAAAAGCACCAAATCTTCATACCTTTTCTTGACCCATTCTTCCTCGATCAGACCAGCTTCCACAAAAACTCTGAGAGACTTCTTTTCGAGCTCTATCAGTAACACTGCCTCCATTCCATATTCAAGTTCAAAAGGAGAAGCTCCATTCACTGATTTGAAGGTAGTGCGAGGTCCCCAGAGCGTGAAAGGAAGTTTCTCGGCCCAACTTTTGTACCTTTCACACATCTTCGACAGTATTCTTTTAATCTCCTTATTCGCAGCTTCTACTGAACCATTAGCCTGAGGGCGATAAGGAGAAGAGTGGTGATGCTCAACCTTGTACCTATAAAGCAACTGACCAACATCCGCTTGAAAATGAGAACCATTATCGCAGGCGCGTGAGCTGTGAGTGGAGCCCACCATCGAAGTTTCGATTGAAGGTGCCAGCACTCAAAATAATGCTGCTGCTCTTTGCTTCGTTCGTGTAAACCTTCTATTGTACTCTACCTTCACGACTGTTCCGGTCGCATCATTTTCTCATCTTTTCGTTAGTTTTATTAATTTTTGAATATTAAATTTGTAAATTTCACAAGGTAAATATATCAAGTAACTAAAATTTACCTTTTCAAAAAAAAAAAATTCAATTAAAACCTCTTGAAATTTAATGTTAAACTAATCCATAATAAATAATATTTGTGATTGAAAAATTATACTCCCTTCCTTTCAAAATGTTTGTCCTGACTTTTGTATAAAGTTTAAAAAAACACATTAATTATAGTGCCAAGTCATATAAAATATCCATACTTTTTTAAAATTATCCTCCTTAAAAAAATATATATTCCTATAACTTAAAACTATTTATAATGAGAGATATAAATGCAAAGTAAATATCTCTTAAATCAAGTGGACAAACATTTTGGAATATCTAAAAATAATAACGTTGACAAGTACTATGGGACGGAGTAAATAGTAAGTTAGCATCTCATTTTATATATTCATGATAATCATCTTTTATTCTAATTTTATGTTTTAAAAAATTATAATCCTATTCTTATATTTTTTTAAAAAAAATAATATTTTATAAAGTGATATGATTACTGTGCAACACAGTAATAATTTATATACCTATACTGTATATAAACGTAGAAATAGAGTAAGGAATAATGAGATTTTCGATATCGTCTTTTAATGAAATTTAAAATATCCTAAAATAGCTTTGGTTATAACTAATTTGAAATTTACATTTAATACCAATAAATGTTTGGATAAGTGGTTCGACACTCTTTTCTCCAAAATGAGATCCAGAGTTCGATCCTCGTGGATAGAGCAAATACTCGCTTTGAGTACTTTACCCCTTCTTGGCCAACTTGTGCAAACAAGATTTAGTTCCACCCTATTGAACCTAGGGGTACTTGTGATTAAAAGAAAAATACATTTTATTATTTGATTGAATATAATTTTTATTTTTTTTTTTTTTTATTGGAAGGACCAATTAATTATGACGGAAGTAAACCTTAGGGACGTTATTATAAAATAAATTTGTATAAATTGTCGGGGACTACTAATAATTATGGCAAAATCTCAGGGACGAAAATAATTATTTTTTTCAAAGGATAAAAATTTCGGTCTTTTACCTCTCAAAATAACGGTTTTTGACGGAAGGACCAATTAATATTTGACGGTAGCAAACCTCAGGTCGGTATTATAAATATATGTATAAAATTTCGGGACTACTTTATGTCTACGCCCCGACTTTAATCACTAGAGGAATTGTCCGCTTTGGATCAGCCAAATCCCCCATACAAGATGGCAAAACCCCGCACGATTTTGTCCCTTCCACGGGATTGGCAAGACCCGCACGATTTTGTCCCTCAGGTAAAATGAAAAACTTCCCAGGAGGTCACCCATCCTAAAATTTCCGTTAAGCGAGCACGCTTAACCCTAGAATTCTTCCAACTCTCCAGCCATTTCATCAAAAAGCACCTCTAATGATTAGTTTCCCCATTTTCGATATATGATTCGATTCATTCCTGTGTCCCGCATTCCACTATCTTAGCTAGCTTGCCATCCTAGAAGCTAGCCAGGAGCTTCACTCTACCCACCCTTTTAGGATTGCTTTGCCGGGTCAAGATGTCACAGATCTTCTGGGAAGTTTCTCATTTCACCTGCGGGACAAAACCGTGCGGGTCTTGCCAATCTTGTATAGGGGATTTGACTTGATCCAAAGCGGACAATTCCTCTGATGATTAGAGTCGGGGCGTGACAACTTCAATAATTATGACAAATATCAGGGACGAAATAATAATTTTCCCTTAACGTGTTGCAAAACATGGAAAGGACCCACACTAGGCTTTTTCTTGACTGATTTTCATATTTTCATATATTATATATATATATATATATATATATATGATATATAATATATTATATAAGTATACTATATATATATTAATATATATAGTTATGGTGGATTAGGAATTAAATGGAATTTCATATTTCCATATTCATGTAATTTATATATATATGTGGATTAGGAATTAAATTGAATTTCATATTTCCATATCATGTAATTTTTTAAAATTGCTTATTTATTAGTAAATGGTAGAGAGTTTAATCACAATTCACAAGTGACTAATTAATTAATTAAAATCCTTTTTTTTTAAATTATTAAGATACATAGTTTTTACTAAAATAAATTTATTTTACTGTAGAAAATTGATAAAAAAAGAACACATCTCATTCAAAGAAAACTAAGAATCAGGTGTCCAGCTGAGGTCTTAATTACTGAAGTGATTTTGAAATGATTGACGATCGTTACCTTTAACAAATAAGAAAATGGCAATTTGTGAAAATAAATCATTGAAATTAAAAACATAGTTTGAATTCTTGGTTGGGCCAAAAGCTTAAAGATATGATTGGTGGGGTGGCATCACAATACGTCACCGTCAAGGCCACATTATATTTACACTAATCATAATATTTCCGTTGAACTTCTTAATATCATTTGTCATTAAAAATTAATTTCTGGATATGATTGGTCGGTATATCTTTAAAAGCTAATGCGGAAAAAATAAATGGACTTTTCGAAGACTACTTAAGTTAAGGTAATTTAGTGTAAATCAAAAGGCCTTGATGACTTGTTAATAAAAGAATAAATTTATAAACATTATTATAATTTGACAATTCACTTTTTTTTTTTAAATAAAATTACTTATTAAGCAATGTAAATTTTTTTTATAATAATTTAAATTTATTTAATTTAGTTTTTTATGTATAATATAATATCATAGATTATTTATATTACTAAGATATGAAAAATCAATATTAGCTTCCATATTTTGTCAATTGAAATTATAAATTTTTATTGTTTTGTCAATTGAAATTATAAATTTTTATTGTTGCATTAGTTTAAAAAACACTAAAAATATGTAATTTTTTTACCAATAAATTTTTCATTATGAAGAACAATTCTGTCACTAATGCAATATTCATATTGAAAAATTTATTTTCTTATCATTGTTCCATTGGGTGTAGACGAATTAAGGAAATAAAACACAAATCAACTAAAAATGAATTAATTTTCAAAATAAGTTATTTAAAAGTGTAAAAGCAATACAATAAATAAATATATTCAAAATAAAAATATGTTAAATAAACAATATAATATAAAATGAGAATAAAATATCACGTAAGAAAATGTTTTCAAAATGATTATGTTTTGAATTATATGATTCAGATTTGCTCAATAACCCATTCAATTTTCTTTTTTTTTATATATATAAATTTGATATTGTAATTCTTTTTCTAAAAAAAGAAGTCCTCTAAAATTTTAGGGATGAATTCAGATTTCTCAAATCAAGGCAAATTATGTTGAAGGTAACTTTTATGAAATTTTTCATTTTTATGCGATGAAGCATTCATAAATTTAACATGTTAAAACTTAATAATTAGGAAACCTCTTAGGAATGTTTAAATTATTTTTTTCAATTTTATAATTTAGCATATATAATTATAAATAAATGGAATTGTTGAAATATTCAATGCAATAACAAACATTTTTTGTTTGTCAAACAATGGTCATTCCTTCTAACATAAGACGACACAATTAATATTAAATTTCACAACACAAGAGATCAGCAAATAGATAATAAACAAAATAAAATTAAAATAAACAAAACAAAATAAACAAATGGATAATAAAAATGTATTGTTTAACCAATAAAATTAAAATTTTTTTAAAAATATTATATTCTTACCATATTTAATATATACTTTATATATTATATAATATAATATCTTATTTTATCCAATAAGATTTAAATTTATCAATAAAGATTTTAAAATTTACATTGAAAATTAATAGAATAATTAAAAATCAAATTATCTTTATTTTTAACCAATTAAAAATTAAATCCTTAATTCGGCACATTTTCGACAATCTCAATTTGCCCCATTCATTTTCCCCGCACCACATACTTTATGTAACTTGCGGTTTTCATGGCCCCAATTTGGATAAGACCAGGCCCAATGGGCTGGCTATGCAATATTTTACACAGTTAATAAAGGAAAACAAAACTGCCTTCCCTCCGTTTACTTTTACACTTGGATTTAGCCCAGACTAATTGCTGCCTTCCAAAAAATGCTTTTGTTTAAATGGAGATATAACCAAAACTTGGCATGGACAAAAAAACTATTACAAATCCACTAGTGATTTTTCTAGCAAAAAGACCTTTACATTTGGCTCCTTTATACTAACAAAGCTGAAGATAGAATTCAAAATGTCTAGATTTTTCCTTAATGCTGCTCTACAATATAAGCAAAGCTTTTAAAGTGATAGAAGTTCGGCAAGCTTTAATTTACAGGAGGAAAAGTGTAAAAAATCAGGCTGCAAAGACCAGATGTCAACAAGAAAACTGATAGAAACAACACAAGCTTTTTGGAAAGGGCCACGGCTGAACATAAGCAGGATGTCATTTTATCCAATAAGATTTAAATTTACATTGAAAATTAATATGAATAATTAAAATCAAATTATCTTTATTTTTAACCAATAAAATTAAAATCCTAATTCGGCACATTTTTCGACAATCTCAATTTGCCCCATTCATTTCCCCGCACACATACTTTATGTAACTGCGGTTTTCATGGCCCAATTTGGATAAGACCAGGCCCAATTTAGGCTGGGCTATGCAATATTTACACAAGTTAAAAGGAAAACAAAACTGCTTCCCTCCGTTTACTTTACACTTGGATTTAGCCCAGACTATTGCTGCCTCCAAAAATGCTTTTGTTAAAGGAGATATACCAAACTTGGCATGGACAAAAAAACTATTACAAATCCACTAGTGAATTTTTTCTAGCAAAAAGACTTTACATTTGGCTCCTTTATACTAACAAAGCTGAAGAATTCAAATGTCTAGATTTTCCTAATGCTGCTCTACAATATAAGCAAGCTAAAGTGAAAGAAGTTCGGCAAGCTTTAATTACAGGAGGAAAAGTGTAAAAATCAGGCTGAAGACCAGATGTCAACAAGAACTGATAGAAACAACACAAAGCTTCTTGGAAAAGGCCACGGCGAACATAAGCAGATGTCATAGAATTCCAGGTGTAGACATTTTTCTTTGGAATCTGATCGAAGGTGCGATAGGATAATGACAATTCACCAAGATAGGCTTAAAGATTAACGAGTTTTGCAGAGATGAATATATTTTCAACTCTCCCTGACACCACGAGAAGAGTGTGAAGACACTTAACATGGGGAATTTTGTTGCATGATCGGAAAAGAAGATCCAAATCAACATATTTCTTCTCACTTTCAAAACCAGCAGATGTAACTTCCCAAGAATCTTTGGCTGAAGAAAAGCTTGAAGTGATGGAAAAAGTTTGAGAACATTTTGTCCTTTGCAGGTCTGCACCAATCTAAGTAGCAAAATAATTATTGAAGGTCACACGATCAGATACCCATTGAACAACAAAAGATAGGAAAAGGATTCATGGCACTAATACAGTAAAAATATTACAAGCAAAAGGTGCTTGCTAAAAGCATTTATTAAACTGATGAAAAAATTGATATTCTTGGTCAAGTCTATAAATTTGTGACCCATTTGCAAGATAATATTGGCATATATATGAACTTAGGAGAAGGGGGTACTTAGCAAGTAAATGTTTGAAGAAATCAGGGTATCAAAGAGCAATGTTCAGTATAGCAAAAAAGAACTTGATTCTCTAAGGCTCAGACACGTCAAGATGAGTATAGCCAAGAAAGAGGAAAAAGAAAATGAAGAGAGCACATACCTGCCAATTGGGTGAAGGAGTGAAAGCATGTACCTACACACTGGGTACAACAATGCTGGTTAATCGATATTGTATGTTGCCACTGTGAATTTCTTGATGTCAATTATGACAGGTTTATGAAAAATAGTGAACTAAAGAACAGAAAAACTGACATTGCCAGAGTAGTAAACAATTTCACTTAACGATCTCAGATTTAACTTCCTGTTTTGAATATAATGAAGAGTTCAAAGTTTGATTATCTTATTATTATTAGTATCCATATTTTTCTCTTAAGTACTTGCATTATGTTGAATTTATAAGCTAAATGTCAAATGAGTCAAAAAAATGTAAGAACTCATCCATTTTTAGTCATGAAAGCTAATTTGCAGGAGATTCCCATATGCCATACCAGGTGATGAATCTACCTTGCAAACAAGATTGGTAGTAATATCACATTTAGTCTGATACTGATTATATCGTGTGGGATAGGTTAACTACAAAAATCATAAATCTATTAAGATTTTTAATCAACTCTAATTCATCATTGGCTGCCAATATACAACTCATGGGCAGGAATAGAGAATGTAACTCATATTTAATTTTAAAATTTTAAAACATTTCGTGCTTTCATGGTCTAACAAATTCCAAACAATACTAAAGGAAGTTATCACCTTCAACAAATTGAGCATAGAATTGTTCCTAATGTTGTAAAGATTTCACTTTTATTAAGCACTTCAATTGAAACCTTTAAGAAAATTTAAGAAAGGAATCTCTGTTCTAAAACATAATCTTCTTTCTATTGAAAAGCTATGCTCAACTGAACTAATCCCTCAAAACAACATAATCAACTCAAATTTCAAAGCAATAAGATATGGCATTAGTTCACATATATGTAATTAATTAATCAATCATGCAATCAGCTACGAAAAAAAAAAAAGCAAAAAGTATTCTTAATTCAATTGCCATTAACAAAGGATAATTGCGTATGCAGCTGCTTTCTGATAGTTGATTAAAGTTCAATAAACAGAATGTTCGCAAGGCAACATAATAAAATGAAGTAAAGGCAAATGATTAGTTAAAAAATGGAAAGTTAATGAAAAAATTAGTTCTTACCACTCGGCTTATTGTGTTGTTAAGATGCCTTGACTTGGAACTAAAAGGGTCTAACTTTTGTCTTTTGAAAATTGCAACTCACCGCACTGGCCTCCACAAATCCTAAACTTCTCAACATAATAGTAAACCTACAAGACCGAGAAGATTGAATCAGAAGTCGACGAGACAGAGGAAAGCAAAAGCAACTCGATATTTAAACTGAAATAAGAATTCGAAAGCAGGATCAAGTTTTGAACAAACTGAGAGAAATTAATCCTGATTACAGGGGAGCTTGAATGTACGGAAGCAGAGTGAAACATAAACCAATGGCGAGATAAACAGTCCTTAGTCTTGCAGCCTCGGTGATTGGAGAGGCAACAGCGGGAAACCGGCGGAGGCGGAAATTATGAGTAATAATATCGACGTTCCACAAATATTTATATATAAAAATACACTTCATAATTTTAAAAACTTATTAATTATAATTATTAGTATAAATTTTTTAGGGGTTATTAAACTATTCTAATAAATCAATATCTAAAATACTTAACCAATAAAAATTATAATGCATGTATTTTGTTTAATAAATTCCTTTTATATTAAAACTTTAGTTTTTTTAAAATGTAAAATTCTAAATTAAAAAGTATTTTAATAATCACATAAAAAGAAATAAATGAAAATGTTCTTTTCTTAATTATCTGTTCCGTATTTGTATCTTTGAATTTCTAAACCGGAATTCACTCAAAAATTATATAAAGTGCAAGAAAAGTATAAAAAATCCTAGCAATTAGTTCAAACAAATTAGTGTCTGGCCGGTAATATTGGCTGTTTTGGTTTTTAGCTTTGTAACGATTTAAATTAGAAGCGTTCGGTAAGAATAGATGTATGTTTAGTTGTTTAACTTAAAATGATAAAAAATAATATTAATTGTATAATTACCTAAATTCAAAAAAAAAATGACTATAATAATTAAAAATTTTAATTAAAAACTAAACGTTAGAAGTTAGAATATTTAAAATTTCATAAAAAGCTAGCTCAAAAACGTTACCGAACAGGGCATAAACTATCTCGATCTTCTGCTTTTTATTTCAGTTTATTGTAAATTATAGGCTATTCTTCTAAGAATAACAATATAAATTTTTTTTTATATATATACTCCTATTTAATAACGCATTATTATAAATAGTTTATCCATTTAATTATTTATTCAAAGTGAATTTTATATTATATTTGATCGAAGATTTATTTGGATTGATTTGTTTGTTTATTATATTTTATTGAACCTTAAAATCCAAATAAATATATCAAAGAGTTTATTTATCGTTCTTTTTGTTTTAAGTATTTGTTTGAGATGGAAGTATTCAATTTGTAAGAATAAACTTTCAACCTAGACCTATCCATAGCCCACTTACGTCGCTAATTTTACCGTCGATAACTTTACCGAGAAAACTTTTAATTCAACTGACAAGAGTACCTTATTTTAATAGTTTATAAATTAATTTTTCTCATGATAAATAATTCTCTGGTTTATTATAATTTTTTTTTCTTTTTTTAGTATGTTTTGAATATCGGTACATTAATAAAAAATGCATTTTTACGAAGAAAGTCACCTTGAAGGGGAGACTTTATAATTCCATTATTTTTTTATGATAAAATAATTTCAATCAATTAATTTTATTCCAAAAATATCTTTCAAATTTATGGATTATATTTTTTAACTAAATCATGGAGTGTAAAAATTCTATTAATTTCAATATCTACGGATATTACATTCCATGGATTAAAACATTCCCCTTCACATTAATATGAGATTCAAACATAAAATGTTGTTATTTATATTGAATGAGATAACAAATTAAACAACAAAAAGAAAATTCTCCATTTGAAAAAAATAAATTGTTTTTTTTTTCATTTTCTAATAATAAATTACTAAAACCTCTTAACAATATTAGCAATCAAGTCCCACTCAAAAAAAAAAAAAACAAACAATGAAGTCATTTCTTTTAACAAAATAATTTGATTTAAAACAAAAAATTAGCAACTTGAAAGTTAATATCACTAAACATCAATGAGTTTGGCTAATTAATAAATCCTTCGGTTTTTAACCATGTTTTATTTTGATTTGGAAGCACCACCACCGGCGCCGCCACCAGACTTGGAATCACCCTTATCACCACCAGGGGCACCACCGCCGGTAACTACTGTGCGAACCTTAAACCTTTCAAGTCTCAAAGGCAATTCATCTCCATCTACATTAACAGAACGTGTTCTTTTCGAGCCAACACTCGAGCTTCTTTTCAAAGTTGTGCTTTCTGACCTTTCAAAGGAAAACTTAAAACCAAATTTATTCGACATCTCCATAAACTCATCACGTGACTCTGGAAATATTTTCTTGAACACTTCCCTTTTTCGAATATATAGTTGTCTGAAAAACTCTAGCAATTTCAGTCTAAATAATCTGAAGGGAACTAATTCTTATTATAATAAAATGCCAATAATTCAATCCATGTGCTAGGTACCAAGCAATTTCAAATGTGTGTTCATCATGTTCAGACAGTAATTTATAGGCACACTTCAAACCTCAAGTTTTGCTTGCAGGCTCTATTGTAATCTTTACACATGATATAAACATAAATACAACAAGGACATATTTTGTTAGAGAACTCTTATGTTATCTGTCATGGTTATCCAATTTCAGATGCTTTTGGCAAGCAGTTTTATAGGTTGTCTTTTTAATATCACGAATAAAGAAAACAAAATATAGAAGCAACGAGACCAGTATAAATCCTTTCTAAGGCATCCTGAATTAGTAGACATGGCCTCAACAGTATAATTAATTCATATTTTCTTGCACAAGATCAATGGGATATTTGACCAAAAGAACAGGTCAAATTCAGCTGCAATATATACATTGCCAGTTACCAAATACAAATGTGCTATATTAAGATAACATTTCAAGTTCGAAACATCAAACAAGGGTACCACTTAGATGGCACAATTTTAGTGTTCTAAACACCAACCAAAAAGAACTTGACATGATAAAATTGTAACTAACCTGTAAGATGCACATGTATCCAACACCATTACCTGGGTGTGAGCATACGAAACACTGACAACTTAAGCTAATGCCTGTTTGAAAAATGCACAATATTTCAAAAATGAAATACTTACTATCTCTGTTGTTCAGTTCAAAACAATCCCTTATCAATAGACATCACCAAAAGAAACAAAAAGGCAAAAAGCATCAATTTGTAAGAGACATCGCAAATTTTGGGCATTTATAAGAATATCAAGAGAACCTAAATCTGTCCGTGAAGTTCACAGCATATGATCCAGAGTCTAAAGCATCAAACAGAAATATAAACTGGGTGAAAAAGAACATACTGTGCATCTTCTGATGCCAAGAAAAGTTCATCATTGTACTTCTTCGTTGGAAAGTTTGCAACAATTACAGGCTCAAGGCCATGTGATCCTCGTTCCAGCTGTAGCACAGATGTTGAGAACACTAGTCAAGCTTCTAATTTCAATACATTTAAAAATTTTTTGGAAAAACGATGTTTAAGTCTGGGAAATTTCATCATTTAGCATGTTCTAGATAGCTTTATATGGCAGTAAATAATAGAATTCCAAATTTGAAACCAAATACTATATGAAACTAATAACTGAAAATAAACGAAAAATTCTACTTGGTTTGCTCTAAAAATGTTCGTTTGGAAAGTTTTGCAAACAATTACAGGCTCAAGGCCATGTGATCCTCGTTCAAGCTGGTTAGCCAACAGATTGTTGAGAACACTAGTCAAGCTTCTAATTTCAACTACATTTAAAAATTTTTTTGGAAAAAAACGATGTCTTAAGTCTGGGAATGAAAATTTTCATCATTTAGCATGTTTCTAGATTAGCTTTATATGGCAGGTAAATAATAGGAATTTCCCAAATTGGAAACCAAAATTACTATTATGAAACTAATTACTGAAAATAAACGGAAAAATTCCTACTTTGGTTTGCCTCTTAAAAATGTAACAGGAATATTATTAATTGCTTGGCAATTAGACTTCTATCTTGCTGTTTGTTTTACAATAATTTTTATATTTTTGAAACAATAGGAATTTAATCTAGGAATCTAAATTTTAGGGAAAAAAAATAAGAAAATAAATTGTTTAAAAAAATTACTAAATTTATACTTTATTCTGGGGAAATAATTAAGGATGGGAATCTTGAGCTGATGGATGTCGTATTTTTCCTTCCTATTTCAATTTCCCCAAAGCTGTTTAGAGAGGAATAAAAATTAAAGAAGCATAAAGATGTCTATTTTCCTTCCTATTTCATTTCCAAAGCTGTTAGAGAGAATAAAATAAGAAGCATAATGACTTCAGAAAAAAAAAATCAATTAAAAGAAGTACCACAATAACTTTAGAAGCAAAATCCAAGCCCAGTCTACCCAAATAATTACTCAATTCAGAATTCCACCCAAATAAACAGAAAATCGAAAATCCTAAGAACCCAATTTCAATTACCATACATAGACCTGTAAAGTGTAAGTTATGGCATACAAAAACAGTTACTTGAATATGTAAGCCACACAAACCCAGAAGAAAGAAAGGACAAAAATTTAAAATTTAAAAGAAAAAAAAACAGAAAAGAGAGAAAAGCAAAATGAATTAAGCATTGAATGGGAACGAAAGGCTTACAATGCTAAGATCAGATCTGGAAGTAATAGGAAATGAGCGTCTTGATGCGTTTAACTGAATCCGAGCGCAAATTAAACGGTTGCACACAAATACTATAAACATAGTACTAACAGCAAATCCTATAACAGTCATCACCAAATTTATCCCTGACCCTATCATTTTTCTCCTCTATATGTTTCCACTTCAAGTAACTAAACAGCAAATCCAGTAAACAGTCATTCACCGAAATTATCTGACCGCTATCATTTCGTTCTCTCTCTATATTAGGTATGAGTTCCCACCACCAAACTGCATACTATAAACTATACAAACAGCAGAAACATAAGAAGACCCCACAATTCAAGGAACTTGTCCAGTCTATAAGTCAATTTTTTTCAACTATACAATTACCAGGCCTATTAGAAAGCTTAAACAAAAACAGAAAACCGTCATTCGAACATAAAAGACCCCACAAATTCAAGAACTCTGTCCAGTCCTATAAGTCAATTTTTATCAACTTATACAATTACCAGGACTATAAAAAGCTTAAAACAAACAAAAATCCGTCATTCTCAAATGGGTTTTGAAGAAAAGAATATAAACAGCATTTGCATGTGCAAATTAGGTGTTTAGGTGTTTCATTTTTTAAGAAACCCATAAAGAAAACAATGCAAGAAAGAGGAAGAAAATTGTGATGTAGAGATTGAAGCTAGTGGTGATCATGGGGACGATTAGGAAAGCAGTAGCAGAGGCAAAGAGTGAAAGAAGAAGAGTAAGAGCTCATTTTGTTTGGACAGAGGAGAGAGAAACAAATGAGGAAATCTAGGGAAGGGACGGAGTGATTAAGATGCGAGATTTAAGGGTGATTAAAGGGAGTTAAATGCAGTGTTTTTGTGTTATGAACTTTTGACTATATAGACTACGAGGGATCCAAATGGGCTGTGTTTTATAAAACTTTTTTTTTTTTTATTTTAACATCCAACATTATTTTTTAATGCAAGGATTTGGTATTTAGTAGTCAATAACTAAATATATTAGCAATCAAATAATTAAATATTTGAATTATAAACTTTACAATTTTTAAGAGTTTTTTTATTATTATTTTTAATTCATTTGAGGTCTTTATGGGCCGAAATTGAATCACAAAATAGATAAAAAACTGTAGTCGAGAGAACTTAAATTCGAAATCTCCTATTCTCCACAGAAGTGAAAAGCCAACCAAACTAGCACCTGGGCCAAAAGAATATAATAGACTAAACAATAAAATAATTCTCCTTTGCTCACTAAATTACAAAAAACTCTTGTGACAGAGAAGTCTCGAATCTGAAATCTCAGAGTTCTCATATCAATTAGACCAACATTAATTAAGAGTTTTTTTTTTTAATTTGTGCATGCGTTTTCAGGCTTAGAATTGAGATAGTATTTATTTAAAATTCTTCCGATGATGTACATTTTTACATTATTATTTGAATTATTTTTAAGAGTTAAGTATTGAATTTTAAATTATTGTTCTAACATTTATATTTACTATATTTAATTAAAAATATTTATTTATAGACTAAATGTTAAATACTGACTAAAACAATTTATAATCACTTTGGCAATCATACTTAAATTACTAGGCAATTTCTCTTTTAAATTTTAGAAGGATTTAAAATTTTTATATTAATCTTTTTCCTTTTTGATTTATTGGAAGATAAATTATAGAAATATTATTCTAAGCTACATTACGAATAATCTCTCTTTAAACGATGAGTCAACTTTAATTTTTCAAATTTTCGATTCAATTTGATTAATCAATTTTATAATTTTCAATTACTTTAATTTTAATTTTTTATACAAAAAATTTGATTTCACCCAACTGAATTGAAATTGCTAAAACTATGTTACTTGGCAGAGAAAAAACTATGTTACTTGGCAGAGAAAGAGAGATGCAAAACTAACTAACTAATATATTATTTAAGATAAGTTACTTCGGTTATCAAATTAACTAAATCAAACAGAATCAAATCAAAATATTTCAATTTAATCTCCTATTAATTATATTTTAGTTTAATTTTTATAAAAAATAAAAGTCTAATTTTCTATTTCATCAGTTTAATTGAAATTAAACTAAAAAAAAAATTGAACCTAAATACATTGTTGGGTCATAAAAACACTTACGACTGAGATTTTAACTATTTCACATTTCAATTAAGTGTTAAAATTTTTATATTTTTTTATTAGTATTCTTAATAAATAAAGGAAAACCAAAGTCATTATTAACACAATAAGCATCATTTCGTTAGGATAAGATCACAAACCATCATTAGAAAAGGAAAGTACGAGGACTTTTCTTGGTGGTTGAAGATACGAAAAGTTTTTTGACAATAGCATTTTAAACTTTTCATCTCACTTTCAAAGCAAAAAATTAAGATACGTAACTATCTTAAGTAGATTTTCAACACATTTGGGTACTTAAAATTAAAATTTCCAATACCTAATAATTAAATTTATTTGAAGTGACAATTGATAAATGACAATTTTTAATACATATATTATTCAACATTAGAAAAAAAAAAAAGTATTTAGTTTTATTTTGTGGTACTAAACACCACTTTGATATAAATAAAAAGAAATATATATTAAAAACCATACCATAGATTATTTGAAGCATTGTTTTCTGTTGTATTGCACTTAAAATAGTTATTTGCAACTATAGGAACGAAAAAAAAAAGTATGTAGTTTTATTATTTTGTGGTTACTAATAACAACCACTTTGATATAAAATCAAATAGGAAAGAAATATTCATACTTAGCGGTAAAGCGCGAGAATGCCGCATAATAGTATAGCACGCATTGGAACGGGAGGATTATGTGCATGAAATGACGCAGTGTCTGTTGATAATCGGATCTAGACGAGCTGTTCAGATCCGAAATATGCGGTGCATATGCACTTAAAGCCCTGGTGTGTAGAGAGGAGGAACATAGCTAGGTTCTATAGTGTTTAGCATAAGTTTTAGTCAGATGATAGAATTTTGGAGATAGGAATTAGAGTATTAAATTTAGACAAATATGCATATTATTTTTATTAAAAAAAAAAAAAAAATAAAAAAGAAAAAAAAAAAGAGGGGTCAATTGGCCCCGTCTGTTTTCATAATCGTGCTAGCAGCCAGGACCACGCGAGCCTGCACAAGTATGTTAAAAAAAAAAAAAAAAAAAAAAAAAGAGGGGTCAATTGGCCCCTCTTTTTATATGCTGCACCGACCACCGCCTGCAAATGTGTTTGCCTATAAACTTCAGGCTCCATATATTCATGCTTGGGCGTGAGGTCTATTATTATTGGAATTTTGTTGAACTTTCATAAAATATATAGAACATGAGATTTTATTTGAAATAACTTCTCAAAATAAAACATAATCTAATAACAATAATTATACAAGTACCCGCAGAATATTCATGTGAAGTTGATGACTTGCTGTAATTAAGATTCTAATGCTTTCCACAATTTTTAGGATCTGTTACAGGAAGATAAGTGCATGGGTTGGGCGCAGAATTTTGTGGTGTTGCTTTGTCTGGAACGGCCACCACCTTCTTCTCATTAGCAGCAAGTGTTTGCTTATTACTGTGATGCAGAGTTCTCCCAGTTACCATCTGATTAGAGTTGAAGATAAAAATGAGGAGCAAGATCAAGATTGACATTTTAATGGCATTGAGGGTGAGCAGTTTTGTAGTTGATGAACGCATTGTTGCTTCTCGATAGTTAAGAGCAGAAGAAAACAAGGGAAGGGTTTGTGATGAGAATATGGGGTGATTGTATCGGCTATATACAGAGAAATTTTGTCTTTTTATTACATTTCTTTTACTTGTGGGCTAATTAATGCTTTGTTCCATAAGTTCGGCGGTTGGACTTGGTCATATAAAATTATTCATGCTTTGTTCCAACCTTTTGTTTTCTTTTTAATTCTGGCTGAAATTTAAATATCATGATTTGTTTTTTTTTTTTTTTTTTTTTTTTTTTATTTTTTTTTTTTTTTTTTTTTTTTTTTTATCAAAAAAGAAGAAGAAAGAGACCCCACTTATTATAATGACCAAACGAGTGTGTTGGCTATCTAGTGACATAAATTTTACTGCAATTGAAGCAAATTAACTGATTTTTTTTTTTTTTTGATGTTCTCCTCCATCAAAAAATTAAAAATAAATAAATAAAATGAGAAAAGAGTAATTGCATATCAAAAAGTGGAATTTCATATTTCCATATCATGTAATTTTTTAAAATTGCTTATTTATTAGTAAATGGTAGAGAGTTTAATCACGATTCACAAAGTGTCCAGCTCAGGTCTTAATCAATGAAGTGATTTTGAAATGATTGATGGTCGTTTTTTAATTGCTTATTTATTAGGACTAATTAATTAATTAAAATCCTTTTTTTTTTTTAAATTATTAAGATACATAGTTTTTACTAAAATAAATTTATTTTACTGTAGAAAATTAATAAAAAAAGAACACATCTCATTCAAAGAAAACTAAGAATGAGGTGTCCAGCTGAGGTCGTAATTACTGAAGTGATTTTGAAATGATTGACGATCGTTACTTTTAACAAATAAGAAAATGGCAATTTGTGTAAATAAATCATTGAAATTAAGCAGTTATTATTTAAAATAATAAATAAAAAAATAAAAAAGATTAAAAAACATAGTTTGAATTCTTGGTTGGGCCAAAAACTTACAAATATGATTGGTGGGGTCGCATCACAATACGTCACCGTCAAGGCCACGTTAGATTTACCCTAATCAGAATATTTCTGTTGAACTTCTTAATATCATTTGTCATTCAAATTAATTTCTGGATAGTGATTGTTTTTCCTTCGGATTGCATTCACAAAGATGTAGGCTTGGCCACGGTTCCGGAACCGGCGGTTCCGGTTCCAGAAAAACTGGAAAACCGGAACCGAACCGAAAAGGCTCCGGTTCCGTTTCCGGTTACGGAACCCCGACGGTTCCGATCGGTTTTCGGCGAATCGCATAATTTAATTTAAATTTTGAAGACCGGTTTAAAAAAAATTTAATAAATTTGGTGAATGTTATTGTAAAAAAAATACACCTTAAAAATTAAAAATAACTTCAATAATTATTTCTTTTAAAAGACTTGAACCATAATTATTTTAAAAAAAAAAAGTTCTTCAACTGAATTTATTTTTTGTTTAAAAAAAGTTTTAAACATAATTAAAAAAAAAAGCTTGAACTTAATTAAAAAAGAAAAAACACAAAATCTGACAAGTTTCCTTAATTAATAATTATATTAATAATATAAAATAATATAACATTACCTCAAAAACACGACAAATATTATAGTGGTATATATATTGTGCATTGGGGATGTTGTGAGACAGCTGTATTCTAGCAAGATCACTTAAGAGGGCCTGTCATTGATTGAGGCCTCTAGACAAGAGTTGCAACTCTGTCGGTTGCAGAGCGCTCAGCGGGTCAAACATGGCCTTCGCAGTTGTGGAGAGCGGCTAGAACCGCGGTTCGAACCGGCATGGAGAACCCGGCGATCCAGTCCGGTTCCGACAGGTTCTTCTGGAACCTCGGCCGGTTCTGGTTCCTAAATTCTGGAACCGGAACCGATAACCTGGACATTTTTCCGGTCGGGTTCCGGTTTCGGTTCGGCCCGGTTCCGGTTCTTATCGGTTCCGGACCGGTTCGAACCGACGGTTCCGGTTCCCGGAACCGTAATATGGCCATGTCTACAAAGATGTGATTTGTCCACGTACACCTTCTTCACCGTTACTTCTTAGGTAACAATGCATTTGATAATTCCTTTCTTACCCCTTTTTAATTACTTCCTTTCTAAAATTTAAAAGGGAATAAGGACTCTCAAATCTAAGTAATTGCGGTTTTTTTTTATAAATAAAACTGAAAATTTACTAATAAAAAAAAGTATATGAAAATTATAATATGCCTAGAATACGAATGACACAATAAATATAAACAACTGAATTTTTTTTTTATTTGTAGATTATTTTAACTATAGTGTAATGAAATGTAATATAATCCATATCATCCATATTTTTAAATATAAGTCCCTCTGAAAAATCAACAATTATTTTGTTAGTCTTTATTTCAGTCAAATAAATCCCTATCTGTTTGGGATACTTGATTTGTTTTGTTTGTTAACATCTTCCAGATTTTTGGTGTTTCTGTTAATTAATTTTCTGCATTTCAGTTCTGTAAAGCTATATAAATAGCTATGCTGTATCAAGTTAATAATATCATCAGATTCTTCTCATAATTCTTTCCTCTTTCTTTCTTAATCTTCTTTAATTTAACATTTGGTATCAGAGCCCTTAGGAGGTTAGAAGTAGCAGTCTTCTATAAGTGTCTTTCTTCTTTTTTGTGATTCAAATATGACAACTGAATCTTCTTTTGTTCAACCAGCAATACCCAAATTTGATGGGCATTATGATCATTGTGCGATGCTCATGGAAAATTTCTTGCGCTCAAAAGAGTATTAGCACTTGGTAAAAGATGGAGTACCTGTAGCAGCAGAAGGAGTATCTTTGACAGACGCGCAAAAGAAAAGCTTTGAAGATCAGAAATTGAAAGACTTGAAAGCGAAGAATTTTCTGTTTCAAGCATTGGATCGGTCAGTCCTGGAGACAATCCTCAAAAAGGATACAGCAAAAGACATATGAGACTCTCTGAAGCAGAAATATCACGGAACAACTCGTGTTAAGCGTGCACAGCTGCAAGCTCTTCGAAAAGAGTTTGAACTTCTTCACATGAAGACTGGAGAAACTGTGAATGAATTTATTGCCCGAACTCTTACCATTGCTAATAAAATGAAAGCAAATGGTGAGGACAAGGGAGATGCTTGAAAGCAAATGGTGAGGACAGGGAGATGCTGTTTTGGTTTTTTTAGTCTGTCTGATGAGCATGCTCGGCAATTTGAATGCCATTCTGATAAGAAGCTATGATGCATATCTTAGATCACGTGGGTGTCTTCTGTTCTGTTAGGGCGGACCACGCTCTATATGTTATGAAAAGGTTGCGACCTAAGGCCATTATGAAATTAAGTATGAAAACTTACTGCTTCTCTTTCCTCCTAGTGTATGCGAGCCCTATGGAAAATATCGTGTAATACAAGAAACGAATGAAGACATATTATTTAGTAAACCTTACTTTTGGAAATTATGATTATGTTATCAAAATGAATTTTCAAAGCATGATACTTTCAGCTACATGGTAATGAAAATAAAAGAGTTATAATGTATGGTTATAGATGTTCAGAGGAATGAATGTTTTAATGTAAGCGAGATTTGAAAGAATAAATTATTTATGTTCTTAGTTTCTAGAGTTTATTTGAAAGAACCAAAGTATTTTATGATGATAAAATGTTTCTCTAAGCTAAAGGATTTATGGTATCAAGAATTAAAGAAAATATTTAATAGAAATATTAAACATACATAAGTATATTTATCGGACCAAATAATTTCGACTTCCGGACTCGTGGTAATATTCACAGACGGTGAACTTAACTTATTTCCCAGACACGAAAAGGGGCGTTACAGGTAGTCTTCTGTATCTCCACCGCAATTCGGCCGATATGATGTTGCTGTAAGTCTTATAAGTGAAATAACTGGATACGGTCACACTCAACTTCATTTACAGGCTGCCAAAAGGGTGCTTAGAATCTTGAGGCAAACTACAAAGATTTGGGGATTTTCTAACAAGACAGGGAGGGAGATAATGAGCTGGTTGCTTATCGACAGTGATTAATAGCCGAGATTTGAGGAATAGGAAGGCTACTTCAGGCCTATGTTTTCTTTTTAAGCTCAGGGAGCAAGTGTCTTGGTGTTCGAAAAAACAGTCAGTAGTTAGTTATCCACTACAGAGCGTAGATTGTAATTTCAGCTGCTGTCATGTGCATGCCAGCTGCATGGGTTTATAAGAATTTGAAGAAGCTGGATCCTAAGCAAGACAAGTCTAGTTATGATCGTGCGACAATAATTCTGCCAATTGTTGCGACAATAATTCTGCCATTAAGCTTTCAAAAAATCCAGTTATGCATGGACGAAGCAAGCATATAGATGTTCGGTTTCATTTTCTGCGAGAGCTACTAAAGCTGACACTGTTGAATTGGTGTACTGTGCTTCACAAGAACGACTGGCTGATATCATGACCAAGGCTCTCAAACTGGATGCCTTTTTGAAGTTGCGAGCTTTATTGGGCATATGTTCAAAGGAATCAATTATAAACTGATTGCTTAAAGCATTCAGTTTAAGGGAGGAATTGTTAGTCTTTATTTCAGTCAAATAAATCCCTATTTGTTTGGGATACTTGATTTGTTTTGTTTGTTAACATCTTCCTGATTTTTGGTGTTTCTGTTAACTAATTTTCTGCATTTCAGTTCTGTAAAGCTATATAAATAGCTATGCTGTGTCAAGTTAATAATATCATCCGATTCTTCTCATAATTCTTTCCTCTTTCTTTCTTAATCTTCTTTAATTTAACATATTCAACACAAAAACTAAAAAATCTAATTTTTCTTTTCGCTATTGTATCATTCATTGTATTTTAACGATCAATAATTTAAAAATCATGGTATATGTCTTTTTCATTTTTTTTTAAAAAAAAAGATTAAGTTGTCAATATTTGAATAATTAATATTGTGCATTACAAGATTAATAATAATCTTCTAAAAAAATAATAATAATAATAAGCGGAGGAGGAAAATGAAGCAATGATGGACCTTCTGAAAATTTGCTATAGGAAAAAGAAGACATTTTAATGACTCATTTTGTCTTTTTATTACATTTCTTTTACTAAATTTCATAACTCTAAATTTAATGTTAAATTTTTAAACTAGAATTTTCAAAAAATTTAATTTAATAAAAAGTAAAGGTTGTTTTGTTCCATGAAGTTCGGTGGTTGTTCATATAAAATTATTCATGTGGAAAAAAATATGCCAATGGAATTCCATTTGTGGGCTACTTAATGCTTTGTATTTCCTTTTTCATTTTACCTTTTGATGGAGATGAAAGGCAATTAATGTGTTGCAAAACTTGGAAAGGACCCACACTAAGCTTTTTCTTTTGTAATTCTCATTTTATGAGTTTAGAATACAAACTCTTAAAAAGAATAAAAAAATCAGTCAATCAATTTTTTTTAAAAAAAAAAAAAAAATAGAAATCAAGCAATAATTATTTGATAGTAAAATAAAAGGCAATAATATTGTGATAGTAATATCTATAGTTCGGTATAAATGTTTCACGACCCGTTTCCACAATGGCGCCGGACCGAGCCACAGATATCTGGGTGGGCTTAAAGCCCCCCGAAGCCCGTAGTAAGCCTGTATTACTTAAGGACTCGCATTCTAATTCACAATTGTGGATTCAGGCCCATAACTATTTCAACAAATATATCCAAAGTACAGTCTATAAGGTATCTGTACTTCTATTTATTCATTTACAGTTCATTATGGATACAGATTGTGGAACCCCTGGCATTTACATTTACATGATATTTTTCGAATCAATATCAATCTCTATCATAATGCCGTCAACGTCCATAGGCACTTCTTTTTTTCTATTTAACCTAAAAAAGAAATAGTACGGCAGGGGTGAGCGCTAACCAATGAGTAGGGGTTGATAACCTCTCACCCACACAATCACACAGATGCTAAAATATTTTTTTTTATTTGGTCATCCGATTACTTATATGATTATCAGTTTGTCCAAATGGCAATACAACAGCAATCCACTTATTATCACCTTCATATAATCATATCACGTGGAAATTAGTCAGTGGAGTCACTGAAACCCGATGAGCCGTCCTCCTACATGGCTCATCCACTCACATATGCACCAGGGAGCCAATCCCCCATTCTGGCCGACCAGTCTAATCCTCACATGACCAGTCCTCTCATTGTTTTTCCAGTCTCTTTTTTTTTTTATACCAACAGGAGGCAACCCGGTCGTCTCCATCAAATCTAGATCATCAGGCGCTCACAACAAAAGGCCACCCTGCGGACTACGATCAAATCTAGATTATCAGGTGCGCCCAAAGAGGCTACTCTGTGTTTAACGGTAACGGCAACGGTAGGTGCACACGGGGGCGCCGATCTCCCCCCATTTACCCGGCTAACGGTAAATCATAATCAGGATCCATATAACAGTAACAGTATTAACAAGGTTAACAGTTAATCAGAATCAGGATCCATATAACGGTAATGGTTCACCCCAAACCCATTGGTGGATTCACTTCATCCCAATTTCCGCACAAACAAAGCACAGTATTAGTCACAACACAAATATTCAAACAATTTTTTAATATTCAACAAATTAGTTTGCATCACAGTATTGATAATTCACAAAATAATGCCCTGATAACATTTTAAGCCGTGAATGAAATAATGCATGATAACATTTAGCCGTGAATGCATGAATGCAGGCGGATGATACTAGTTATCTAACACTACTCACAGTTTTTTGTTGTCCTTGAAAGGACTATCTTTATTATTGTACGCTTCCAGCATTTGTCTTCACCTTTCGGGACTTTATAAACATCTAAAGAAATAAGAAAATTCTATATAAGAGGTCTATTCGAGAAATGTATCTTCCCTTAATTATTAGTTTTGATTACTAGTCGCTTTACTCACATATCAAACTAAACTGTATAGTTATCTATAAATATAGTTTTCTTATGTATTTATTTATTTTAATTTATACCTTTTAACTAAATTTTCTAATTCTATTAATAATAATAATCATTAAGAATAATGATATTAATGCTGATACTATTCATTACGTAGTATTTTAGCACGAGGATAATATTAATAATAATAATAATACTAATACTAAAAATAATAATAATACCAATTAAATTTTCCTTTATATTAACCAACAAGCATATTTCCATAATATCATTAATTACCTGTCCACACCATAAATTATAATACCTCCTATTTATTTTTCTTAAAACTTGTAACTGATATTCATGCATTAGATTTAACAATGCTCTATTTAATTTACTTAAATATTCAATTAATTCATTAATTCATTATTTTGGGATTTATTCGAAAATGGCGAATTGAATCTTAGAGTGTACCGATCAAAAATCGGATGACGAATCCACAGCCTACACGAGAAAAGGAAGATTTCGCCTTTTGGTGCCTGGCCGGAGAATCGTTGGCCGGTCGCCGGACCGCTGCCGTCGCCGCCGTTCACGGTGGCCGGAAAAGCAACTTTTGCCCAGAATTTTACAACATATATAACAAAATACTCGAAATCTCATGGGGACTCCGGATTCGTGATCAATTTGGACTGGTTAAGCCTTGTTTCGCCGGAAATGGCCCTGACAGTGGCTTCGCCACCTCCTTTCATGGCGTTTTCCTCAAGCAAGCTTTGTCGCCGAAACTGATGGAAGAAAGAGACTCGTTGGGAAGAGAGGAGTCGATCAAAGCATGTCCCTCGCCTTGAAGCAGCTGGAAATGGCGTGGATCGCTGGAGTTTGGTGAGCACGAGCTGTCAAGGAGAACAACTCCGTTTCGCTCCCATTGAAGCTCCTTTCGCGCGAGAGGAGGCTGGAGACATGACCACCAGCACCAGACGAGCCGACCGCCACCTAGCTTTCGTTGAGCGGTGGCCCGAAACGAGGAGAGGGAGGAGGAGCGGCGCTACTCCTTGCTTGCGCGAAGAAGAAGAGAGGAAGAGAGAAAAAGAGAGGAGAAGATGGGTGTAGAGAGTTCTGGGCCATTCCGGTTCGATTCGAGCCGGTTTGGTCCAACACAACGATTTAGCTCGATTTTTATTAGGTTTGCAGGATTTTTATCTGGTTTACAGATCCGGTTTGATTTATTTTTTACTAATTTAATTAGATTTTATAACATTTCTTCGATTTACTCAATATTAATATTAATAATCATGATATTCGATTTTTAAGATAATTAAGTCATATAGTAACCACATTCACATTTACATATTTAAAATACATTAATAGTTAAGGCTCCATATTCATTCTTGAAAATATCTAAAGGTTCTCAATCCGGTAATTCCGATAATATATTTTGGGCTTGAGACCAACTCACAATTTAGGCCCAGATTGAAATTACTTGATACTTATGGCCCATACCATCACAAATTCAGATTTTTGATTTATTAAAAATTCAAAAGTTTTGAAAATAAAAATTCAGGGTATTATATTCTTACCATATTTAATATATACTTTATATATTATATAATATAATATCTTATTTTATCCATATACTTTCTATATATTATATAATAATATCTTTATTTTTATCCAATTAAGATTTTAAATTTCATTAGAAAAACTAATGTGAACAATTTTAAAATCAAATTACCTTTATTTTTTAACCAAAAAAAATTTAAAATCTTAAAATATTTTATTAATTCGGCACATTTTTCCACCAATCTCCCAATTTCCCATTTCATTTCCCCGCGCACAAACACATTTATTGTCTTACCATATTTAATATATACTTTATATATTATATAATATAATATCTTATTTTATCCAATAAGATTTAAATTTACATAGAAAACTAATGTGAACAATTAAAATCAAATTACCTTTATTTTTAACCAAAAAAATTAAAATCTTAAATAATATTTTTATTAATTCGGCACATTTTTCCACAATCTCAATTTGCCCCATTCATTTCCCCGCGCACACACATTATGTAACTGTAAATAAAAATGCAGATTTGATACATAAGAAAAGAACCCGCAAGTTATTCTTGCTGCCTCCAAAAATGCTTTTGTTAAAGGAGATATACCAAACTTGCCATGGACAAAAAACTATTACAAATCCACTAGTGAATTTTTTTCTAGCAAAAAGACTTTAGATTTGGCTCCTTTATACTAACAAAGCTGAAGAATTCAAATGTCTAGATTTTCCTGATGCTGCTTTACAATATAAGCAAGCTAAAATGAAAGAAGTTGTACTATGGATGAATGAATATGACATAAAATATGCAAAACAAAAGAGTGACATTTGATATACGAACAGACACGCGAAAATAATACAAATAAACAGAGAATGGGATTAACATACAGCTTTTGATATATCGCAGCTCGATTCTCTTTCTCCACAATAAAAAATTACTGGAGAAATCCAAGATCAAAGAGAGAGATGAGTGCTGATAGAGGCAACAGTGATAAGTAGTGTTGTTTATTTTCGGTATCCATTTTCTTCTCTTTTTGGCAGCGAAGGGAAGGGAAGGGAAGGGAAGGAAAGGGAAGGAGGGAGGGTACTTGGCTTCTGTTTGATCCTGTCCAGTCGCATCCAATCTGTAATTGCTACACTACCCAAGATACCTCCATTTTTGCTTCTTTTACTCTCCCACTTCAATTCAATCTCTCTCTTCCATTTGTAATTAGGTTATTAAATCTTATTATAAAATTTCATAATTAAGAGTGATGGTTATGATTAAGAATTGTAGACAAGAGAGTTGACGATGAAAAAAGAGAGGAGGAAGAGGAAGACGAAGAATAGAAAGAGATGGGAGAATAAATACACTGAAAAAATATGACTAACAATATAGATAACTTATATTAACAATTAATAAAAAATTTATAAATAAATAAATAATATACTGAAAAAGATGACTAACAATATAGATAATTTATATTAACAATTAATAAAAAAATTAAATTACATTACATATTACTCTAAATTTCAAATCCTTAAATTTTATCAAAAAAAACATTTCAAATCCTTAAAGAATTAATTGGGTTTCCCTGAAACCTGCCGCACTGAATAAGCAACGACTCGAGCCCACTGTTTCAATTTCATCTTCACCGTCTCCGAATCATCACCTATCAAAAACAAATAACACCGGTTCTATCAAAAAAATTTTTTTTTTTCCAATAATCCAATCCAACGGCTAAAAACTCTTGAAATCATACCTGAATCAAGAATGGAGGAGCTACAAGTACTTGAACTATCACTGTCAGACAAAATTGAGGAGGAAGACGACGATCTCAATAAACTATTAGTATACTCCTTATTAACAGCACAATAAAACCTCAAAGCAGGTAAAGCATCAGACAATTTTGGATCCAAATCAGGCGAGTCAGGTTTGAATCCGAATCCTAATTCAAAGCTCGCTTTTAGCTCCTCAAGATCTTCGTCTGTAAGACTACCCTTGTTGCACATACGGGAATTGGATTTTCGCCGAAGCCACACCTCCTCCTTCTCGGTGTCTGGCGACCACGACCGCTGCTTGAAGAGCCGCCGGAACCGCAGCTGTGGTGGCTGCAGTTGGGAATTGGAGATTGGAACACCATCAATTTGGTCTGAAATTGAGACGTGGTTGTGGTTGTTTGTATCCTTCTCAATATCCAGTGAACATGACCACCGCTGCTCGGAAAGCTGCCGGAGTTTCGATTTTGGAGGCAGGTCCGGCGGATGGGAATTCGACATTGGAAACCGCCGCCTTAGTTGAAAATTGAGGCTGTGGTGTTTATAAAGCAGTGGTTTTTAGGAGGCGGGACTCTGGAGGGAATTTGTATTTGAAGCGGTTTTGAACACTTTGATCCGTTGGCAAATCGTAAGCTGAGTATTTGATTATGAAAAAGGTAGGGACCTCGTTAAAATAGGTTTTAGGTGGGGTTGGTGTGGTGGGGTCCATTCTTTTTTTTTTTTAATTATTAAAACTTGGTAATTGCTAATGCTGTGCTGTATTACCTTACATATATATTGCTATTTTTATTTTTGTGGGTTTTAAATTTTTTCTTTGGATGGAAAAAGAATTCAAAATACATTTTTGTACGGGCTGATAATTTAATTAGTTTGATCCAATTAAATTAAATTAGTACTAACACATGACAACTAGATATGGTCTGATTGGTCCTCTCATTCATGTGTGAGAGATGAGAGGTTTCGAATTTGAGTTCTTTCGAACATGAGTTTTCACCAATTCAATGAGTTGAGATTATTTCGACCCGTTAGACTTCCTAATGAATAGAAAAAATACTGACCCATAAAATTATAAATGAGCTAAACTGCTCGTGAGTTGTTGCACATGAATTGAAAATCGGTCATGATTCATTTATGGTCTCACTTGCTAAATAAATAGAAGTTTTTTAAGAAATAAATCTAAACAAATTGAATAGTGTATAATAAACCAAGTTTTATTGAATTGATTCAATGTGTACTTTGGTTTGATTGGTTTTAGTTATTTTTTAATTAAATTTAAACTGATTTTTGGATTTAATAAAAATTACTGAAAAAACTTAGATTCTTTCTATAAAAAATTAAAATAGATCCATTATATAAAAGACTAAATCAAGTACATTTATTCAATCAATTTGTTCAATTTTTACTCAACTTTGCTCAACCTTAATTCTTATTATTATTTTGAAATTTACTCCCTGTTTTGTGTAATGGATCTAAAAAATATAATTTATTTAGAATAAATAGAATTTAATTTAATAATAATATTTGAAACTCAGAGATTTTATTTTATTTTATTTTATTTATTTGTGAAATATGAAAAAATGTATTAATGTTTCATAATAATGATTACTAACAATGTAAGCTAGATTTGGTAAGATGAGATATATGTTTCAAACAAATAACTTTTTATTGATTTTACCAAATTCATTTAAATCATCCCATATGATTTTATAGGATTTATTTGAATTTTAATTCCTTGAAATATATGATACTTAAGTAAAATTTTGCTCAAATTAGTATTTTGCGGGAATAAGTTTTATACTATTCTTTTTTGCTAACGAATAAACTTCAAACATACTATACGTGTACATAGTGCATTCCTTGAAAATACATTTTTATACATTAAAATCTAAAATATTAGATTTGAGAATTAATTTAAAATAAAATTCTATTTACCAACTACGTATTTTATGCACCTGATATGTAGGTAAGCGATGAATCCATCCTGATTTTATAAGTAAAATTTGTGTAGAGATGCTATTCGCTTGTCAAACTCTTTGTTTAGTGATGTTTTTTCTTATTTGAATAACAATAGGCTAAAAGAGGATGCAAGTCCAAGAAACAAAAACTAATTAGAAAGTAAAATTAAGATCTAAATAATTTTTTTAGAAAATATTAATATATTTTAATGAAATGTTTCTTGGATTACTTATATAAGAATGAAACAAAATGAATAAACTTAAGAATGTCTCGCGTATACAATTTTAATAGTTTCGTTTAAAAAAAATTGAATCCTTAATTTTCAAGAATCAGCAATGATTTCAAAATAGTTCCAATCATCAAACTGGAGCAACAAGAGGATCATATGCCAACAGTTCAAGCTAGTTTTCAGCTATCTTATGTGAACAAATAGGGTAATGAACAAGGCATCTTCCTTATAATAGCCTGTACAATGCAGGCAACCGGGGCAGCAAGTTGTGCCTAAATCTTGATTTCTGGTATATGAATATGACCAGCTAGCTGGGTTAACAGGAGAAACAGGAGGTTGGTCATTGCAAAGATTAATGAAAACTTAAGCTCAAAATAATGGTTTTCTTTTCTCCTGCCACATCAGGTTGACATGTCTTCTGGGACTAATGTGGTTGGTATCTTGATCCAGATAAGCAAATGGCCCCGGTGATATTCTTGCAGAGCTGGAAGCCAGTTGTTAATTAGTAGCTGAAGGAAGTCTCTGTCTCTGTGCTTTGCTGTTTAAAGTCAGTAGAATAAAAAGAAGAAAAAAGATCTATATTTTGTTTTCTCTTTATGAAAGGCTTACAAAAATATAATAGAATATGCATACACCAAAATGCAACAACAAAAATTTCAACTACTGGCACAATAAAAAATTTATCAATTCACTGAAGGTTAGAGGTTTATACTAGTTCTGTAAACCGGTAAAACAGAATTTGCCTTTCAAATGTTAAAAATGGGTACCTTTCCAGTGATTATTCCTTTTGGAGAGGCTCAGTCTGTACTGCGGCACCCTCAAGATGCAGACGTCATTATAAAAGCAGAACTTAAATGAAATTCATTCGCCAAGTTTCACATCTTTAAATAATTAGATCATAATCTATATCACCAGTAGTCTCCACAAGAGCAAATTCCATTCTTGAAATGATGGAAACGGTTTGAATCTCTAACTATAATCTCCCTCTCTGTAATTCTAGCTATAAATTTAGTTGTAGTATGGCAATCACCACAAACTCGTAAATTTTTGAAGATTCTAATAGTACTTTTAGGAGGGGTGCTGATGATTCCGAATGCTATAGCCAATCTTTCACTATGGCCCATGAGAATTTGCTCCTTCTCATCATCCTCAACATCTTGCAACACAAAGCTGAAGTCTGGAACATAACCGAGAGTCTTCATTTTTTCAGTTAAATCCCTCAACTCTCTATGTATCTCCTCGTATTTTGGATGAGTTTTATTTCCAGTATAGAAGACATCAACCATATTGTTCATTTCAATAGAGCTCCACCCAGGAGTCTTCCTCAATCCCCTGCCCCTAGCCAATGATCTCACCTTATTTGCTCCCTCCCATTTCCCTACAGTAGCATAAATGTTTGACAATAGAACATAGTAGCCAACATTCTCTGAATCAACTTCAAACAACTGATCTGAAGCATATTGTCCCAACTCCATATTCCCATGAATTCGGCAAGCACTAATAAGAGCACCCCACATTGAAGCATCAGGCTGAATCGGCATATTTTTTATAAACTCATATGCCTTATCTAGATAACCGGCCCTACCATATAAATCGACCATGCAGCCATAGTGCTTCACATCAGGCTTAATCCCATATATTTCCTGCATCATGTGAAAGCATTGTTGACCATCACTAACCAGACCTGAATGGCTGCAAGCTGATAACAAAGATACAAATGTTACATGATCAGGTGTTACCCCCTCAGCTATCATTTCCCTAAAGAGTTCGAGAGCTTTCTCACCATGCCCGTGAACCCCATGACAAGATATTATGGTATTCCAGGGGATTGAATCTTTTCTAGGCACTTCGTAGAATAATGACATTGCATCATCTAATTTTCCACATTTTCCATACATGTCAACGAGGCAGGTTCCAACAAAAACATCCAAGTATAGAGAATTTTTAATAACCCGCCCATGAATTTTCATGCCTTGTTGCAAGGCTCCTAAATGAGAATAGGCCGGTAGAATACTAACCCAAGTCCCTTGGTTTGGAATTATCTCTTTGCATTCTTCCATCATGTGATATACTTCAACTGCCTCACTTGCAAGACCATTTTGAGCATAACCAGTGATTAAAGTGTTCCATGAAATCACATCTTTAATGGGAAGTCTTTCAAAGACTTTACGGGCAGAATCTGTAACACCCAATTTAGCATACATGTCAATAACTGCATTACCAATGACATTATCTTCAAAAAGCCAGCCTGCCCTTGTGATAAATCCATGGATAGACCTGCTGTTTCGGTGATCATTCAATTGAGCAACAATTGAAGCCAAACTAACAAGGGTCAATATATCAGGTCTGGCTGCAGCCTTCTGCATCTTGTCAAAGAATAAACGTGCAGTAACCACATCATGATTTTGCTCATACGCAGCAATTATTGAGTTCCATGACACAGTATCTCTTGTGACCATTTGATCAAAAAGTTTCTGTGCTTGCCCCAAGCAACCAAATTTGGCATACATGTTAATCAATGCATTAGACACAAACAGCTCACATTCTAATCCACATTTTATAACCAACAAATGGATCAACTTCCCACTTAAAATGTCACTTAGTTGTGCACAAACAGGAAGAATACTTGCAACTGTAACAGGATCCACAGCTACCCCTTCCAATCTCATCTCACCTGCAACATCTAATGCCTCTGCAGGATTCCCATTCTGACAATACCCAGAAATCATTGCATTCCATGAACCACTATCACGAATTGGCATTTCATCAAACAATTCTCGAGCAGCACCTACCAACCCAAACCGTGAATACATATGTATCAAGGAGGAAGCTACAAAAACATCCCACTCAAAGCCCATCTTTAGGATTGAGCAATGTACCTTCTTCCCATCCAGTAGAGTTCGGCAAGCTTTAATTACAGGAGGAAAAGTGTAAAAATCAGGCTGAAGACCAGATGTCCAAAAGAACTGATAGAAACAACACAAAGCTTCTTGGAAAAGGCCATGGCGAACATAAGCAGATATCATGGAATTCCAGGTGTAGACATTTTTCTTTGAAATCTGATCAAAGGTGCGATAGGATAATGACAATTCACCAAGATAGGCATAAAGATTAACGAGTTTTGCAGAGATGAATATATTTTCAACTCTCCCTGACACCACAAGAAGGGTGTGAAGACACTTAACATGGGGAAGTTTGTTGCATGATCGGAAAAGAAGATCCAAATCAACATCTTTCTTCTCACTTTCAAAACCATCAGATGTAACTTCCCAAGAATCTTTGGCCGACGAAAAGCATAGGCAATGGGCTTGAAGTGATGGAAAAAGTTTGAGAACATTTTGTCCTTTGCAGGTCTGCACCAATCTAAGTAGCAACATAATTATTGAAGCTCACACGATCAGATACCCATTGAACAATTAGCAAGTTCAAGCATAAAAAAGATAGGATAAGGATTTATGGCCCTAATACAGTAAAAATATTACAAGCAAAAGGTGCTTGCTAAAAGCATTTATTTTAAAGTTCTCAAAGTGATGTTAAACTGATGAAAAAAATTGATATTCTTGGTCAAGTCTATAAATTTGTGACCCATTTGCAAGACAATATTGGCATATATATGAACTTAGGAGAAGGGGGTACTTAGCAAGTAAATGTTTGAAGAAATCATGGTATCACAGAGCAATGTTCAGTATAGCAATAAAGAGCTTGATTCTCATATAGGTACTAAGGCTCAGACACGTCAAGATGAGTATAGCCAAGAAAGAGGAAAAAGAAAATGAAGAGAGCACATACCTGCCAATTGGGTGAAGGAGTGAAAGCATGTACCTACACACTGGGTGCAACAATGCTGGTTAATCAATATTGTATGTTGCCGCTGTGAATTTCTTGATGTCAATTATGGCAGATTGATGAAAAATGGTGAACTAAAGAACAGAAAAACTGACATTGCCAGAGTAGTAAACAATTTCACTTAACGATCTCAGATTCAACTTCCTGTTTTGAATATAATGAAGAGTTCAAAGTTTGATTATCTTAGTATTATTAGTATCTATATTTTCCTCTAAGTACTTGTATTATGTTGAATTTATAAGCTAAATTTCAAATAAGTCAAAAAAATGTAAGAACTCATCCATTTTTAGTCATGAAAGCTAATTTGCAGGAGATTCCCATGTGCCATACCAGGTGATGAATCTACCTTGCAAATGAGATTGGTAGTAATATCACATTTAGTCTGATACTGATTATATCGTGTGGGATAGGTTAACTACAAAAATCATAAATCTATTTAGATTTTTAATCAACTCTAATTCATCATTGGCTGCCAATATACAACTCATGGGCAGGAATAGAGAATGTAACTCATATTTAATTTTAAAATTTTAAAACATTTCGTTTGTGCAACATGAGATTGGTAGTAATTATCACATTTAGGTTGATACTTGATTATAGATTGGTAGTAATATCACATTTAGTCTGATACTGATTATATCGTGTGGGATAGGTTAACTACAAAAATCATAAATCTATTTAGATTTTTAATCAACTCTAATTCATCATTGGCTGCCAATATACAACTCATGGGCAGGAATAGAGAATGTAACTCATATTTAATTTTAAAATTTTAAAACATTTCGTACTTTCATGGTCTAACAAATCCCAAACAATACTGAAGGAAGTTATCACCTTCAACAAATTGAGCATAGAATTGTTCCTAATGTTGTAAAGATTTCACTTTTATTAAGCACTTCAATTGAAACCTTTAAGAAAATTTAAGAAAGCAATCTCAGTTCTAAAACATTATCTTCTTTCTATTGAAAAGCTATGCTCAACTAAACTAATCCCTCAAAACAACATAATCAACTCAAATTTCAAAGCAATAAGATATGGCATTAGTTCACATATATGTAATTAATTAATCAATCATGCAATCAGCTATGAAAAAAAAAAAGCAAAAAGTATTCTTAATTCAATTGCCATTAACAAAGGATAATTGCGTATGCAGCTGCTTTCTGATAGTTGATTAAAGTTAAATAAACAGAATGTTCGCAAGGCAACATAATAGAATGAAGTAAAGGCAAATGATTAGTTAAAAAATGGAAAGTTAATGAAGAAATTAGTTCTTACCACTCGGCTTATTGTGTTGTTAAGGTGCCTTGACTTGGAACTAAAAGGGGCTAACTTTTGTCTTTTGAAAATTGTAACTCACCGCACTGGCCTCCACAAATCCTAAACTTCTCAACATAATAGTAAACCTAAAAGACCAAGAAGATTGAATCAGAAGTCGACGATACAGTGGAAAGCAAAAGCAACTCGATATTTAAACTGAATTAAGAATTCGAAAGCAGGATCAAGTTTTGAACAAACTGAGAGAAACTAACCTGATTACAGGGGAGCTTGAATGTACGGAAGCAGAGCGACACTAACCAATGGCGAGAGAAACAGTCCTTAGTCTTGCAGCCTCCGTGAGTGGAGAGGCAACAGCGGGAAACCGGCGGAGGCGGAAATTATTAATAATAATATCGACATTCCACAAATATTATATATAAAACACACTTAATAATTTTAAAAACTTATTAATTATAATTATTAGTATAAAATTTGTATAGTTTATTAAACTATTCTAATAAATCAATATCTAAAATACTTAACCAATAAAAATTATAATACATGTATTTTGTTTAATAAATTTCTTTTATATTAAAACTTTAGTTTTTTTAAAATGTAAAATTATAAATTAAAAAGTATTTTAATAATCACATAAAAACAAATAAATGGAAATGTTCTTTTTCTTAATTATCTTTTCCGTATTTGTATCTTTGAATTTCTAAAACGGAATTCACTCAAAAATTATATAAAGTACAAGAAAAGTATAAATAATCCTAGCAATTAGTTCAAATAAATTAGTGTTTGGTCAGCAATATTAGTTGTTTTAGTTTTAGCTTTATAACAATTTAAATTAACCTGTTCAGTGAGAATAGATGTTTAGTTATTTAAATTAAAATGACAAAAAATAATATTAATTGTATAATTAGTTGAATTCAAGGAAAAAAACGACGACTATATTAAAATTTTAATTAAAAACTAAACATTAAAAATTAAAATATTTAACGTTTCATAAAAATTTAACTACAAATTGTTACCAAACAGGAAATAAACTATCTTGATCTTTTGCTTTTTGTTTCAGTTTATTATAAACTATGGGGTATACTTCTAAGAATAACAATATATTTTTTTTTTAATATACTCCTATTTAATAACGCATTATTATAAATAATTTATCCATTTAATTATTTATTCAAAGTGAATATTATATTATTTTATTTGAATTGATTTATTTGTTAATTATATTTTATTAAATGTTAAAATCCAAATAAATATATCAAAGAGTTTATTAATTTTTCCTTTTGTTTTCAAGTATTTGTTTAAGGTGGAAGTGCTCAATTTGTAAGAATAAACCTTCAACCTAGATCGGTCCATAGCGCACTTATGTTGCTAACTTTACCGAGAAAACTTTAATTGAACATGACAAGAATACCTTATTTTGATGGTTTATAAATTTTTTTTTTCAAGATAAATAATTCTCTGGTTTATTATAATTTTCTTTTTTTTTTTCTTAATATGTTTTGAACATCAGTACATTAATGAATGATGCATTTTTACGAAGAAAGTCACTTTGAAGGTGAGACTTTATAATTCCATTATTTTTTTATGATAAAATAATTTCAATTAATTAATTTTATTCCAAAAATATCTTTCAAATTTATGGATTATATTTTTTAACTAAATCATGGAGTGTAAAAATTCTATTAATTTCAATATCTACGGATTTTACATTCCATGGATTAAAACATTCCCTTTCACATTAATATGAGATTCAAACATAAAACTATTAATTCAATATCTACGGATTTTTACATTCCATGGATTAAAACATTCCTTTCACATTTAATATGAGATTCAAACATTAAAATGATTGTTAATTTATATTGAATAAGGATAACAAAATTAAACAACAAGAATAATTTCTCCATTTGAAAAAAATTGTTTTGTTTTTCATTTTCTAATAAAAATTAATTAAAACCTCTTAAACAATTGCAAATCCAAGTCTCACTTCAAAAAAAAAAAAAAAAAAAAAAACAAAAAAAAACAATGAATGTAATTTTCTTTAACAAAATAATTTTTGATTTTAAAAGAAAAAATAGGGGACTTGAAAGTTAATATTCACTAAACATCACATAGGGCTTAGCTAATTAATAAATCCTTCGGTTTTTTAACCTTGATTTATTTTGATTTTGGAAAGCACCACCCACCGGCCACCGCAACCAGAGTTGGTTTTCCCCTGATCACACCAGGGGCACCACCGCCGGTAACTACTGTGCGAACCCTTAAACCTTTCAAAGTTCTCAAAGGCAATCATCTCCATCAACATTAACAGAACGTGTTTCTTTTGGAGCAACACTCGAGTCTTTTCAAGTTGTGCTTTCTGACCTTTCAAAGGAAAACTTAAAATCAAAACTTCTTCAACATCTCCATAAACTCATCCTGAGACTCTGGAAATATTTTCTTTGAACACTTCCCTTTTTCGAATATTATAGTGGTCTGAAAAACTCTAGCAAGACATCACTAATCTTTTCATCAAAAAAAAAAAAAAAAAAAAAAAAAAAAAACAATGAAGTAATTTCTTTTAACAAAATAATTTGATTTAAAAAAAAAATAGGGACTTGAAAGTTAATATCACTAAACATCAATAGGCTTAGCTAATTAATAAATCCTTCGGTTTTTAACCTTGATTTATTTTGATTTGGAAGCACCACCACCGGCACCGCCACCAGAGTTGGTTTCCCCCTGATCACCACCAGGGGCACCACCGCCGGTAACTACTGTGCGAACCTTAAACCTTTCAAGTCTCAAAGGCAATTCATCTCCATCAACATTAACAGAACGTGTTCTTTTGGAGCCAACACTCGAGCTTCTTTTCAAAGTTGTGCTTTCTGACCTTTCAAAGGAAAACTTAAAATCAAACTTCTTCAACATCTCCATAAACTCATCCTGAGACTCTGGAAATATTTTCTTGAACACTTCCCTTTTTCGAATATATAGTTGTCTGAAAAACTCTAGCAACATCACTAATCTTTCATCAACCGATGACTTTGCTTCTTCTTTTCCTCGATTTCCATGTTTCAACAATGTTATATCATCATATGTTTTATCGATTCTTGGATATCCTTCCGGAATATGAGAGTGGATATATTCAAGATTCTTCTTGGACATTATTCTTGAATTCCTGCTTCTTGTTCTCTTGATTCTTGAAATTTTTTTTTTCCTTCTTGGTTTCTGATTCTTTAACTCTTTCTTCTTGATTTGTTGATTGTGATCTTGATTTCCCGATTTTGAGCCTTCTTTTTGGTTTGCTGATTTATGATTCTTGATTGTGCAATGAAGTGAGACAAATGGAAAATTGCTGTATTTTGGTCAATTATATTAAGATTTATATAGAGAAGGTAGGTAAACTTGTTCAAGGGTCAAAAAAAAAAAAAACCAGGGAATCTGCTTCCTTTATAAGACCTAGTCATTTTGATTCACCTACGCGTTGCTGAATTATTAACTTGATGTATGAATATACCCATATCAAGATGTAGCAAATCTTATCTCTTAGGATCATTTTTCTATTCCTTGAAGAATTGGTCATTAACAAGCAAATGACATTTCAAGAGAGAGAAGTTTCCTTAATGTTGTATTAGGGAAAGCTACAAGTCTTTATTTACTTATTTTTATCAGCAATGAGACCAGTATTCGGTCCAATCATTATTGGAAAAGGGGCAAATTCAGTGTATAACCATCATTCAACCCTAAACTATTTTAATTAAAATTTTAAACCAATACGTTTTGATTCTGTAAACTCTTATCTTAAAGCTTTGATTTTTTTTTTTTAAATCATCGGTATCCGAACCCTATTATTAGAGACTGATTAAATCCGGCTCGGAGCTTAGTCACAATTATGGCTGTTCGCCTCTCCCTGCAAGCGTGTTTAATGGTCAAACCCGAGAACTCTTCTCATATACTCAGCTTGTGTTGTCGATTAAATCATAATCCGTAGATATCTTAAAGCTCTAATTTAATAGTACTAGAATTATTTTAAAAAAAAAAAAGCAAACATTATGTGCTTGACTTGTGGGTTGTCTAGATCTTTTCAAGCATCATACACGTTTTGGTTTAGGATAAGTCTAATGCATAAATTTGCCTCATATTTATGCGATTTGCTCTGAAACACCTCCAGTTTGTAGAGGCCTATTACGATCATACACTTTCACATCTCAGTAATAATTATGTCTCTCGTTAAGATAAAATGTAAAAGCGCAGGATCGTGATTAAGCCCTCACAAAATTATTTCATTTTGGCAGAAAACTTACGGGTGTCACGAGACAAATCGGGCGATAAACGTCGTGGATAAATCTATGCATTTGACCATTTAGGATATAATCATATACGTCCAAATAGATCAGAACCCACATGCATAATCCTCATGGGAATAGCTTCTTCACCTGGGTTCTGTAACAAAGAAACTTCAAATAGAACGAATGTCAAGCAATAACATAACAATCTCAAAACATTTCAGAGTTCTATTTTCATCATTTTGCTGAGAAATGAAGTAATGACTGTCCTCAGAACTCAATATCTACAGCCACATGAGCACGATATACTGGAGGAAAGAAAAACATCCTTCATGGCTATAATAGTGTGTTTCTTTATGAATATATGGAAGAAACAAGACGCATTGATGAGAAAACGAAACTCAGGTATGATCAATCTCTTTACGAATCTCATCTCCCAACAAAAAATTCACCCCATAAAAATGATACAACTACATACATATATCAAGGGTCAGGACATCTACTGTTACAATACAAAATCACTATTTCTGAAACCCCGGTAAACCTAATAACTTCAGAAAACCTACAGAAAATGATAAGCTATTATCTATACATGTTTGGTTTAATATTATCATCAATGAAAGGGAATTGATTTGCAGAAGGCATGCCAGCAATTCTACCTGGAAGTGATGGTGAGAATGCTTCTCTTGTGGGCATCCGAGGCATCAAGTCAGGATAGGAGGTATTGATGGGATAACTGGGATAAGTGTATCTACTTGAAGACGGTAAACCTGTATCCAAGTAAGGATCAAAATAAGGCTTCTGTGTGGGGATTCTTGAGCCACTCCTAACATATTGGCTGGCAAGAAATTGATCCTCAGTTGACATGTTAGATCGACTCTCGAAGTATGGGCTTGAGATAAATTGATTACTGGCAGCTGCTGTAACACGTGCATCTGGATAATAGTTTCCCAAACTTAATTGAGCACTTGAATTCAGGACGTCAGCTCGTGCATTAGCTTCAACTGAAAAATCAGTAGGTAATCTGAAAAGTCCAATACATCCAACAGGAATCTGCACTTTATCTCCAGGAGAGGGAAAAGAGGCTTCAACAGATTTTCCAACAGATGTGGCTGCTAATGGCAATTTGTCAATCCTCTGTTGTAGTGACTGCTTTGCTTCTTTAAGTGCCTCCAGCACGCCACCCAATCCATCAGATGCTTTGTGTGGCACCAATGCATAAAGTTCATTTTGGTTTCCAGAAGTTTTTCTACCGCTGAATCCGTTATTTAGATTTGATGGAATGCCAGGCACAGTTTGGCTCCCAGGGGAATTGTGTGAACCATTTGAAACTGAATCATGATCAGGGACATGTGATGGTGCAAGATAGTTGTTGCCAGTGCTCTCTTGATTTTGCTTTCCCTTGGCCATTGGGAAAGCAAAGTCTTGACTTGAGGATTTGGAAACAGCCGTGTTACTGCTTTCTCTTTCCACATCAACATGTGAGGATGGTAAGAAGCCATTAGGCCGAATATTGGACAAATCTTCAACTTCTGAGCTCACCACATGAGTTTGGGAGGCAATTGTCACGGCAGGGTATGTGGCTGGTGCCTTGACCTCATATCTTTCCTCAGTGATATCTGACCGGTTCCCAGGATCACATGAATCCTGAATAATTATGATCCAAAACATGAGAACATTAGGATATAATAGGACAAGATCTCATATGAGAAATAAGGTTATAAACTATTATTTTGTACAGGGTCAATCTACAAAGTTGTATGCTTCCTAATAAGTAAAAACAAGTGAAATTTAGCATTGACCAATATATGTAAAGAAAATGATGATTATTCCTTGTTCGTACCATTTCAGAATAACTTTTACTTTTAAAGTGATGCTTATGCCAATAAACACAAGCACCTCATGCATCCAGGCCTCAATTATGTCCCAAGTGCCACATTCATTATGCAACAAGACGGATAACAGGAGATTAATGCCTTTAGACAAGTATCTACCATGCAATTTGGTCTATATTTTGGATAATGAATAAACATGCCAAGCCTTTACAACAAAAAAAAAAAAAAAAAGGCTCAATTTTATGTCCCAAGTGCCACATTCATTATGCAACAAGACGTGATAACAGGATATTTAATGCCTTTAGACAAGTATCTACCATTGCAATTTGGTCATACTTTTGGATAATGAATAAACATTGCCAAGCCTTTACAACAAAAAAAAAAAAAAAGGATTTACATCCACAAAGAAACAGGGGCACCCCATCTACTCTTCTTACTGTTTTTACGAATCACAAGAAAAAAAAAAAAAAAAAAGGATTTACATCCACAAGAACAGGGGCACCCATCTACTCTTCTTACTGTTTTACGATCACAAGCATATGCATAAGCACACACACATGCATACACATAGAGATATATTCCAAGTGGCATTAAGGTTCAGTTGTTGTCCAAAACCGTTAATTCTATTTCTTATACTGAAATCTACATACAGACTTGGAATTACCCTCTTAGATCTGGAAATGTAACAATCTTCTTTCTTTCACCAGTTTCATGCAAAAATCAGCACATGCGCTAACAATCTTCACTCTTTTTCTGTCCAACTTAGCATGTACTAGCACATGCTACTGCCTTGTGCTAATGTTTCTCATTTATTTAGGTTCTTGAGATATTTCAAATGATTCCTAAAGCGTTATTTAGAACAAACATGTCATATTGAAATGCTTTTATTTTCAAACACTGAAAGGAAAACACAAGACACTTTTCATTTTTTAATGAACAAATAAAAATGATCTCAACCTAAGAGAGGTCTAGCGTGAATAGACCTTTTAAGTAATGTTGGCAAGTTATGACAACAGAATAGAAAGATAGTTGTCCCGGCCAATTCCTTGGCAAGAATCATCTGTTATGATCCTTATCAGACTGTTGATCACAGCCAATGCACCTTATACTTGGAATGGTTCCTATCAATGCATACAGGGGTGGAGATAGGATTTATAAAGGGGGCAAACTAATATAAAAATTTGTTAAAGGAAGATTAAACGCATATTTAAAGGCGGCAAGACGTTTAAAGGAACAATAAAAATAATTACAGTTGGCCTAGGTTCGAACCTTCCTTTTGCTAAAGGAAAAAAAAATCCAAACAAAAGGTGGGTTATTGCTCTGCTTGTAACACATAGATCCACCCCTGCATGCATCCCTTCTTACTCCTCTAAGGAACCTATCAAATGATGAACCCTGGCACTTAGCTTTTGCCCTCAAACTGCTCCTACTGGACTGACTTGAGTCTATTGATTGCCACGGGAGTAGACTCATTATTAAACTATAGAGAGCATACTAACACTCAATACACAATTATCTTAGCTAGTACTTATAGCCTATCGGACAGTGAATCACTGACATATTGCTCTTCCTATAGCTTCACTTTCAAGTTTCAACTCAATCATCAGGGCATAATGACCTTCAATTTCCAATTAAAGATCACCGTTAGGAAGTACAGATTCTTTTTGGATTTTCCTGATAAGGGCTTGGAAGGCAGTCTACCTGAAGTATTACACTCTTGAGCCCTTGATAGTGCCACCACAGCTAGGTGCCACAAAAAGGATGCTCCAGCCACCTTTGGCGCCATCCACCAACTTTTCTATGAAAATTCCCCTCACCATTTTCAATCATGCATCATACACCCATCCATGCATTCTACATCTAACTTTAAAAATTACCATCTTTTGATACGCATTATGCAATATGCAAACACTTTTCCATGCATCCCTTTTCCTAGATTTCAAGTTCGCAAACAAAACCTTATGCTAGGATAATGCATATCGAAAAGATGGTAATTGAGATTTCAAGCTACATCTAACTTTAAGTATTAACTCTCTGAACTTGTCAACCACAACCAAACTACATGGATGCACTCCCAATGTTTCTCACAACTTGGCTAGGACAGAAGGGGGTATTTAGCAAGATTAGTTTATTTAAAATTCACTGAGATAATTTCTTCAAATATATATAAGATTCACTGTGATAACAAAGTTTCAGATTCCATACTAGATATTCTTTTGACACTGCAAAATGGGCTTTTTTCACCTTTTTCTTGAGAAATAAGAATGAGAATGGAGTGTCAATATTGCCAATTGTGTGCTCTAAACAATACAGCCTATGCTTGTGTAATCCAGGATTTCAAATTGGATGACATTGTTTTATGGTAATTAGGAAAAGTATAATTACTTAATAAAGATCTCTAAGTAATAAACACAAAGTGCAATTTCCGCCTGTATATGTTTGAGAGAGAGATACACACACACGGAGATAGAGAGAGAAGGGATAGGAAGGAACAGCAGAAACTTAAGACTGTCAGGTAGTCAGTCGCACATTTATGCAACTCACTACATTTGGGCACATATGTTGACTTGCCAAAGCTATATGTGATCTGACAAAACAAATTCCTAAGTAGTTGATGGCAAGATGGATTTGTTATAAAGCTCAAATTAAGGTATTCGAAATTATGAGGAGTTCACAATGAATCACTGGAGTTCATGTCAATATGAACATCCAAGAATTTCTGAAGCCTATAGTGATGTGCAAGGAGTTAGAAACTTAAAAGCAACCATAGAGAATTTATCTAAACTTATAAATAAAAAAGAAAAGACAGAAAGAGAAAAAAAAAAAAAGCCAAAAGGCATTGGAAGTTTATAGGCATTTAATCTTCCATCAAAGGAGGAATCCAAAGAAATAACTATGACAAAAAGGAAAGAAATTGGAAAAAAATGAATCTCAATTGCTTCCCTCAAGCCCCCATTATCCATGCATGCACGTCTGTTTTTCATTTTTTTTTTTTTAAGTAAATTCCTGCAATGCATCTTAATCAGTGAAACCATAATTCATATTTGATCTCAAGGTTAGAAGAAAAATGGTTTGAAAAAAGGAAAAGAAAACACTACTTCAACATGTGTACATGCAGTATGCTGTCAACTTTTTCTCTGCGAAAAATTTAATGGTTTCCATGTTATCAGGTTTTATCAACCATACCGGCGTACTACTGTTATTTTCTCTGAATTTTTCTTCCCATTCTCTTTGAGCCTTTTCCATTGCTTCATATTGGCCAATCAGTTGTGCCTGATGTTCAAGGGCTTTTTCCATCTCTCTGTCTCCTCCATACACATTATAATCAAGATCATTACTACTTGCATTTCGTTTGCTTCTGAAGCAACCGCCATGAAATATTTGTTCGCCCCTTTTAACAACACTTTCCAAGCTCCCACGCTTAACATCAGAACCATTTAAAAATTCTTCTGAAGGAGTGACGACTTCATCTTCAAGAGTATCAACCTTGACTGGGCTGGCTTTGAAATCCTCAGCTACATATCTGGAAAAAATTTAAAAAAAAAAAAAGCTTTCAATTCTTGTGGTAACGGAGGTAGCAATAGAATATGGTCTCACATGATAAAAAAAAAAAGGTTTGTTTTCCCTCCCCAAAAATTGGAAATCTAACTCTATAACTATTACAAGTTTCATTTTTTCATTCTTTTATTGGAGAAGATGGTATTGGATGCACGATTTGACTTCCAAGAAGTGTTAAATGTTATGGTCATATAAATGCATGTCAAATATAAATGTTAGGATCATATAAGGTAAGCATTAAAGAAACCTCCAAAAGTGGCAAGTTAAGGCTGTCTCACATTGAAGGCTGTAGCATAAATTTTAAAATGCAGATAAATGTACAGATTACAATGATAGAATACAGGAGTAGCATCCTATTATTAGATACTTTCCTTGGATTGAAAATGCATAGGAAAATAACAAAAAAAAAAAACAGTGTGGTTCAAGTATTGGTTAAATTAAACATGAAGTGGACAAGGTAAGATGAACAAACCTAGGTTCTTTGCGTCTTATTTGGCGGCATGACTTGCCTGTGCGGCGTTTTGGAGAAGAACCAACAGATGCAAAACTACTCCGTCTTCTCACAGATGGATCCTTGTATTTCTCAAGAGAACATGGGCTATCCTTGCGACCTTTCCAAGACAAGCTTCTACCAGGTGCAGAAGAAAAATCAAAATCAGAACCTGAAAGTTCTTCTGACTCATTGTTTCTCACTTTCGAATTGACTGAATCCTCTTCTTCTTTGCAGGACATATTACCCAATTTGGATTCACGTGGAATATCTTGATCAGAGCTCGAATCAAACGTCTCAGAAATGTCACTAATCCCGTTACCCTCCAGAATAGCAAGAACATCTGCTGTTGCCTTCTCAGCCTTCATTCTTTGAAGAGACACATACCTTAGTTGTTCCTCCAACTCTGCTACCTGATTCAGATTTAAAAAACAACATTATAGCAGTACAAGAAAGGAGGAGACAGACATTTGTTTAAACATAGATATAAACTCCTTGTTTAAAATCCATAATAGAGCGTACCCTTTGTGCCAGTTCATCAGCTCTTTGTCTTGCACTTTTTGACACAGACCTTTCAGACAACAGCCGTGCTCGAAGGAATTCAATAGTCATTGCAGTGGAATCTTCCATGCCAGAATTAGTCCTGAAAATGAAAAATCTACGATAAATCATAAAAATCAATTTAAGTGTATACCAATCCTCCTTCAATTTCAACTGAAACCTATTCAGTCTTAAAACTTTCTATGTGACTACAATGCTAAAACATCTAGCCCTCACTTTTTTTTTTTTCAACAAGAAATATTTCTGAGGGCTTTCATAAACTTTATGTACCAAATATTATAGACATTCCTCCCAAGCTCCATCGGAAATTAGGACCAAGAAAAGCTTTCAGCAACCAGTGCTGGTGACACAGATTCTAATAAATAAATAAATGCAAAGAACTATATACATTTAGTAAGAGGAGCGAACTACTGAATTGACTAGCTTCTAAGAAGCAAATTCATACAAAGTCCCAGTTAACAAATTTCACAACTATCAATTCCAAGTTATCATTTGGGAGATGATCTATGAGATATTAGTGATGGATCATGTACATACTATAATTTTCACTTCAGTTGAAAAAACATAAAAAGTCAGTTGCCATTGTACTGCAAAAAGTGAAAAATGCTTTCCTCACAATTGAGCCAAGTAGAAGAATGAGGCTTGGTTGACTTACCGTACAATTGACTAAAAAAATCTAAAAAGCTAGAGTTAACTCCATTTTACGATTCTACACTTCTCTCAGCAATCAAATCATATATAAGCTAATAATCTAAAACTATGCCCCTGTAAGTATACCATAAATGAACATTTCTCAAAGTTGCTCTTAAATTATCCACAAACTTATTCAGAAATAAAGCAGAAGCAGCCAAATATCATTTCAAACACTCACCAAACATAGAATCCCTAAAAACAACAAAATAAGTTTAAAAGAAGAAAAAAGCAAATAAAACAAACCCACGAGCCAAAACTACTAAAAACATTCAAAACCAAACCCGACTACACAAATACCAAACAAGAAAAGGAATACCAAGATGGGTTTTTACCTCTGATCTTGCTTCTCTTGATCAGAATTATTCATATTTTTGGAAGATACAACTAAAACCAAAAGACACACAAGAAAGGTCGAAGTTGGAAAGCCAGTTCCTATAACAGAAAGGAGATATAGAATTAACCTCAAATTAAAAACATTTAAGAGTACCAAACAAAGAGCTATACAAAATTTAAAAAAAAAAAAAAAAAAAAAAAAAAAAAAAAAAAACCATTAGTGTGATTTACACAAAAAGATATGTAATACAAGAAATGAAAAGCAAAGGAGAAGAATAAACGGGGCCTACCTTATTCAGAGAAAGAGAACTGCACCATTGAATTGAACAGAAAATGGGGACTTTTTTACTTCACTGAATAATGAGAAAGATGATAGATCTTTTGGGTCTTTTGGGAATGAGAAAAGGAAGCTTCTCCTTTTTTGAGACCATCTGAACAACCATGGAGATGGCCCATCGGCATCCAGTCTCTGGGACATCCTTGTCTGATATTATTATATTCTTGTTGAATTTACAAAAGACACCAAAACATTTTTGCGTATTACAGTTTTATTCTTATTATGAACTTTTTATTTTTTTTTTTTAAGTTTTATTGATAAATAAGTGATTTATTTAGATTTAAAAATTTTGTCCTTAAATTTCAAAAGACTTCATTAGATTTTCTAATTTATGAATTTGATAAACTATCAAATTATCAAACTAATGATTCAATTAATTAATAAATGATAAAATCAAAAGGTCCAAAACAATTTTACATTTTGTGATTTTATTCTTAATTTTTAACTTTATTGATTTTATCTTAATTTATAATTTTAATCTAAAATTAATAATATTTTGTTTATAATTTGCTCAAAATTTAAAATTAAACTGACTTTTGAATATTTTAAAATTTTGAAATTTACCATTGATTATACAACTGACTCGATCAAATGAATTTAAAATTTTTTTATATTAGTATATTAAATGCTAAAGATAATATATGTTTTATAGATATTATGTTGATAAAAAGATTATCTGAAAATATAAAACAAATTTATTTTCTCATACAATTGTGCTAAATTGTGTTAGAATGCTAACATCTGTCATTTTATAATCTAAAATATTGTGAAATAGCAAATTGTGTAATGGTTTAGCCTTTTGACCAAGGTATAGTTAGTAATTGCCAAGATTTTCATTTATATTTTCAATAAAATTTACCGGATAAGAAAATGAATTTAAAAATTCGAAACCTAAAATGATAATTTGATTAGACAAATATTTGGAATGGTATTAGAGGCTAAATTACAGCTACGATAACTTTTTATTTGAATATACTTACAAATTCATAAAAACTTATTGATTATAGAGTATTTGAACTTGAAATCTATTATTATAGAGTATTTGAACTTAAAATCTAAAAACTTATTAATTGTGATCAGTAGAAAAACAAATTTATAATGTTTTTCCTTTTAAAATATCATGTATTATATTAAATATTTAATGACATTATATATTTGAGAAAAATATAATTTTTTTCCATATCAAATTTTGAAATTCTTAAAAAAAGTTTTCCATATTTGTTTCTTGTTTATTTGAAGATTTTACATTATTTTATAAATTAAAATTAATTTACATAAATATTTTAAAAAATAGAGATATGCTACATATCAAATTAAAGTAAAAAAATTACATTTACTGTGAAAATTGAAATATTTAATTTACAAATATTTGTAGGTGCTATTTAATAACTAAAATTTGCTCACGCACAAAAATTAAATTATCCTCTAAAAAAAAAAACTAAATCCTTGTAAAGTGAAATATTCATATTTTTTAAATTAATTATGAATTGAAAAATATAGTGAAATATAATATAATTTTAAAAATTTATAATCTAACATTTAAGGATATATAGTCACGTATATTAGATTTTTCATAAAAGGTTAAACATTATAAATTAATTAATCAAATACTACAAATTTTATATATTCTTATTATTGCATTCTATTTTCTTCTTCTAATTTTAATCATGAGTGTAGTATAGTGTTATTAAATCTAGCCCAAATATTGATCCAGCTAAAGAATTAGACAGATGAATCATTGATTTAATCAATGGATCTACGGTTCAATTAGTAGATCATAAAAATATTAATAATTAATTAAATAATTCTAATATAATAAAAATTATTAAAAATATCAACATAACTGGGTTAAGTTATCTAGCCTGTGTAAATCAACTAATTTAATTCGGTTTACTTCCTCAAATAGTTTTACAATAAAATCGATTCATTTTTGAGACTAATTGGTTCTTTGGATTGACCCGTTGGATCGAGTGTAATAACTATGGCGTAATATGTTTAAGATTTATTTTAAAGTATAGTAAAAATAATAAGAAATAACAAGTCTCAAATTTTAGGATATTTTGCTGTTGGGCCACGTTTATTAGTACTTTTAATATTTTTAAATTAATTATGAATTGAAAAATACAATGAAATATAATATAATTTCTAAAAATTTATAATATACCATTTAAAAATATATATTCACATATATTAAATTTTTAATAAAAATATTAAAAAATTATAAATTGATTAATCCAATCCCGTAAATTTTATATATTGTTATTATTGCATTATATTTTCTTCTAATTTTAATTACGGGTGTAACACATTGTTATTAGATTAAGTCGCTCCAATAAAGGAATTGAGTGGATAAATCATTGATTTAACCGGTCGATCAATAGTTTAATTAGTGGATTGTTAAAATATTAATAATATATATTAATTAAATAATAGTTTAAATTAGTGGATTGTTATAAATATTCTAATAATATATATTAATTAAATAAATTTAAATCATTAATAAAAAAATATAAAAAAAAAATCATTTCGAGTCAATCGGAATTATCCGGTCAAATCAATTTAAGCCCGGTTCACTTAAATAATTTAAAAATTAAGACGCGATTCGATTTTGAGGCGTTGGTTCTCTTGAAGGAATCTTCCGGGTGAATCTCCAGCTTTATATAAGTGATGGTGTAATTACTGGTTAAGTTTATTTAAAGTATAGAAATTAAATAATTATAATATAATAAAAAATATAAAAAAAAAATCATTTCGAGTCAATCGGATTTATCCGGTCAATCAATTTAATCCGGTTCACTTAAATAATTTAAAAATAAGACCGATTCGATTTTGAGGCGGTTGGTTCTCTGGAAGGATCTTCCGGGTGAATTCCAGTTTAATAAGTATGGTGTAATTACTGTTTAAGTTTTATTTTAAAGTATAGAAAAAATAATAAAAAATGAGAATTCTCAAGTTTTAGGATATTTTGCTATTGGGCCACGTTTAAAGCTTGAACTAAGATCCCCAAACCGCAACGCGCGCAACTACTTTCATTCACATTTCACAGTTAGTCTGCAGTGGAGACGATGGCGAAGACGGCAGCGGCGTCGTTTGCGGTGGTGGTTGAAACAGCAGCGGGAGGCGGGGGAGCAAAATCCGACGGTAATACAGTAATGGTAACAGGAGTGAACAAAGGGCTAACCAGAGCCTTAGCTCTAAAACCTGTTAACAATTGGCTGCTTATGTTCTCACGATAAGCTCAATTTCCTCCAATCCAAACTCTTCTTTGACCATAACAACCGCCAACTCCTTCTTAACGATGAATTGGGATTATTTTCCTTTTTCAGCTTCAATTTTTGCTTTATATTTGATTGATTTGATTTTTTAGTTGTTTAAATTTATAATGCGGGAGAAATTTTAAGCTGAAATTTATTCGTTGTAGCTTTACTATGATATTTCCTTTTATTGTTCAATTTGTTTCTTATATATAACATTAGTAATAATATAATTGCAATTTGCTATAAAATATGTTCTGCATAAGTTTTTAATAGGCTATATCTACTGAATGCTAGTTGACTTTACGAAAAAGAAAACATTTTTAATTCTAAAATTCTGAGTAATGCATTTCTGAAATGGGATTTCTATGGAGGGGAAGATGACATGGATAGAATTTTTGCTGAGTCATTTGTTGGGAGAGAAGAAGCAACATTAAGGTTTGAAAATTTCTAAGAATGGACTTCCATATTCCTTTTTATATTCTGAAAATGTATTCTCATTTGTTTGTATATTCTAATAGAAAAATAGTAAAACAACACATATCTGAAAAGAGAGCAACATTAAGGTTTGAAATATTCTAAGAATGGACTTTCTCATTCCTTTTTGTATTCTGAAAATGTATTCTCATTAATTTGTATATCTAATTGGAAAATATAAAAGCAATACATAACTGAAAAGAGAGAGAAGGTCTCAGCAACATATTATAATGTATTAGTTCTTGTTGTTTAGTCTTAAAAAAGTGCATTTGGAAAAGGTCATATATGTCAGAGAATAATGTTGAAATTTGCCTAAATTTATAGGGAAAACAGCCTTTGAGACTCTGGCTTAGTCTTGAGAAAAATGTTCAAAGAGCATCACGGTACATATTGAGTTTATGTATTTGCTTGCTCTTCATTTTCTTTGATGTCTGACTTGATTATGTTGTTGTCTTATATATAGAGTGCAGACTTTTGAATTTAGACATGTTCTTCCCCCTTGCTAGTGCTTTTTCTTTGCATTTGGGTCTCTTCCTGACTTGTTATTGAGTTTTTCTTGTTCGCTTGTTTTAGGGAGGATGCCCTGTATTTTTTTGTTTATTGCTCATAGGTATGCAAGTTAGAAGTTAAACCATTATGGCAATGCTAGGGTTTTGATTTGTCAGGATAGCATGTTTGACTTCTCTTGGTTTTGGCTGGGGTTTCAAAAAATAGGGTTTTGACTCTCTTGATTTTCAGAAAATAGACTGTAGGTTAGTATGCTACTACAATGCCAGTACCCAGTTATTACTGAACAAATGTACCATTACTTCTTTGAATGCTACGAGATTGAGCAGGTACAGGAATGTGATGAGATGGATGAAGATTTGGAATTTGATGACTTGAAGGAGGTTTACAGTTATGATGAGGCGGAGGAGAGCTTGTCCTCTGATGAGGCGGAGAGCCTGTTGTCTTTTGAGACAGAGAAGAGCCTGTCCTCTTATGAGGTGGAGAAGAGCCTGTCCTCTTATGGGGCGGAGGAGAGCCTGTCCTCTTATGAGGCGGAGGAGGATCTGTCCTCTTATGACGTAGAGCTGCACCAAGCCCACAAGGAGGACCTGGAATCTGATAAGGTGGAGGAGGATGGGGAATCTGATGAGCAGGTCCAAGACGCTTTTGATTTAGAGCTGCACCAAGCCCACCTAGAGCAGATGCTTCCACAGCCTTCAATTGCAAGGCAAATGATCCTCAACTGGGTGAGTAACTACAAATTTACATTTTCAATTGTATTATGTAGTTTCCATTCTAAGTTGCGATATGTCATGAATGATTGCAGCATCATGCCCTTACATTTGTGTTATAATGGTGATTAGATAGGAAACAAAATGATGAGTGGCATTACAATAATCAAATTATTTCGGAAATTTGACTAAAGATAATTGAAGGGCTATTATCACAGTGTTCATATTTGTTCTTTACAAAGGAAAGTTAAAATGAGGACATCTATCCCTCTATGTGATTCTTTTTTTTAATTGTTGTATTTCGGTATATGTCTATATAAATGAAACATAACAGCAAAAAGTAAATTCTTTTAGAAGTTCGAAAGGCAAAATTCTAGTATAATAAACTTAAGAAAAATTACCTTCCAAGTCCATTGTAGTTAATCTTTATCATACTTGATCAATTTCACATATGAAACTTAGGCTAAGTTTGGTGCAACTTAATAAAATGTTGGAAATCTCGTACTTTTGTATAAGAAAAGAAAACCAAATGTAACATGGTTGCATCACATTCAACCATAAGCTGCCTTAGGTAATATTTTACTATTATACACCAACTTTACATAAATGACTAGTAATTTATTCTTCAGTATTACTTGCTCTTAGACCTTTTTACCATGAGCCCTATCCCCACTTCCACTGTTGTCGTCACCACTGCTATTTCAATTGCTGGCATCATTGCCATGAAAGATGCTATCTTCACTGCTATATTTCTGCCATATAATGACCATTGCATGATACTTCCAACAGACCACTACAAATGCCAATGTTAATATTACTCTTATTTTGCCACAGCTGGCATTATTTTCTACAATGCTACTGCTAATGCCAATGCGCACCATGATTGGTTCATTGTTCCTTATGTACTCTATTAAAAAAACTAAAAGCACGGTCATTGTATTCTTGTAATATTTTTATTTATGACACTAAACATTTCTTACTATAATTTCACTCTATACCTTATTGCATTATACTGATGATTACATTTCTTTTATTTTATTACTTACTTCCAGAAATTGCTTGAAGATTGATTCAAACAAGGAATTCTGTGGTTGACTACATTGAACTCCATTTGATTGCTTATCTTATTCTGTTTCAAATGCCAAACAAGACTTTTCTGAATATGAATAGGAATTGTATTTTTTTTCTTAAGGAACTGATACTGAAGTGATATATAAACGCAGATGCCTATAGAGAAACTTAATATTGAAAGTTCACAGAAGGGTCCTCTTCTAGGACGTGGATCATTTGGATCAGTATATGAAGGATTTGCTGCTGATGGATTCTTTTTTGCCATGAAGGAAATTCAGTTTTTAAGTGAAGGCTCCCTTACAAAAGTTGAGAAGGAGATTGCTTTACTAAGTCGATTAAGGCATGACAATATAGTCCAATACTACAATGCCCAAAGGATCGACTCAACCCTCTACATTTTTCTTGAGCTTAGTAAAGGCTCCCTTGAGAAGCTCTATCAGAAGTATGAACTTAAAGATTCCCAAGTCTCAGCTTACACAAGACAGATTTTGCACGGTGTAAGTTATCTCCATGGGCAACACATAATTCACAGGGACATTAAATGTGCCAATATATTGGTCGATGTTTGTGGATGGGTAAAACTTGCAGATTTTGGATTGGCAAGGGTAATAGAATCCAGCACTCTTATTAAGTCAAGCTGGGGGACTCCTTGGTGGATGGCTCCTGAGGTTATTGATTCAAAAAAAGGATATGGCGTTCAAGCTGATATATGGAGCCTTGGCTGCACTGTGTTGGAGATGTTAACTCGTCACCGTCCATACCCTGATTTGGAGTCCCAACAAGCAATGTTTACAATTGCGAAAGGAATGCTGCCTCCAATTCCTGAAAATCTCAGTGCTGATTCAAAGGACTTCATCCTACAATGCCTGCAAGTTGATCCCAAAGATCGTCCCACTGCTACTCAGCTTTTGAAGCATCCATTTGTAAAGGAATTATAATGATCAATTTTACGGAATTGGATTCTTCTTTCAGTTCCAACTATGTTATAGTTTTTCTTGCGCTTAATTTCCAATCATGATTTAAATTGGGAAAAGGCTGATCACGGGGTCCTTGCGCCTCGTCTGGTGTGCAATATTAGCTATATTTTTGTTTCAGCGAGTTCTTTGGTGTATTATTTGCACACTGCTCCTGCCTACTGTGACCTATTAGCTTTTATGTACTTAGGAAAAAAAAGTTACATATCATGATTTTTAATAGTTTCTTGGCAACGTCATTTATTTTAATTCATACAAATCTTTTTTTCTCTATAAGTTATTTATTTTATTAATTTTTTAAATTAAATTTATTTTTAATAATTTTAATCGCATTATCTAGTTGTTGAAATATGTTATGATGTTAGAAATCAAAGTAAAGGAAAAGTTAAAAAAAAATAATTCAAATAAAGAAAGAAAATCATAAAATAAATTATCTATGTACCTAATAGTATGTTAAGTGAGAGTCTAAGTTACAAAATAGTTAATTAAGCTCATGTAATCAATGTGTTTTTTTTTTTTTTAATACTCTTTTAGAATATTGAATTTAAAACTTTCTTATCATAAAATTAATTTTGCATTTAATAATAAAAATAAAATAAAAATAATGATGTTGTTAATATATTGTTGACCTAACTTCGTTGTTAATATTAATCTAACTTACAAGTAGCAAGTATTTTTATTACAATAAAATCCAATGGTTTATATAAAAATTAGTTAAATCTAACGGTTATGAAAACTTTTTTATGGATGGAGGTATTTTTCTATTTTCTAATTTTATCCAATAATAAAAATAAAAGCTGCCTCCAAACTAATAAACAGTTACAAACCAAATAATATTTTTTTCCTAAAAAGAGAAAACAAATTATCCTCCTATATTACCAATTTCATAACTAAAATAACCATTTTAGTTAATGATTCATATTTTCCTCTTGCTTTCCTCTTCCTTCTAAATGACATTTGTCCATTTTCAACCATTTTCTACTCTACCAAACAAAACAAAATCATAAAAAGGTAATTATTCTCAAAAAAAAAAAAAAAATCATAAAAAAGGTAATAACTAAAATGGAAAATCAGAAGCCAATTATAATGAAAGAAAGGATGAATCACATCTGGATGATCTTCTCTTTTAAGCAGATTTACCCAGAAATTATTTTCATTTAATCATATATCATTACATATATTTTTTTAAAATTATATATAATCTCTATTGATGCCAGACACTGTTGCGATTGATATTAGAATGAGAGGAGCAAAGAGCTCCGACGGAGTAGATGATCCATCAACTTCTTCCGCCAAGAAAAACTCTGAGAAACCCAAATGTCAGGTTCTTTCTTTCTTTTTCTTATAATTTTCAATGTTAATTCTTTTTCTATTTACTTATTTTATTTGTTAATTAATAAGAAAAACAAGTTTTTCGTAATTATTGCTTGCAGATTCAAGATTTACACAACAAGAGCTTTCTGCCTGCAAACCCATTCTAACTCCAGGATTGGTATTATTTATTATACTCAAATTTCTAAAAATTTATTATTATTATTGTTATTTTATTTCCCTACGAGTATAAAAAAGGTACGAGACTAATGTCGTTTCGAGTTTTTCAGGTGATTGCATCTTTCACCATTTTTGGTGTTGTGTTCCTCCCTCTCGGCCTTGCCTCCTTGTTTGCTTCCCAAAGTGTAATCTGATTTCTAAATTCTCTTAACAATTGCTTAATTATGTTAATAATTAATTAATTAATTAATATGCATATTTTATTTCCTTAATATTAATTAATATATATGCATACAGGTGGTGGAGATTGTTGATCGCTATGACAAAGACTGCGTTCCTGGTAGTTTTAGCAATACCCCACTTGAATATATTCAGAACAGCAAAGCAGACAAAACTTGTACTAGAAAATTAACTGTTAGTCTAATATTCCTCATTTTTTTTCATTATTACTAATTAATTTCAGGTATAATAGTAAATATTTTAAATTAATTTGCATTTTTCAGGTGCCCAAGCAAATGAAAAATCCTGTTTATATATATTATCAACTTGATAATTTCTACCAAAATCATCGCCGGTAAGTGCAATATACATTCAGTTGAAGATACTGTAAGTTTAACCTTATTAGCTCTTACATGCTCGTTTTATATAAAGTCGAGCTTATAATAACCAAATCCTGTACATTCTTTGGTTATTTTAAGGATGTTTTTGATAAGAGCGATCGTGTCAATCATTTTTATATAAAAACGAGCTTATAACAGTTGAATCTTGTTTGTGAACTTGTTTTGATGTTGGTTCCAGATATGTAAGGAGCAGAAGTGACAAACAATTGCAAAGCAAGAATAGCGAAAATGTAGTGAGCGCATGTAGCCCTGAAGATATAGAGAATGGGAAGCCAATAGTGCCTTGTGGCCTTGTTGCTTGGAGTTTATTTAATGATACATATGTATTTAAAGTTGCAAACAAGGCCTTGGATGTTAATAAAAAAGACATTGCCTGGAAAAGTGACAAAGAACATAAATTTGGTTCTGATGTCTATCCTAAAAATTTTCAGACTGGTGACTTAATCGGAGGTGGAACCTTGAATTCAAGCATACCGGTAAATATCTATTTACATTCTTTAGAATTAGGCATGGCCTCGTATTGGTCTTGACCGGAACTGGCTGGTTTCTAGCTGGTCCTGGTTCTGAAATTTGGAGTTGAAACTGGTTGGTTCCAACCATTTCAGCCGAGGAAAAAAAAGAAGGTTCCAAGTCATGCTGTAATTAGCTGGAACCTAAATTAGAACATATGGAATTGGGATTTGGTTTTCTTTTATTTTGATATGTTGGTTTTGCATTAAACAGTTAAGTGAACAAGAAGATCTTATAGTTTGGATGCGTACGGCAGCATTGCCCACTTTTCGAAAACTGTATGGAAAGATAGAAGCAGACCTTCAAGCAAATGATGAAATTGAAGTGCAAATACAAAATAACTATAATTCTTATGGTTATGGGGGCAAAAAGACGCTAGTCCTTTCGACAACTACTTGGATTGGAGGAAAAAATGATTTTCTTGGCATTGCATATCTGTGTATTGGTGGATTAAACTTGCTCCTTGCAATAGGCTTCATACTTATTTACGTTTTCAAGCCAAGGTAAGTGATGGTTCCAAGTCTTCTTTTCTTTTTTTTAGTTTTTCTATATGCAGGTATTGCTATTTGTGTTTCAGAAGATGGTTTTATAGAAGAAAAAAAATGCTTCCTTTTAGTACATATGTATTTAAATTAAACGAAACCGAGGGTCACTAATCTTTGAGACTATTTCTCATTTGATATTGAAGATGCTGAGAAGAACTGTCGACTCACAGGCATAATGGCCCAGTGCATAAATTTGACACTTTCGACTCTTATTCTCGTAGTTACCTGAATTTATGGAGAATCTACCATGACTATGCATTTTCATACATTTCAATAATAACTATATTCCTATTCAAAATGAAATAACTATATGATATTCAAAATGAAATAACTGTATGGGGTTCAATCATAATTCTACACTTTCACATTTTATTTTGACAATGGACATAGTTATGACCGTGAAAGTGCAGGTTATGACTAACCCAACAGAAATCAGAGGGCGAAAAGGAAAATCGATCAAAATTGAGAGTTAAATTTATGACTTAGGCATGGTATAATTTGAGTTAGGAAACACATTGCATATTTCGCATCTTTAAACAGAAATGATGTATTAATATAAAAAGCTAATCACAATAGTAATTTTTAATATTTGAAATATATTTTTCTTTTTTGCAATGTGCAGGCCTTTGGGAGATCCAAACTACTTGTCTTGGAACAAAAACACAACAGCAAGTGCAAATTAGGCAGCTTTAACAATTTATCATTCATAAAACAAGTGAAATGATATGTAATTGAGAATGGAAACCAGGTATTAGGACAGGGCTGTTCAAAATCTGTTGCTCGATTTTGAATCTGAAATTAACTAAGATAATCACAATTTCATCAATTGATAGCTAATAAATGAGGTTATAAAAAAACAATGTAATCCAATTGAAAAGTCATAAATTAGCATGATTAGTTAATTTCTATACTGATCTTACCTTAATCAGAATTTAGAAATATGAATTTTTTTTATACTTGCACGAAGTTTTCAGGCTTGTGTTCGTTTTAGCGGCCGACGATAAACATGATTAATTTTCGCTCGCTCTCGGAGGCAAAGGGGTTGCCCAACGGGAGTTTGCATCGTGGATGATCAATTCTACAAGTGTCCTTTGCTACTGAGCTACCTATTTGAGTTAGAAATATGAATCTTTGTTCCAACTTTTTTAATGGGTATAATTTTTTTTTTCTTTTTTAACTGTTCAGTACCATAGTATCTTTATTGGACTATGGCAATTATTATGTTTCCTTTCTCTCATTCCTCGATCATTGTTAGTAGGGAAAAAAAATTATTAGAACAAAAAGAATTGTCTCATTACAGTCGATTAAGGTTGACAAATGATTTAGTTTATTTGAGGAACTTGACTTTACCATCAATGAGACAATTTCAGATTATCGATAAACAAGTTTGAGACGTGTTCAGATATTTTTTTTATTTATTTGTATATCGGATTCAAGAATTTGGTACTCAATACCTACTATCTTTTGATTAGTACTCTAATAATATCATAGATATTTAATTTTTTTTATCAAATCAATATAGAGATCGTAATTTTTACTTATTTTTAATTCCAAGAAATATAAAAAATAAAATAACAGTTTAGTGTTAAATGAGTTTTAATATAAATAGATAATGGTGATTAAATTTAGAATGAGTTCGGATCTGAATTGAGTTTGGTATCTTATTTATAAATGAGATTGGGTTTGGATATGTTTTTTAATGCAAAATCGGTCTCTGAATTATAGTCAAATTAATATATAAGAAAATTAATTATTAAAAACTAATTATGAGATCTGTGAATTATGATTTTACTAACACCTTAGTTCTTTTATCCAAAAAGAGAACCGGAATATTAACGGAAATTATAAGGGAATAACTAAAGTATTAATGGATATAAATTAATGATCTTATACTTAGCTTGATTATAATTTAAATATCAAATTCTCAATTATTTGACAGTTAAAAGAAGTTAAGACGAAAGAACCAACATATTAATGAAATTATAAATTAAAAATCTCATAATTAATTTTTGAAAATAAAAAAAATTTTTGTGTATTAATTTAATTATGGTTCAATATATTTTTTTCCTATTTTAATTGAATAAATAAATAGTCCGTTGTCAATTGTAACTGCCAGACCGTAAACTAAAAACCAAAATCAATAATCATCTATTTGGCTCCTATCGATTTGGACTTCAACTCAAGTCGAGTTCAGAGCAGAGTTAACTCAACTCGAGTTGATTCAAACAAATCGAACTCGATCGTTCTCCTTCCTTCCTCTGCCCTGTAAGTCTCTACTTAACGGTCAAGTCCACAGAGAAAGCTTCTTCACTTTAGAAAAAGAAAACCGCAACTCTTAACAGAGCCAATTGCGATTCGAGACGTCAGAAATATGCATTACTGGGTTCAAGCTTCTCCCGCTGATTTCAGCGGAACTCCTCCCCGACCTCGCAGGTTATATATTTATGCATATGTATATATTTATATATTCATTTAATTGTTTATTTATTTGGGTTTTGTTTGATTTGGCAGTGGTCACACCGCCGTTGTTGTCGGAAAGTCCAAGGTGGTCTTCTTCGGTGGCCTGATCGACAAGAAATTTCTAAGCGACATTGTAGTATATGATATGGGTATTGTTTTTTAGTTTTCTTTGTTTTATTTTATGCCTTTGTGATTGTTGAGTTGATACTGGATAGAAATTCTTAATTCAAGTAATTGAATTCATTGATTGTGTACTTTGAGGGTGCAAAGCAATGCATAATTGATGATTCAGTAATTTAAGGAAATTCTTTGATTGGTGAGTGAGTGTTGAATTGTGAAAAGTTTAGTGCTTTATTTCCTGTTCTATTAAATAATCAATTTGGTAAATAAAGTTATTTGGTTTATGTAAATGCTACCAATTTTTAAAAATCTATAGATTTTGTTAGCCATGTCTAAAATGCTAACAAAAAATGCATATGAAGTTGTTGAAAATATAAATGCAGCATTGTCTTGTTTAAGAATGTAAATATAGTATAGAAGGTAAAACAAGATCTTTGTGACAACTGCTTCTGCTGCTAATATCTGATATGCTTGTTTCTTCACAATTGCAGTGCAACACCAGTTGCAACTTATAGGAAAAACTAGACAGTTGCTATTGTGAAATGGATTGCATTGAAAATAAAAAATAGATGCGACATATTTAGGTCGAATGAAACTTGTTACATATAGCTGGATTAATTGGATATGTTATCTTAAAAATCTAGAGGGAATCATATTAGAGGTTGTGCTAATATGCAAATGCACACTTAGGTAATTAGATTTAGATATATTGTATATGTATAGGGATCAGGAAAGCAAACTGCTCAGACACAATATTTTCCCAAGATATTTGGGGTTGTGTGTGTGTGAAGAAAGATAGAGAACACAACTGCTAGCATCCAAAATTTGTCTATAAATTCTCAATAATAGGTTTGCTGTTGTTCCAGAGAATAGGTTGTGGTTTCAGCCAGACTGCAGTGGAAGTGGCTCTGATGGACAAGTGGGCCCCAGCCCACGAGCATTTCATGTTGCTGTTTCAATTGATTGTCACATGTTCATCTTTGGTGGAAGGTCCAGCAGCAAAAGGTTTGGAAAATCTCATGTATTAATGCTCTACTATTACAAAATCTCTGTAGACATTTTTTTTATGATTGAGTTGGATCTGCAGGATGGGTGACTTTTGGGTTCTGGATACTGGTAAGACATATTTCTTCAATATTTTTGGTTCTTTTATTAATAATTGCCCCATCCTCTCGCTCTCTCACACACTCGTTTTCTGCCTCTCTCTTTCCACTAATTCCTCCATGTGCATGTATAGAGGTGTCTTTGTATTTATCAGTCTGTGTGTGTTATGTGCATGTCTACACCTATGTACTCGGAAAATAAAGTTGAATATATTTCCAGAATGCTCAATTAAACTTCTTTTTCCCAAACTTGTTGGGGACTAAATGAGAATATGTATGCTTCAGATATATGGCAATGGTCAGAGCTAACCAGCTTCGGTGATTTGCCTTCACCAAGGGATTTTGCTGCAGCCTCATCAATTGGAAACCGGAAAATTGTTATGTGGGTTTTATTCTAATTACATTGTTCATATTACTATCATACCCAGAGTTTAATCCAGTATAATTTAGTCATGGACATTTATTTTAATGCAGGTATGGTGGGTGGGATGGCAAGAAGTGGCTGTCAGATGTTTATGTCTTGGACACAAGTAACCCATTTTTACATTTTTTTTGGCCATGTTATCTGAAGGGACTTCTTATTTTCAGAATTTTTTTTTTTTTTATTCAAGTGATAGTTGCATCAGTAACAGGTTGTATTTCTTTGAACAGTATCCCTTGAGTGGACAGAGCTGTCAGTTACTGGAGTACTGCCTCCACCTAGATGTGGCCATACAGCAACCATGGTTGAGAGACGGTTGCTTGTCTATGGTGGTAGAGGTATAGTCCAGAAGTTTTACACATAGGAACTACAATTTTGTCCCCGAATTCTTTCTTAGTAGTCTAACTCTCATCTGTGGTGCCAAAATAGATCTATTGCAGTTCATCCCAAATTACTTTGAATTACTAATCGCTTATTGCATCTGCTGAAAATACTGGCATTTTGCTGGATTATCGTCTCTTGAGCTATTCCCTTATCAAATACTGACAAGCATAGGTCATAATACAAAACACAATATGAGAGAACTAATGTGCACGTAGAGGTTGATATAAACAAACACGTAATAAGAGAGATCTACCATGATGGTGTGTGATCATTAATTGCATTATTTTTTGTTTTTTCTTTCTCTGTCCAGATATGTCCTGTGTTATATGTATTTGGTTAACAATAAAAGGAGAATTATCATACATTTATATGAGGATTAGCATTCAAGTTAGTCATTTTGCATGTAGCTATCTCCACAAAACTGACAAAATTAACAATACAATTACTTTATTTGGTGTCAACTTGATGTTGGTGTTGCCGACTGTATAGCTTAATAATGTTTCTATTCATTTACCATTTGAGTAATATCTGAGAGTTTGCACTTTAAGCAATGCTTAACTAGCAGAATTATTTTCTGAACTTTGGCAGGTGGTGGTGGGCCAATCATGGCTGATTTGTGGGCTCTGAAGGGTCTTATTGAAGAAGGTTGATGGTCAATCCCTTTCAGCATCATTGCTTAATGATTTTGATATGTTCTATGCTTCCAGTTATAAAATATGGCTTCTAGTGTTGGATGCACATTATAGCTTTGTTTTTCAGTATGCTTTACAAATCTTCTTCTCTCTCTGATCAAATTATTTGTTGTGTTATTTCCATTATACTACGGTGGATGCATGACATGTTCGAGAGATACATTGTTGTCTTTTCCATAGTAGGCACGTCAGAGTAGATTCCCAATGATGAAGATGGTATGATTTAATAAATGGAAAATCTGTTGATATTGGTTGATTTTGACCATCCCTTGAATGATTGGTTGGAGCTGTTAGATTGGATATCATTTCATTCCTAAACCACTAATATGAAATATGCCCCAGATAAGGCAGAATAAAGGATGGCACTAATGTGGTCAGACCCAATTAGTTTGAATTAAATCCGGGTTAAGTTTGGATTTTATGTCCTTTTAAAATCGAATGGCTCCGTGTTGCTGTGTTTGGTCAATTGAAGTCAATTGCTTTTGTGTGAATAGTCACAGCACAAGTAGGTAGTAGGGCATATATCTGTTGGATGGCGTATTGTCACATGAATAGATTACAAGAATACTTAAAGAGAAAAGAATTAGTTAAGAGAACCATTACAATGTTTTTCCTGTAGCATTTTTTTTCTTGGACTACTTGACACTGGAGTGGCTCACTGGCAAAACATCAGGAATATCTTTTTTCGTGCTGAATTATGCTATTTGGTGATGCTGTTTATTTTCTTATGAGGTGTAATATGCATCTGGAATTATATATTTGATAGCCTAGAGTAATCCCATCTTTAGTTTTAGAATGTAATAATAAGATATTAACTAATTGATGGACTTACAGAAATTGAAGTGCTGGTTAAACAACAAAGATTTGCAGTTCAAAATGATTGGAGATCCACTATTATTAATTTTACTAGATACTGAGGTGCATGCCTGCTGTTCACGTGTTTGACCATCAAAATTAGGCATCCATTATTGTGATGGTGATTACTGAATGGACATCTTTTAATGAATATCACAATAAGCCACTGGTCTTTTTTCATGCATAGCTCTGGGAATGGAATTCCATGAACATTAGTGATCCCTTCTATTTTTGGGAAATAGTATTAAATATTTCAAATGAATAACAATCCTTAATATGAGTGGATGTGTTGATTATATTTTTCTTTTCATGTGTGTATACTTGTTGAAGATCTTAAAAGTACAATCATAGCGAGTGCTTCTTAACTTAAACTAAGTTGAGTTTGTGTTTTCTCTTTGTTGTGGAAGGAAGAGAATGAAACACCTGGATGGACCCAGTTGAAGCTTCCTGGTCAAGCTCCTTCTCCTCGTTGTGGCCACACTGTAACATCTGGAGGGCACTATGTAATGACATCTCTGGCTCCTCAATTATTTTCCTTTATTATTATTTTTTTCCTGAAAATAGTTACACTTCTGCCTCAGTATACTGATATGTTGTTACTATGTGACAACTGTTTGTGCCTAGAATAATTCAGGAAGCATTTCTGCTGCTCTTATTTGGATGTCCTGATTCTCATAGGAGAAGGAAGAGAATTTGGTGGATTTAAAACCTAAACTTAAAGGAGAAGTTTTTTGATTTAAAACCTATACTTATACAAGCTTCAAAAATATGCTTTCCCAGGACTAGATTCCTTCTAAGCATGACAGTTACTTTCTGATAAGAGAATTTCAGTTATCTGTGAATCAATACTTAATAATGATGCTTGTTAATAGTAATATCCATTGTTGCTGTAATTTTTGTCCTTTTTCCCACAGTATCACCTCCTTCAGTATTGCTATCAATGGCCAAAAGAGGCAAGTGCCAAAGCATTTAGAGTTGACATTAACTGCGTTTTATGACATTTTATTTTGTTATAATTATAATATTAATAATCATTATTAAAGCACCTGTTTAGCTTTAAAAACAATTTTCAAAAGGAAATGAAAGAAATATTTCCACTCCCTCTCTCGTGCTATGTATCGATCCCTTTCTATATATTATATATATATATATACTCCACGACAGCATTCGAGGTGCCTTGGCAGCAATGTGGAACTAGGTGTATATGATTGATATAAAGAGAAGAATTGGCCATAGTTAATATTTGTATTAACATCTTTCATTTTTTTGGGGGGTCAGTGACCCCATTTTCTTGTTGATAATAAGTAGTGCTGCTGACTACAAGAGTTTCTATTTTTTCAGCTCTTGCTGTTTGGTGGGCATGCCACTGGTGGCTGGTTGAGTCGATATGACATTTATTACAATGACTGCACTGTTTTAGACAGGGGTATTTACTTCTCAAATCACTTATTGGATCACTTAACTAATGTGTTTAGGAAATGATGCCTTTATCATTATGGAAAGGTTATGTTGATAATTTTCTGTATGACCCTGCCCTTGCTAAATCAATACTGTAATTTAATTTCACTCGAAGTTTAAAGCCATATAAAGGAAGATGGTTTCCACCAAAATAAGAAGGGAAGAGGGCAGCTGAACACTATCAATATACATTTACTTCTAAAAGTTAATTCAGCTTTCACATCCTAGTTATCAAGTTTCCATTCGCTCTTTGTCTCTTTAGGAATTTTCTTCGTATTGCATGCTGAAATAATGGCTACTATAATTCATAATTCATTCACATTTTTTAAAACAAATATTTTGATCCAGTAATAATATTCTTTTATATATTAGCCAAGTATTTTGGACCTTTAAGATAAGTTTTATTTTTACTATGGTATATTATTTTTCCTTTTTTCACATCTCAGGATAACAAGTGAATGCCGTTCAAATCAATTATCCATATATCTCTGAATGACTGCATGCTTGATTTGCTGTTGGGTTGAAAGAACAAATAGATTAATATAGTCTCATTAAGAATATTAGAGAAAAAGGACTACCTGAATCCTTGTTATGCTTTAGGGGGCTCAATGTAGTCTTCCTGAATTATCTTATTACTTAAGACACCATCAGTGATTTCTGCTCTCTGCTGCAAGTATGATGTGGAATTGGAATGCAGTTTAACTACAATAAAGCAAAGGCTGCATATAAATGTAAATATAAATAAATATATAAGAGCTAAACAATTTTCCTATGCTTTAGAGTATCTAGCTTCAACTTTTTTGTCATTTCTATTCACTAAAAACATAAAAGACAGTTTAAAATATCAAGGGGGTCAATCTTTGTAGCATCTATTGAAAGGACTTGCATGCTACTGCTGGCAGATACTGTTAAATAGCACCAGTATGCTGGTTGCACTACTAGATTATAACCATCTTCCAACACATTATAAAACTTTTTTTCCAATTTGAGTTTTCTTATCCTAACAATTGGTTTAATTTTTAAAGTGTCCGCACAGTGGAAACGATTACCTACCAGCGGTGATCCCCCTCCTGCTCGAGCATACCACACAATGACCTGTATTGGTTCACGATATCTTTTATTTGGTGGTTTTGATGGGAAGTTGACATTTGGTGATCTATGGTGGTTGGTTCCAGAAGGTACTAGATTTTGCTTATCTTTGAGTGGTTTTTTCCACTTGGGAATTACTCAAATTAATGAATTATCTTACACAAAGTTTGTCGTGCCACTTTACTCGACAAAATTTTCCAATTCCAACTTATCATTCAGCTAGAGAAGTTGCAAGTTGTTATTGTGTATCTAAAAAGCCCAAAACTATGGTAAAAAAAAGGGATGTTCCAATTATTCATCCCTTTTGAAATCTGATTGTTTCTTCCAAATTCCATTATTCAACTAAGAATAAGTCTTGGTTTAATGCTAAGGCTTTCGTTGTGAAATGAAGTCCGCGGTTTCAAACCACTGAGACAAACATGTATAAATATATTTGCATCTGATCTCAGGGCTTTAATGCAGGAAGCCTCATTAACTGGACCACCTTTCACTTATGTCAGTAAACAGACTCAAAATGAGATTTCCAGTTATCTATCAGATTTCAGATTTGCATAAAAGCATACTGCATCGATTCTTCTGTTGCAGAATGCCAAGTCAGATCTTTCATGTGTTAATTAACATGCTGTATGTTGTTTCCACATTTTGCTGTTTTCTAGGAGACCCTATTACAAAGCGGTTGGCTGCATCTCCACAGGAAATTCTTCCTCAAAGTAAGGATTTGGGCATGGCCAAGGAAGGTGTCCAATCTGCATTTAAGGTATCAAGGCAACTTCAGTCCTCTCAACACCATTTCTAACTACCCAATTGGTCAAGGAGCTCTCTACTATCTCCTTGTGCTTAATAAAACTGACATTGGTCCGTATTTTGACAAACATATTTTTATATCAATTTTTTGCCAAAACTATGATGCATATACTGGAAGAGAGTGTACCTTGATTGAACTTCGTGCTATCTTTTATGTGGGAAAATACATTTTATCAAATAACCTTCCGCATGCAAATTCCATCAAATGGGACGAGTCATGCGATGTTGTGAACATAGAAAATTTTGTTTAAGCGTTTGATTCTTTTTAATGGATACTTCAGATTTTTTGTTATATTGTATATCGATCACAGTAATTTACCTTTTTGGCTTTTTCCTATAAGATATTTGAATGACACAGCATCTCTTTCCCAGGAAAGCCAAAGGGAGGAATCTGCTATTGCTGAATTACAAAAGAGATCAGAAATTTCAGTTTCACTCTCAAGTTCTGGGCTTCAAATTGTAGATGAGTTCGAGGATGCAGAACTTCTTGAGCTTGCTTCAGGATTTATGGGTGATAGAGTCTCTAGCAATGAACAGGTTTTGCACAGTCATCCAATTTTGCTTTTCTTAATGATGTATCTTTTGTTGTGTATACTTTACTGACTATAATCTCTGTGGTTAAAATTAAAAAAAAAAAAAAAAAGAAAACTCTGGCACTTCGTGATCACTGGAGGAAGTCTACACCCAGTTCTATACAATTAAAGGAGCTTGGACCCTTGCTTCGCGACTATCAACGACTAATTGCTCGCTATCATTTGTAAGGAAAACTCACTCGTTGCAATTTATAACCGCAAAAGCAGTAGTTGTTTCTAGGATTAGCGCCAACTTCATTTTTGGATGCCAGCTACTGTCAGACCCAGATTATCTTGGGGCTCCATCATGCTCAAATTTCTATCTTTTCTGTTTTTCTTGATCTGAATGAAATTGTGGAGTTCTTTGATCATTGAAGAAAAATACACATCAAAGGACTTCCTTGTTGATACTTGGATATCTCATAGAGAACGGAGCAGTACATTAAGTTTTCATTTGATTTGAAACTTAATGAAATCTTGCAGTTCCCATGAACAAAACAGCATAGTGTTTGTGACAATTGACAGCTTTTTAATGAGATGATCTGAGGTATAGAAGACGACCTAGTTTTATTTTATGATGCTGACTGCTTGAAAAGGTAATGCTGAAATTCCATGGAGCTGAAGTATGGATTTTAGACTGAGGTTACGACCTTGAAAACAAAAAACTAGAGTGATTTTGCAGAAATGCAATAGTTCTTTCTTTTGGTAATCCTGAGAGCATTAAATGTGATAATCAGGATCAATTTGGTATTATATCAGTTTAGAAACATGTTTCTCCTAGTTGAGTCATTCATTTTTAAGATAATCTTGTTCAATTATCTTTTATTATTGTCATGATCCTCCTTTGTTTGGGTTTGTGTGGACTGTTAAACAGAGCAAAAGGCGGAGCTGATTTGCATTCAATGGAATCTGGTTTTCCTGGGAAATATGCTTATCAGTTTTATCACATGAAAAATGCTTCTCAGGTATTCTTGTTTGTTTCTTTTAGCTATAATGGAAAATTTTGAAAGATTCGGACATACCTTACATTTAAAAGCTGCTATATAAGTTTTGAGGTTAAAAAATCTGAATCTTCTCTATTCTCTTAGGCTGTGTTTGGTATGGTATGATGGAAAGTAAGATGATGTTATCATATGCCATTACATTACGGTATACGAAACATAACCTTATAGCGAAAAGTGAATTACTTTTTACCTGCCATCTTTGTTCTAGACATTATGAGGGAAGGGTATGTGTGCCTACAATTGATCAAATATGTTTGTCGATAAAAGTTTAGGACAATTAAAATAGTATCCTCTAGATGATGTTAGTACTGGAAAATCTCTCTCTCTCTCTCTTGAATGGTGTTGATAGTAGAAAAAGTTCCTCTCTTTTTTGTTTATGTCGCAATAATGGTAAGTTCGGACTTCAAGAACCATGAGGCCCTTTCTGAGCTATGTCTGAATATTGCAACTTTGCTCTCATCAACTTGTTATCTTAACGCTTCATTCACTTTCAGCATGCTTTTTTAAATCAATTGGTTTCACCTCTAACATGTCGAGATTGAGTTTCAGCTACGAATGGATGACATCCCGAAGCTCCTGGAAGAGTACAAACAGCTGCCATCTGATTGATGAACAATTTGGCAGTCTCCTTTTATATGAGCAAAATTGCCATTTGAGTTTGCAACTTTGCATCTGATCAGAGTGACCTTTTCGTAAATCTTCCTTAAACAGATTCTGATGCATATTGACAAGGGGATGCTTTGATTTTTACATGTACCATTTCGGATCTGTTTTTATTTAGTCATTGTTTAGTACAGCCTCTATTGACTATTTTCACTATTTCAGTATTCAGATGTACATTTGTCAATGCTGTAATGGCATTGTGTTTGAAAGACAACACTACTTATGTATCTAGATTGCCTCAAGGTGAGAAATATTCAGCTGCCTCAGGGCAACTTTGTTATTATTTTTGGCAAAATGCATACTTAAGCTAGGAGTGAACACGATTCCCAGAACCACTGGTTTTGGTATTAAACCTGCCGGTTCCAATCATAAGAAAAGTGGAACCACAAAAAGGAACCGCTTTTTGATGCTTTTTAAGACGGATTTGGAATCTCTAGTTTCAGTTTTATTCTGGTTTAGAACCAAACTTAGATAATTTTTTTCAAGCTTAATTTTTTTTTAAAGGTTTGTAGTTTGAATAAATAATAATAATAAATATTACTATTGAAAAACACCAAACCAATTTAATAAAAAATTTTAAAATTCAGTTAAAAAACTATAATAAAACAAAAAATAAGACTATAATAAAACAAAAAATAAGTTGGGGTTTCGATTTAGTATGGTTTTGATTTAGAAGCCATTGACTGCGATTTAGTGCTGGTTGTGACCGGTTTGATTTCAATTCAATTTTAGTTTAAAATCGAATTGTGGTCATCTCTAACTTAAGCAACTGAATTTATCTTTTTTCTTTTTTTTTCTCATTATCGATTTTTATTCATTAAGCTCTTAAATTTTTATTTGTGGACATTGAGCCCTTGAACTTTTATTTAGTTTAAGTAAATTGACTGAAAATAAATGGCAATTTAAGTCCCTAACAATAGGGCCTAATTTTAACAAAAAAAAAAAGAAAAAAGTTTAAAGGTTTTATTTTAATAAAAATAAAGAAGTTGAAAATATAGAAAGAATCTTCAATGGAAAAAGAATAGTTAATTATGTATAAAGAAATCCGTTAAGGATATTTTCGTCTATTTATTTATTAATTAAATTTTTTCTAACATAAATATTTTATACATCTTTTTTATTGCAAAACTGATTTTATTTCCGGATTTGTAATTCCTCCCGTACAAATGTTTTCTGCACGTTAAACTCTTCACCTTACAAAAGTGGTTAGTTGTACTCAAGTTTATCACTTGAGCTTACTATAATTTAATTTATTTATTAGTATAATTATGGCCCTAGCAAATGGGTCTATGGAAGCCAATCATGTGTGATTTAATTGGTCTTTTTAGTTCTCGTAGAAGACATAAAAAGCGAAAGGTCTCAAATTCGAATCTTCTCTACCACAAAGATTATCATTAATTTAACGAATGTTATTCAAAGAAGAGGACTAGCCCAATGTTAGTCATTGGGCCTTAAAAAAATCATGAAATTAACGTTTGAGTTAAAAAGTTCAAGCACAGCTTTATTATTATGCTTATAAAGCAAAAGTGCACAACAATGCTTAATATTAATACATCAGAAGCCTAATAGCAAGAATACAAGAAATTCTTAATAATGGAGAAAAGAAAACTACAAGAATAGTGAAAATGAAACTTAAGAGATGGATTCTACATTCTTGCTGAGTTCCTCCAGTTTCTTCATCCTCATTCTTTCACTTTCAGTCAGCAGCTGATCAAACAAATAGTGAAAATGCAAATGAAGCTTTCTTTCTTTCTTTCTTTACAGAGAAAATTAAGAAAATACAAAGCATTTGTAATTACATACATACATACCTCCATTAATGTAGTAACTAGCTGAGTTTTCTCTTTGTTCTTTTCATTGAAAGCTTCCAGTGCTTCTTTATATTCTTTCTCCTATCATCAAACATAAACATAAGATTAATTATATTTATATAAAAATAAAAATTATTCTGAGTTCCAAAAAACATGCATAGCTCACCTTTTTCTGGCAGCTCTGTCCTAATGGTTTCAACTCTCGATTAGCCAAATCAATCTTTTTTCGTACCATTGCAACTTCTTTTCTCATTGGATCGCACATCACTTCAAGCTCCTAATCATAAAAATCACACTAATCGAGTTAGATTTTCTTATTATTTAATACCCTATTAATCCAATAATTTAGATTTATTGCACAATACAGCTAGGGTGAGCATTAGGTTAATTGAACTCAACCGAATTAACTCGGTTTTGTTCTATCGAAATAGAACTTAATGTTATAAAAATTGATTCGAACCTAATTAAATCAATTTGTTTTGAATATTGAATGTGCATTTCAAATCAAACTAGTTATTTTGAGTTTAAAAATAAATTTAGTTAGTTATATGTAGTAACCGAACCAAAATAAAAAACTAAACGGTTTTCTATATCCAAACCAATCAGTAATCAAAATTTTAAAACAATTATCTGAATCCGATCAAAATGAGTTGATTTGGTTTAATTTTCAGTCAGAAATCGAGCATTGCTCACTGCTTAAACAGAGGTGTTAAGAATTCAAATCCTAATAATCTCTCATTTTAAACATTTTTTTGTGTAATAAGTTCGGAATTGTTAACATAAAAAATAAGAAGTACAAATTTATCAAATAAAAATTGGAAAAATGTAAAATTTGCTATTTCCATTAATTATTGAATTACTTACTTCCCAAATTTGAGTCAATCGTCTTGTTTCTTCTTCAGCACGACCTAATTGAAGTTCAACTTTCTCTCTAACCTCCATTTTCTTCCTCTCAATCTCTTCTTCTCTGGCTTGAAATGTGGAAATGGCAAACCTTGAAGCCTCTTCTTCTTCATTATTACTATTCTCATCCATTGATAGCCTTCCACTACTTCCCATACTTCCCATGTTTCTCATTTTTTTTCTTTTTCAAATGCTAATAATAATCCAAGACTGTGTTCTTCTGTGTCCTCTTGTTATTATATATGTTCTACCTCTCTTTGTTTTTGTTGTTGCTTGAAAATTCATTCTCAAAAGCAAGTTGCTTTCTTTGGACAAAATTCTGAAGAAAGCAAGAAAAGATATTATTTACCACAAAAGAGAAAAAGCTCTCAAAACTAACTTATTGCTTTCACTTGAAAAAATTATAAAGAAAGCAAAGGGAACATATAAATTCAAATAATTTTAATTAATTAATTAATTATTATATTATTAACTCAATATAGTTAAATCTATGTAATTAATTATCAAAATTAAGTTGATGCATTGGTCAAATTAATATATTATAGCACCTTTTGTGAGAAAAAGTGAGAGGATTCACTTAAAAACCAAATAAACAAACAAAAAATTAACTTACCTGCTTAATTATATATATTTGGTAATTTTTCCTACCTATCAATCATATGCTTTTCTTAAAAAAAAAAAAAAAAAAAAATTCAATCATTATGGCTTTTCTTAAAAAATAAAAAAAAAAAAAAAATCCTTCTTATATATATTTTTTTTATATTTTTATGTAAATTAACTTCATTTTATGAGTAATTTTTGAAATTATTAAATATAGAGGTAATTTTGAATTGATGAAATTATGAACGTAAGAATATAGTAATAAAACTTCACTTTAAGTAAATTGTATGGATTATATTCAAGATTCTTTTTGTTGTGGCCGGTAGAAAAAATAGAACTACAATCCGTGAAAAAAAAAAAAAAAAAAAAAAAATCCTTCTTATATATATTTTTTATATTTTTATGTAAATTAACTTCATTTTAAGTAATTTTTGAATTATAAATATAGAGGTAATTTGAATTGATGAAATTTGAACGATAGAATATATAATAAACTTCACTTTAAGTAATTGTATGGATTTATAAGATTCTTTTGTTTGGCCGAGAAAAAATAAACTACAATCCGTGAAATTAATAGACTCTAATATTTTTTTTTTTTTTTAATCTTAAACCTATCGTTTTGGAAAAGAGAAGTGGTGGAATTTTCTGAATTCTATTGTTTTCATTTATTTCAAAAATACTTTCAAATCTATAAATTATACTTTTGAACCAATGATATAAATGTGAAATCTCACTGATTTCACAATGAATATTTTTTTTTAGTTTTGGATAATAGATTCGAACTCGGATTTATTGTCATGTCATATATGTATTTATCATTAAGACTATATCTTAATATGCAAAATCACAGATTTTGAAAATCCATAGATTCTTTATTTCATCATTTCAAACGACATCATAAATTTTATTCTTTTTCTTTTTCATGGATTACAATTCGTAAAATGATATGATTTGAAATCTAGTTTATAGTTGAATTTTAACCTAATGGCAGTTTTCTATTAGAACGCAGAAGTCATATTTAGTGTTAGTGGTTAGAGTGTCACATTCCTTGCAAGAACAAAATTGATGTGGCAGTCTGCACACAATACAATAAATCACTTGAACGACAAGGCAAAATTCATTTATATAAAATTATAATTAACGAAATGTTGATAAAAATCAATACTTCATATTAATATATATATATATAAGTATACAAAATATATAAAAATATATCCTAAATTTTAGGATCAATTTAATATAGTTTTGATTAAAAAATATATAAAATTGCTTACTTTAATTTTTTTTAAAGCATAAAATATATTTGTCTTTTTTTATACTATTTCTGTTCCTAAATATTTATCTTTTTTTATTTTTTTCAAACTTCAAAATATTTTTCATTTTATCGTTCCATGGTGATATTTATATTTTTTTCCTAAACTTGAATGATAATACAGTTCATTTTAACTATTTAATCATTCAATACAGGCTGTCGTAAAAATGAAACTTTTTGAATATTAAAACTAAATAGGTTAATAAGATTAAGCTTTTGGATGAATTAATATGACCACGCAATAATAATTTTGACTAAAACTTTTACAAAACAGTTGATTATCCTAAAAATGACAAAATATTAAATTTTCAATTTTAAAATGAATTTGGACTAAAATATTTCATAATTAAATTAAATAAACTCCTGTTTTTGGTGCACTAACCCAAACAAAGTTTAATCGACAGACACAAAGCGCCACCGAGTAGTCTCACATAGCAGTTTCGCAGGGACTTTTTATCTTCTCTTCTCCTCTTCTTCTCTTTACCAAAATTCACTGCACTCTCTGCAAATATAGACACATACAAACTGCAAATACGATCGGTTACTACTAGAGATAGATCAATCAGTCAATCATGGGTTCCCCTAACTCACAGCAATCAACCGAGGTTTGATTTTTTTTCTCTCTTCATATCTCTCATGGAATGGAAAGGATTTTCATCTGATTTGTATTTCTAATCGCTTGTAGCCAGTGTTAATAGAATCTGAAGATTTTCGTGCTATGAATCCTGTCATGTACTTGACTGGGTACTGGGAATTTCTAGGGTTTTGACACTTTTTGAGTTGACTACGAATTTGATCTTGCTGCTGCTGCTTCTTCTTTATTGTGACATTGTGAACTCTTTCTAATCAAAACATTTCAAAGGGTATACATATATAGCGAGAGATTGGTAAATAGATTGCGGAATCAATTGAATTAGCTGCTTTTCTCTCTGGTAACTAAGAAATATGCAATCTAGAAGGAATGAAGAGTATGTTACACTATCTCCGGCATCTAAGCTAAGGAATCAACACAGATATGAAGTAGGACATAACTCGTATCCAGTATCTCGTCGTGATGCTGTGGATCGGTCTCCCCGCGTGCAGCAGAGGAGTTTGAGTCCACGTAGTAAAATTGATGGGTCTAGAAGGATATTACTAAGAGAAGGAAGAAGTGGTCCAATTGAAAGGAGGGACTATAGTTGGCATCTTGGTGCAGGAAGGAATGAAAATATCCGCTCTGGTTCACCCCATTTTGTACCAGAGCTTAGAAAGCCTCACTTTGATGAGGGTGTTATGCGGAGGAAATATGAATATGCTGATGATATTGATTATGATGATGTTAAAAGTAATAGACTACAGCATGTTTATGGGTATGATCATCATGGTGAATTTTCTAGAATGAGTAAAGAGAAGGATTATGATCGGAACAGGATTGTTGATATTGATAGGCATATGATGGTGGCGCCAAAATCAATGCCCATGGAAGATGGCACTATTAGAGGGTTGCATCGGGTGCCTACAGATTTCATTCCCACATCAAACTATGGGAAAACTGCTGAGCACCTACAATTGCCATCCCGAGGTATGGATATGAGTCAATATGAACATGAGAAAATTAGGCATCGGAAGCCAATTTCTCCAGATAAGATGCCAGAAATGGAATTCTACAAAGAAGGGGAGCAACCCTTGTTTGGCTCAAGGGATGATTCATATGCCATTAAGCCAGCTTCTCACTCCAAGGATTTTGGGAGAAGTCATTTCAAAGATTTTGCTGGCCAGTCTTCAGGTGTTTCAAGTAGTGAGTTTCTAAGTTCTCATAGGGAAGGCATGCCCATGTCAGCTTCTGATGAATATCCAAGGAACGGTGTGAAACTAACAGAACCTATGGATTTAAGCACATATAGTCAAAGGTCATCTGTAGGTATAAGAAACCTCGAAACTGGTAAGAGAATTATGCCAAGTTATGCGCATGGGGCCTACAGCCCTGACAGGATTGAACACAATGATTATGTTTACCCTAAATCACAGGGATTACTGAATGATGACAATATGTATCCATCTGAATTGCACAGAATGATGCCGTCACGATCTCAGTTGGATCACGTGCAAGCTCGAGCAGATTTTGAGTATGGAGAATTATCAAGAATGAGTATTGTGCACTCTGTTGCAGATAAGATCGATCCTACAGAGAATTCTTACAGAAACATGCGAAATAGTGACACATGGGACCATACTATGCCCAAGCAGGCAGCTATGGAGAACCTTGACACAAGTAGAATATTATACTCCACAAAGCATAGTGGGGAATATTTGGATTCTGAGTATAATCAAGTTGAATTTGGAAGGAGAGTCTCACGAAATAGTGAAACATCTCATTTGGGTATAACACAGGATCACCAAATCTCACATTTGAGATCAAATTATGGGTTTGGAAGAGATGCAGGTCCACAATTTGAAAAAGAAAGATTACACGATCCAGTTATGTCCTTGTATGAATTGGAGATGCAAAAATTTCCTGTCAAAAGACACAGAATTAAGGAGGAGCTTGATATATATGAGCCATCAGATAAAGTGCATAAACGACATTGCAGGGAGGAAAATGTCAATAGGCATGATCCCAGAACTATTTTGCCAAGCAAACAGTATAGACCACAAGTATATGACGATGAATATGGCAGTGGTGAGGAGTGGATTGAGGGAAATCTAACTGCCTTACATCCATCCAGGACTAAGAGATTTGACCAAAATGCATACAGAAAAGCTAAGAGGACATATGATGGGCATGAACACCGTGGAGACTTTGCATCCGAGGAGTGGTTGTCTTCTCAAGATTCTTTAGCACAATCGCGAAAGCATTCAATTAGATATTATAAACCAAGTGTGAAATATTTGAAGGGCCATCCAAGATCTGGTTCTTTAAGCTGGCATAACTCACACCAGACTGATAAAAGAAGTGGTATTCAAAGAAAGCACAGAACTTGGAAAAGAAGTGATGAGTATGATGAGGATGAGCAGTCAAATGATCATGATCTATCAGAGGATTGGGGGAAAATGGCGGCCTCAGAGCCCTGTGAGGACTCTGAGGAATTTAAGCAACTGGTTCATGAAGCCTTTTTAGAATATTCTAAAAAATTAAATTTGAACTCGGCAGTTCGAAGAAGATACAAGGAGCAGGGAAAAGCGGGTAGTTTGTTCTGCATCGTATGTGGCAGAAGGTCTGTTTTCTTTTCTGTGACGTGTTTTTTTGACATGGAGCATATTTAATATTTTGATTCATGAGTTCCTATTTATAGTTGTACTGCGGGAAACGA